>WAAE01000422.1:0-18198 GCA_013400495.1 Nicator chloris
CACTGCAGCTGACAGACAGACACGCAGGGAACAGGTTGGACATGGGGGGGCCCGGGGGCCGCAACACCCGCAGAGAACGGAAGTGATGATGGCAAGCAAAGCACAACAGAAACGTCCCCATCCCGTTTCTCCCAGCTTTGGGAGGTTGTTGGCACGTCTCTCAAGAAGATAATTGATCTCCATGCATTTGCTCAGACGTGGGAAATACCAGGGAGAGAGCCCAGGCTCACCTTGTCGTGGTGTTGGCCTCCGATCTCTTTCCGCTTCTTGTTTCTGGTGGCTCCGTGAATCTTGGGTGGCTCGTCCTCCTCTTCTACATCTGGCAGAGACACCTCTTCAAAGCCATCAAACTACAGCAAAACAAACACACAACAGCTCTCTCAGGTGATCAGATTTTGTTTTCCCCAGAAAACAAAAATCCTGTTCCAAAATTGGAAGAGTTTGCTTCAGTCCGCCAGCAGCTCTACCACCCCAAAGCTTCCTTCTCTCTGGAACTGCACCCTCTAATTGAGTTCTTCCAGTTCAAACATGTTTCTTATCTCTGCTTTTATCATTTCTGGTTTTAGGGAAAAGATTGCTCCACCTCATATTCCTTCTCTTCTGTCCAGTTGATCTCCTCGAAATCTCCCATGCGGCTGGCTGAGGGCCGGAGGTGATCAAAGAAAACAGAGAACTCATCCTGCAGGTGGTCATGTCCCTTCAACAGCTGCCACATTTGGGTCTTCAGCTGCAAGATAAAAATCCAGACAAAATGAGTCTCATTCCACATCATCTCATTGTCCTCTGAAGGATTCTCAGAGCAAGAACAACCACAGCTTGTTCCAGCTCCAATGTGGAAGTTGGTGCTTGCATGGCAACAACTTCCTGGATATTCTGAGATCATTCCACACCCAGCTATCAAAGTAGCCTGGAAATATTCCTCCAGAATTCCAGGCAGACTCTGTAGATGACACTAAGCCTCACTGCAAGGTGATACAGGCAAGGTGGAGGTGGGGGAGAGGAAACAGGGCATCAACTGTGCAGGCTCTTGGAGAGGCAGCTCCAATTCCCCTGGAACCCAAAGCCAGACTGGATGGGGCTTGGAGAAAACTGGGCTAGTGGGAGGGGTCCCTGCCATGGCAGGGGTGAAATGACATGGCCTTTAAGGTCCTTCCCAACCCAAACCATTTTGTGACTCCAGGAATTCGAGCTGGACCCTCAAAAGGGAGAACAGGCTCAGCCAACTCCTATGGTCCCCAGGAGCAGCACAGGGACAGGGAATCAGGCTGGCTGCACCCAGACTGGGAGAAAAGGGGTCCCTGGTTACCTCTGCAATCTCCTGGGGCAGACAGTCTGCACAGCTCTGCAGGACTTTGATGATCTTTTGGTGGTGGGCAGGATTTTCAGCGAAGCAGATCTCCAGCTGCCTGAGGAACTTGCGGCTCTTTTCAAAGGCTTGCTGCTCCTCAAACTGGCCAAAAGAAACAAGAGTCACCCTCATGCTCAAGCACATATTCCCAAGCATCTTGAATTGACTTAAGCTGTACAGTTCCTGCCCTGGTCTTTGTTTTCCATTGTATTGATGCCTTTCACAAAACTGGGAAGAGGCAGAAGAGAAAATTTTTTTATAATCAATACTTACATAAGCTATAAAGTTTGGCTTTGCACATAAGATAGGGAAATCCAGAAAGAATGGAACAGGTGAAACCCTCCATCCTACAAAGTGGAAGGCAGGTTTGGAGATGGGGAACCACAGTTTGCTGTATCTGCACGTTGCCTCTGCAGTCAGAGGTGATTCAAGTGGGAAAGGTGATGCAAGGCTGATCCTCCACAGCCACACCGAGCAGGAGATTTACAAAGAACACCAAACGTCACAATTCTGATCAACAAAATCACCAAGGTAAGCAAGTCATTTACCAGCTTTTTTTGGTAATTACCAAAAATTACCTTTAATTTACCAGTTTGCCTTTCCTGCCCTAGGAAGAACTTTCTCCTTTCACTGCCACAAACTTAAAATCTGCCCTCCTCCCTTCACTCCACCTACCAGCCCACACTCCAAAGCTTGCTCAGGTAAAAGAAAGGCAGCAAAATCTGTCAGCAGCTGTGGCCAGTCGTGCAGCAGCTTCTGCAGAGTGGTGTAGAGATCCACGGCCGTCCGTCGGTCGGCGCCCAGCTCAAACTCGTAGATGACGCGCAGGAAGTCCTCGTACTTCCCTGGGATGTGCTGCAGGGTCTCCCGGACCTGAGGGAGCAACAGGCCTTGCTAACATGCAGGAGGGAAAACAAGTTCAGCACAGAATATCTTGTGTTGGAAGGGATCTTAAAGATCAGCTCGTTCCAAGGCCTTGCCTGGGCAGGGACGCCTTCCACCATCCCAGGCTGCTCCGAGCCCTGGACACTTCCAGGGATTACTCTGAATTGAGTCATCTTTGATCTCATCTGCTCTGAATCTACGTAGTGCTTGTAATTTTGTTGAGGTCTCCTCCTTAAAGGCCAACCTAAACTGCTCACGAGAGAAGGGCTCCCAATCCAGGCTGTGAAGTTCAGAAATTCAGAAGTGGACTGAGCAGCCCCAGCCCCTGACTCCTTCACTTGCAGCTCCCCCACTCAGCACAGGGAGGGAGGAGGAAGAGCAAAGGCAGGAAAGGAACAAGCTCAGCTCAAGAAAGGGACAGTTTGGGAAGTGAAGCACCACACGTGTGGTGTAGGAATAAATAACTCCACCCCAGCCAGGCCAGCACTCCCAGTCAGAACAGGCAGTTCTGTGCCTCAGTTCTGTGCCAGAGAGCCCCAAAATCTCCCATGCTGCTGCTCCTGGGCTGCCTTACCCTGCTCAGGTAGGCCTGGGCAAAGGCCAGGTCCTTCTGCTCCCTCAGGGGATCCCTCTCCAGGATGTCCTCATCATACAACAGCAGCAGTTTGGAGGTGTCCTTGCTGGCCCGAGCCCGGCCCCGCTTGTTCCTGGTCCTGTGGGAGCTCCTGCTCTTCCCAGGGGCTTTCAGGTTCTCTCCTGTGGAGGAGCACAAGGTCAGCTGGTGGCAGGGGCACCCCATGGCTCTGCCAGGGCAATATTCCAACAGAAAAGCAGCTTTCAGAGTCAGGGATAAGTTCTCTGCTCCCTGGAAGTGGAGAAGAAATAACTTCCCATCAGTCAAGCTGGCCAAAATGAATCCTCAATTCGCTGTTTGTTTTCACAGCAGCTGACAGGAAAAATCCCTGAGTGACCACAGCCACAGGTCCATCCCAGCTTTTCTTGGAACTAAAAAATCCTGCACACCAGGGCAGAACAACCACGAGGGGAACAGAGACACAGCACAAGCCCCAGAGCTGGCTGCTAACTGCAAATTTGAGCTTATTATTTACATAATAGTTAAAATCACAGATAAATACCTGGTGTCACACAACAGGGAATGAAACAGGGTACTAAGAGGGGTTACATCCACAATTTTGTGGCTTTAGGATTAGGAATCTGTTGATCTAATGGGCTGAGGTCTCATCCTCAAAGTTCACTGCTCAAGTTCATTTACCACTTGCTGGACTTCATTTCATTTCCTTTTCTCCAACATGATCTTGTCGGACAAAATTCAACTTGGTAAAGATTTGACTATTTAATATTGCTCTTCTACAGGTATGAGGTGGCTGACACAAACCATAAATCTGTCTGCCACTTTTTGAGGCACTTAAGACCCTTGGCTCACATGCAAGAGAGCTGTGACAGGGTCCCAAAGTTGTATTTCCAGCTGGAAAGCACCACTTGGCTCTGACACATCCATGAAGATGAACCCAGACAGGATCCCCACTGTTTTGTTTTCCCTGCAGAGAGCAGCTCTACTTCCCCACTCCCTGTGTCCAAAAAAAAAAAACCCTAAAGAACTCACCTGCTGGCATCCAAAACCCCCCAGCACTCCCCTGCTGGCATCCAAAAAGCCCACAGCCCTCACCTGCTGGCCTCCAAAAACCCCCCAGCACTCCCCTGCTGGCATCCAAAAAGCCCACAGCCCTCACCTGCTGGCCTCCAAAAACCCCCCAGCACTCCCCTGCTGGCATCCAAAAAGCCCACAGCCCTCACCTGCTGGCCTCCAAAAACCCCCCAGCACTCCCCTGCTGGCATCCAAAAAGCCCACAGCCCTCACCTGCTGGCCTCCAAAAACCCCCCAGCACTCCCCTGCTGGCATCCAAAAAGCCCACAGCCCTCACCTGCTGGCCTCCAAAAACCCCCCAGCACTCCCCTGCTGGCATCCAAAAAGCCCACAGCCCTCACCTGCTGGCCTCCAAAAACCCCCCAGCACTCCCCTGCTGGCATCCAAAAAGCCCACAGCCCTCACCTGCTGGCCTCCAAAAACCCCCCAGCACTCCCCTGCTGGCATCCAAAAAGCCCACAGCCCTCACCTGCTGGCCTCCAAAAACCCCCCAGCACTCCCCTGCTGGCATCCAAAAAGCCCACAGCCCTCACCTGCTGGCCTCCAAAAACCCCCCAGCACTCCCCTGCTGGCATCCAAAAAGCCCACAGCCCTCACCTGCTGGCCTCCAAAAACCCCCCAGCACTCCCCTGCTGGCATCCAAAAAGCCCACAGCCCTCACCTGCTGGCCTCCAAAAACCCCCCAGCACTCCCCTGCTGGCATCCAAAAAGCCCACAGCCCTCACCTGCTGGCCTCCAAAAACCCCCCAGCACTCCCCTGCTGGCATCCAAAAACCGCCCAGCACTCACCTGCTGGCATCCTGTGGGCTTCCACCTGTGGGGAAGCTGCCTTGGCCATGGTGAAGGCAGATTTGGGCTCCTCTGATGTATCTCCACATATTTCATCATCTTTCTGTAAACTCTCTATTCCTTCCCCTTCCTCCTCCTCCTCTTCCTCAGGCTCAGAGTTTTCTTCCTGGGAATTCTCTTCTTCAGAATCTCCTTCTTGGCTTAAACGTCTCTCTGTTGCAAGCCAAGTAAGTTTTTCCATCGTCTCCTTAGAAAGCAATTAATAACAAAAAATCCCATTGTTTTATTTTCTTGTTTGGTTGAGTATCATTCAGCAACTTCCTTGCTGCATCATGACTCCAACAGCCAATTTCATAGATCAGCACCTGCCCAACTAAAGGATTCTGTTAAGGAACAGAATTCAAACCCCTCCAGAGCTGATGACAACTGCACTGTGCAAAATTAAATTTCAGCATTTGCCATTCAGCAGATTAAGCCTTAAGTTAGAAGGGATTCCTTAATGATTTCTTAATGATCATCTTAGCTCTTAAAAGCCTGCTGGAATTGTGACCTGGAAAGCAATTTTGACCTAAAGTACTTCTCAGAGAGCAGCCTCACTGTGGAGCCCTTGCAGCTCAGCAGAGTTTAAATCTGCAGATTTGCAATATATTCCCTCATCCTGGGCTTAAAATCTGCCCAGGAAAACATGGTGGCCAATTTCTCTGTGACCAGCACAATGCCAGGCTGTTACAGAGTTCCCAGGCCACCTTCCCAGTGGGATTCCCAGTGGGATTCCCAGTGGGATTCCCCCTGACTCCCCAGGGTGTTTCAGGATACCAACAGTTGCCTGTAAAGGTTTTTGAAGTTTTTTCTTTACCTGCAGTTCTGGCACTGACAGAATAGACTCTTCTGAGGCTGATGACATTTCCTCATCCTCATCTTGTGTAAAATCATCAAAGTCATCTTCTTCCTCTTCTTCTTGCCCTTCCCTCTCTCCTGCAGCCTCGGGGCCGGCCGGTGTCCCCACGGACTGCCCATCGATGCTGGACGAGTCCTCTGGCCTTCCTGGGGGGCTGCTGAACTCTGCCTCCCCCTCTGCAGGGTAAGGGAGGTTCTTTGGAGAGTCACTGCTGCCTGGTGGCCCGGCAGCCTCCCCCTGCTGCTCCCCGTGGGGAGGGGACAGCAGAGCCTGGCGCTCCTCCTCTCCCTTCTCCTCGCAGGGAACTCCGTGCTCCTTCTCGGGGTCATCCCCGCAGGAACACGCAGCCTCCATGCTCAGCTCCTGGCCAAGGCCCAGCATGAACTCCTCCTTCCCTTCAGCACAAAGAAGATCCTTCTTCTGTGCCAGGTTTGCTTCTTTGGGAGCATCACTTGACTCTTCGGACTCGATTTTCACCGATTCATCGGGATCTTCTAAGTGAGGCAGGAGCTCCACGGGCAATGGCTCGGATGTGTTCCCCTCTCCCTCTGCCACTGCCCAGCTGCAGCAGTCACCCTTGTTCCCCTTGTCCTGAGTGGCCTCGTGGGGAGTGGCAGGGTTTGTCCCACGCTCCTCCTTGGGGGACGCGGCGGAGCAGGGGACAAAGAGCTCCGGGGGCTCTGCCTTGGGCTCCGCTGCGGGAAAGGCACCGGCAGCAGGGACCAGCGTCAGCTGCTCCTCCCCTTCACCCACAGCAGGTGCAGCCAGACCAACAGGGTTGGGAGAGACAATCAGTGAGGGGATGGAAGAGGTCACCAGAGGCTGATTTAACGGGCAGGGGAACGGGGATGGATTCACCAGCAGGGTCGTGACCGGAATGGCCTGAGCGCCTTGGCCCACGGCCGTGTTGAGGGGCTGGATCATGTTGCAGCCATTGCCAATGTTAACCACCTTCACTGTGGTGGCAGGGACAGTCAGGATGACAGGGGAGGGCTGGAGCAGAGGGGAAGGTTTTGTCAGTGGGGCAGATCTTGTCCCTTTTTTCCTCTGGTAGCTCTTACGCGCGCAAGGTTTGCGCGTTTTCGTCCCGGCCAAGGCCGGCAGCATCAGCCTGGGCTGGAAAGTCACCGGCTCTGAGGACACCAGAGCTGGTGGGACAGCAGCTGGGAAGGCCTGTCTGGAGTCTGGATGGGCAGTGGAAAGAACTTTCTGGAATTCCAAGCCGTCCCCACCTCCCACCACTGCTGGAACGTTCAGGGGCTGCACCCCCGGCACGACCGGCGCCAGCTGAATGGGCCGAGGGACCTGGAGCAGGACCTTGCTGGGGGGAGCCTCTGACGGGGACAACTCCACAGGCTTCTGCATGGTGACAGGGCTGGAGCTGGGCTGCACACAGGGACTGGGCCGGATCAGGACGGGCTTCAGAGCTGAGGACTTCTGCCTCCTCCAGGCCTTCCAGGAGAACCGGTTGGCCAAAGGCTTCAGGGTCAGCACGAGCCCCTTGGGCATCAGCAGAGGGTATTTGTCATCACTCTCCGTGTCTGGAGTTTCCTTTTGTGTCCCCAAAAAGGCAGATTCTGCATTAGGTGAAGCTGGTGTCTCCTTGGCATCTTCTGCCAGCTGCTTCAATTCCCCCTGGATGGAGGGCAAGCTTGCCTGAAGGGAACAACAATTCATTGGGATTTATAATTTATAGGCTATTCCTGCCTTCCCACCATCACACAGCAGCACAGAAGGCAACAGACTGCAACCTTCTTCTACAAGCAGGTTTTATTTCCTTTATACTACTGCATAGTACTTCATAGTGCTTTAAATTCATGAGTTGCACTGCAACTTGAGGAGACTCTGAGATCCTGAGAAAACAAGACTCAACTCCTTTAGAACGGTTGCTTTAGTAAACACAAGATTCTGTGGGAAGGAAACTTAGAACTGGATTTTATGGCATCTGAGTCCAGCTGCTCCCTTGGGCACAGTCCTCCCTCCCTGACTGACTGACTCACAGCCATGCTCTCCGTGCCTCCAAGAAAAAGGAGGAAGGAAAACCCCCACAAAACACAAGTAAAGCCCACCAGAAATGAGGCAAACCACGACTCCCCCTCAGGCCTGGGGGCAGAGCAGCAGGAAATACCTTCAACCAGAAGGGCAGGCGATGCTCCTCCATCTCCACGGGCGGCTTCCACTCGTGGGGCTGGATTTCCTCACAGCACTTCACCAGCACAGGCAGCTGCTTGGTCTTTTTGTAGTACTGTGGGGACAGGAGACAAGGCCAGACAAGGTGACTGTGGGCAGGTCACCTGCCCAGCTACTGCTGGCATCAGGGACTGGGCTCTGTCAAAGTGTTTGTGTGAATAAAGCAATTCTTTAATAAGGTTCTACCCACAGAAACATTAAAAATCAACAGCAAGGCTGGACAGGAGCTCACTGCCATCCTGGCTGCTCTCACAGAGGTTCAGGCAGATGTGCAGGAGTTGTTTTATGGTTTTGGTTCTTTCTCTTCAGCAGTTCCCAGCAGTCTACGGGACAGGATTATTGCCCAGCTGGCTGCAAACAGCATTTTTCTTTCAGTTTTGCTACTCAAAAGGTCACTTGTATGAACTTTTGTCAGGATTATTGAGTGGGACCAGGACTGTCTGGGCTCTAAAGAGTCAAAACAATAATCTAAGCACTTGCCAAGTCCAGGGGCTAAGGTAAATCCAAGGATAAATCCTCACTGCTAACAAAAAGATGACATTTTATTTGAAGGAAGTGTCAGCACAGAGAGGCCTTTGGAACACAGAGCAGCTCTGCCCTGCTGGAACAAAGCCCAGAAGGTGCCCCTTACCCTGATGATGTTGTCAGGGGCTCTGTTCATGTTGAGGTTCTTGATCCTCACTGTCAGCTGATGGGCAGTTTTGGTGGGCAGGAGGTATTTGCTGATCAAAGGCTTTGGAAACTCCGTCCCTTCAAAATGTTTCAGCCCCAAAGCCAACAAGCTGGACAGGGAAAGAGGAAGGGGAGGAGATAAAAAACCTCTCAGGGAGCTGCTGGGATGGGGCACAGTTCTCCCCAGGGATTGAATCCCAGAAATTCTCCTTAACAAATGGCATTTCCACACGTTTTGTACAAAAACTGAAGCACCTACTTGTCCTCTGCCTTGGAGAAGGCAATCTTGTCCTGGGGAGGGTTTGCTCTCAAGGAACAAATTGGCAGCAGCTCTGGGTACATGAAGACTTTCCTCGTTGCCAAAATCCAGGCCACTTGCTTTGGCAAGCATGAGAATTCACTTCCTGTGAAAAGAATTAACAGGTAAGGCCAGCTGTGTATGTGGATGAATGTTTTTCACAACTCACTTCTTGAAAACGCCGTTTCTTTTCCTCCTTTCACTGCAAAAACCCTTCCTTCCTGGTTTGACAATTCGCAGATTTCCCAGTTTTTTCCCCCAAGGTTAAATCGGCAAAATTCTTTTCCCCTTCCATCTTTTCTTTTGCTCTGTAGCAAGGCAGAGACCATGTGGCCACTGAGCCCCCCCGAGCATGGGGCATAGCCTGGGAGGGGACAGGAGCCCCAAGAGGGGAAGGGACAGGAGCCCCGGGAGGGGAGGGGAGGGGACAGGAGCCCGGGGAGGGGAGGGGAGGGGACGGGAGCCCCAGGAGGGGAGGGGACACCAGCCCGGGAGGGGAAGGGACAGGAGCCCCGGGAGGGGAGGGGAAGGGACAGGAGCCCGGGAGGGGACAGGAGCCCCAGGAGGGGAGGGGACAGGAGCCCGGGAGGAGAGGGGACAGGAGCCCAGGAGGAGAGGGGAGGGGACAGGAGCCCGGGAGGGGCGGGGACACTCCTAGAGTGTCCTTTGCCCAAGGTCCCTCCCCAGGGGCAGCTCCTGCAGCTTTCCTGGGGCTGCTCCACCATGCAAGGCCTGGAAGGAGCCAGAGCCTGGGGCTGAGCTGGGAGGGAACTGGTCTGACTGGGAGCAGCTGGGAGTCCAGCAGGGTCACTGTGAAGGGCCCTCAGTCCCAGCAGTGACAATGTGGGGAACCCCAGAGCTGCTCCCAGAGGGTCAAACTGGGAATTTCCCTTAACTCTCCCTGCCAGCTCTTTCCCCAGCCTGTCCCCTCACTCACCGTTCTTCCTCACAGCTTTCCGAGGGCTGCAGTCCACGGGGACCTGGGCGTGGAAGTCCTCGATGAGCTGCAGGGCCCCCTGCAGGTTGCAGGGCTGGAACATGGTCTGGAATTTGGGGTTGAGGGGCACCCGGAGCAGGGTGGAGCTGCGGGCAAAGCTCCCCAGCTCGCTCTGCAAAGTCAGCCACAGAAACACATCAGAGGGAGGCCTTCAAGGGCAAGGCAGAGAACAGACAGACAGCGTGCAAAAAACGGCCTTAAAAGTGTTAATTTGGGCCATTACACATCCAGGGAGAGAGGATTTACTGTGAAGGTGGGGAGGCCCTGGCACAGGGTGCCCAGAGAATTGTGGATTCCCATCCCTGGAAGTGGATGGACAGGGCTTGGAGCACCCTGGGGTGGGGGAAGGTGTCCCTGCCCATGGCAGGGGTGGGACTGAGTGAGCTTTAAGGTCCCTGCCCACCCAAACCATTCTGGCATCCAGTGACTTTTATATTTTTAATCCCTGCCCTTTCCAGACATCTCAGTTTAATGGGATCCATTAAATAAATTCATCTCTCTAAGTATGCCCAGGGAGCAGCAATTGTTTGAACTCATGGATCTCTGTTTTCAGGCATTCCTTACCAAAAACATCTGGGTGGTGCTGGCCTCTGAACTTAGAGCAGGGTTGAAACTTGCCAGGAGATGGATTTGAGTCAGAAGCTGAACATGCTTGAGGAATAAAAGCAGACAAATTGTTTATTTCTGTTTATCAGAAATCCAAGAAATTGGAAAGCACAAGTCCAAAAGCACCTCCTGAGCACAGCAAAAATCTCTGACTGCAAAAAGTCTGGTAAGCAACAGAAAACTGAGGGGAAACTTTAATATCCACTGGCAGAAAGTTTATTACACAAATTTTGAACACATCATCTGTTGAAGTCTTCGGGCAGTTTCCCAGCTTTTGTGCCAAAGTCTCATAATGACCAACACAGAAACTATTTATTTTCCTACATAAATACATAATTATTTCTTTAGCAACAATTTCAGCTCTCAAACTGCCCATTTCTGAATTTCCACACAGTTTTGTGTGGTGCTAGGAGGAAAAAAAAAGAATCCAAACTAGATTAAGGATAATATTCTCAGACAGTAATAAAGAAGTTGGTGAAAAGAGAGTTTTGACAGAATGCAGCCAGCCAAGGCAACATCTCCCACGAGAACAGATGCCAAGGAATGAGCTGCACTTCACTCAATTCCAGCTGCCTTTCCCTGTGAAATCAGGCATGTGAATATCACCTCCTAAAGCTTTTCCAATTCATTCCTTGAGGGAAGCAAAGCCCTGCTGTGCCCTTGGCTTTCCCTGCCCTTCCCTGTGCAAAGACTCAGATCAGATCATCTCTGACATTGATTACCTGCTGCATTTGCTGCTGGAGCCTCTTTCTTTGTGCACTGTCCAGAACAAGGCTCTGGAGGGGTTTCTCATTTGGGGGTTTTGATTTTTCAGTCTCTTGGGGTGCTTTCATGGAGGTTTTTTTCATTCTCAGCTGCTCCAGTTGTTCCTTCACTGTCCTGTGCTGCTTGTTCAGCAGATTGGCCAGAGGTTCCTCAAATCTGTTGGAAAGCAAGCAGAGCAAAATGTAATAGAAGTAAGATTTAATAATGACTCCTGTTTACTGTGAACATTTTACCTTGTACCTGGTTTGCACAGTTCAGGGATGGCCACCCCCATATTACTCACCAATAACTCCAGCTTGAAAAAGCTGAGTTATTTACACATCAAAGTCTTTTAGTGCACCCCAGCACTGCTGTAGTTTTGGGATACAATGCTTCAGGTGCTTATTCCAGGGACACTGAAAAGCCTTTTGCACCCTTCCCAACCATCTGTGCCCCACTCATGTGTTCAGATGTTCTCCCCAGCACTCAGGATCTAAACCAATCCAGAATGCATCATCTAATCTTGAATTTTTACCATCAGCAAGGGCTGGATCCAAGGTATTGTCAGTGGGATTTTATCACCTGGAAGGCTTCCAGAAAGACTCCACACTGCCTCAAATCCTCCTACTTTATTAACGAATTTATTAATTATTACCCAGCCTTATGCTGAGAACTTGACCAGAGATCCTGCAGTAAGAGGATCCTGTAGCAGAAAAGAGGATGCACATGTCACCATCCTGTCACAAACAGTTCCAACTTTATCCATCATTTCACTTTATTTATTTTAGCTACACCAGTTAATACTCTGATTTCTGCTGGTGATCAGCTTCCCTTCTGTCACAGGCCTGAGCTCAGTTACAGAATTGTTCCATGATGCTCCTAATGCAAGGTATCATAAAAACAACAGTAAATCCAGTAAATAAGACATTTTTGCCTTTAAGAATCTTGTATACAGATAAAACCAGGGAAAAAACAACTGGGAGAAGTGCCCACCAAAGAAAAATGAATAAAACCACCCATTATCAAACCCAAATGCATACAAATAAGAGAGAGCATAAAGCTGCCTGCCTTTCAGTTTGTAGCTGGTTTTAGAGCTGCTGCACTCCCCTCTGGCACTGCTCAGCCCAGAGAGAGCATCCAGAAACTCCAGCCTTTGTTTTAGCTCCTTTCCCAAACAGACCCAGCCTGGTCTTGAGCTGATCTGCCCCATAAACAAGGAGACACCACTCATCCTGCAGGTCCTCTTTAGCCACAGTCTGTAGCTGGTGAAACCCAAGGGAATTATTACCTAGAGAGAAATCATGGATGGTTTGGGTTGGAGACCCAAAGAGACCTTAAAGATCAGCTCGTTCCAACCCTGCCATGGCAGGGACACCTCCCACTATCCCAGGCTGCTCCAAGCTCTGTCCAGCCTGGCCTTGGACACTTCCAAGGATGGAGCTGCTTTAGTTCTTTTCCTCTTCCAGCTGCTGCAATGTGGAAACCATAAAAAGCCAATCCAATGTCCAAACTTCACAGACATCTCACTCCTAGGCCTCAGCTATCTCAGGCAGTCATTTGTAAAGCAAAAAAAGCCAATCCAATGTCCAAAATTCACAGACATCTCACTCCTAGGCCTCAGCTATCTCAGGCAGTCATTTTCCTTAGAAAAGGCCAACACACACCCATGTTTAATTAAGAGAAGATGACACACTTGGACAAAACATCTCCTCAATCATCTCCTGCCATCACAGCAATGTCAGGGCAGCAAGGCAACCTTGCTCTGCCCTTAGCAATAAAAAGGAAAAGAGAATTATTCTTTTTCTGCAATGATGTTGCACCACTACAGCGACCAGCACAGTGCAGAGCACAAGTGTGAGGAGTGGCTGCCACTGAGCTTGGGACAATCTTTGCACAGGTGCTGCAGAGCTTTGATCCCACACACAGCAGATCCAGGAAGAATTTCCTGCCCATTTCCTGGAAGAACCACCCCATCTGTGCCACCTCCTGCTCCACTGAGCAGTGCCAGTGACAATTTTACAGGGACAGATCGTGAGAGGACAAGGGAATGGTTTTAAATGAGAAGATGAGAGATTTAGATTCGATTTTGGGAAGAAATTCTTCCCTGTGAGGGTGGGGAGGCCCTGGCACAGGATGCCCAGAGAAGCTGTGGCTGTCCCATCCCTGGAAGTGTCCAAGGCCAGGTTGGACAGGGTTTGGAGCAGCCTGGGACAGTGAAAGATGTCCCTGCCCATGGCAGGGGTGGAATGGGATGAGATTTTAGTTCCCTTCCAACCCAAACCATTCTATGACTCTCTATAAAGCACAGAGGCTGAAGAAGCAGGAACAGAATTCCCCACTGCAGATGCTGCCTTGTAGGGGCACACTGACATTTCTCTGTTTTCAGCTGAGATCCAGAACAGCACCAACCTTAGTGCTCTTTGTGTCACTTCTTCATTGTTTTTAATTTTCAGATGCACCACAATCAGTGAAGTCAATGGTGGCAAACAGAACAAAAAGGACCAATTTGGTTGTCCAATCCCACGAAGAAAAATGGCTCAGAGCTTTCAGAACAGTGGCCTGAGCTGCCAAGACAATCTCTCTCTTTGGTGGCTGCCAGGGGTAACCAGAGGCTTTTCCTCAGAAGAGATCAGGACCACAAATAAATGCTCCTACCTGAGGGCCTGTGGGGTGTTGAAATTGGGCCGAGACTCTGTGACAACATCTTCATCTTCTGGCCCTTCATCTTCCATGTTGGAGAAGCCCATCTCGTCCTGGAACTGGCAGCAAACACGGAGCAAGTCAGGAGGAGAAAGCTCAAGAAGAAATTTCCCTTTGGCTAATTAAGCTCATGATGATTTTCTCAGCACACACTTTCACTGCAGGAAACCCCTGCAGGAAATCCCTGCAGGAAATCCCTGCAGACATTGACTGCAGGAAATCCCTGCAGACCTTCACTGCAGGAAATCCCTGCAGGAAATCCCTGCAGACCTTCACTGCAGGAAATCCCTGCAGGAAATCCCTGCAGACATTCACTGCAGGAAATCCCTGCAGGAAATCCCTGCAGACATTCACTGCAGGAAATCCCTGCAGGAAATCCCTGCAGACATTCACTGCAGGAAATCCCTGCAGGAAATCCCTGCAGACATTCACTGCAGGAAATCCCTGCAGGAAATCCCTGCAGACATTCACTGCAGGAAATCCCTGCAGGAAATCCCTGCAGACATTCACTGCAGGAAATCCCTGCAGGAAATCCCTGCAGACATTCACTGCAGGAAATCCCTGCAGGAAATCCCTGCAGACATTCACTGCAGGAAATCCCTGCAGGAAATCCCTGCAGACATTCACTGCAGGAAATCCCTGCAGGAAATCCCTGCAGACATTCACTGCAGGAAATCCCTGCAGGAAATCCCTGCAGACATTCACTGCAGGAAATCCCTGCAGGAAATCCCTGCAGACATTCACTGCAGGAAATCCCTGCAGGAAATCCCTGCAGGAAATCCCTGCAGACCTTCACTGCAGGAAATCCCTGCAGGAAATCCCTGCAGGAAATCCCTGCAGACATTCACTGCAGGAAATCCCTGCAGGAAATCCCTGCAGGAAATCCCTGCAGACCTTCACTGCAGGAAACCCCTGCAGACCTTCACTGCAGGAAATCCCTGCAGGAAATCCCTGCAGACATTCATTGCAGGAAACCCCTGCAGGAAATCCCTGCAGACATTCACTGCAGGAAATCCCTGCAGACCTTCACTGCAGGAAATCCCTGCAGACATTCCTTCCTAAGGCTGAAAACGACCCAGTTATGGCAGAGCCCTTGGCACACACCCAGCCCTGAGCCATCCCTTCAGATCCCATGTCACATCTGACAGCTCTATTCTTCAGTGCTACACTCAGTTTATCACTTACTGTCTCAAACAGCTCCTCCATCAGCTCATTCACTTCCTTTTCTGCAAGTAAAATTAAAAAGAATTACAAAGATTCCTTTTCCAAGAAACACTCAGCAATCCTGTCATAATATCAACTCAATTAAGGAATTTCTCTCACAAAGGGAAATCCTTCTCTTGCAAACAGAAGACCAGAAAAGAATGGTCCCTGATAATTCCTTTTTTAATGCTGGGCCCAAAAAAACTTGATCTGAGATTGTTTGGATTCTAAAATATCACATAAGAACTCATTTCCATGATTAAAGTTATGTTAATCTGCAATAAGACCTAAAGCAAGTGTGGCCTGTTGCAAAGATGGAAAGTGATGTTTATAAAACTAAGCTGAAGACTGTGAGGACTTCAAAATGTCATTAAATTCAATCACAAGGCAAGCATTCAAGTCTGAACTGCCTGAAGCTTTCAGGATGGATTATCACCTAATTTCAGGTTGTATTTGTCACCTATTTATTGTTCTTCAGGCTCTGCTACATCTGAGCACATCAGCTCTGCCCAGATCCTCCCATGGACTCCCAGAGAGCCAAACGCTGGTCAAACCAGCATGCAGATCTTTATTTGATATCCTACACTGCACAAATCCTTGCACCAAAACACTTTTCCCAAGGAATTACTACTGCCAGCAAGAAAGGAGGGGGAATTCCTGGGGAACTCACTTGTGATTCTCACAGCACGGTCATTCCTGAAGTCTTCTGTGTCTGGTTCATCCAGATCTTCCAGGAAGTTGTACTCAGGGTCATCATCATCATCAGCTTCATCTACAAAGAAGCAGGGATTGAACTGTCATCACCCTGCCCCAGCACCAAGCAGCTGCCAGGAGCAGCAGCTCTTTGTTCACTGCCTGACCTGTCACACAGAGGGCTGGAATTACTGCTGGAAATGAACTGTATTTCTTTTATGGAAGCCATATCAAACCCATCCTCCTTTTAAACTGAGCTGTTAGGACCTTGACCTACAACCATCCCTATTCTGAAAAGCTGGCTTGATACTCTGGGGGCTAAATTTAGAAAGAGTCAAGTAGTGTAATTTCAGTTTCTGGTTTAGATTCAATTTGCAGAACTGTAAGCAACCAGTAAATACAGGAAGAGAAGGAAGCCAGGCCCCAGAGCTTGTTCCTGTTTCTTCTCAAAAAGCCAAGAACTGTTTCTACCCAAAAAACCTGTGCCCCAAACAAGGAGTACAACACACTGGGATTCAGGTGGATCAGTGGTGAGCGTCAGGGGTTAAAAATGCATCACTTCCCTTGGTGGTTGTCAGCTCCTGTGTGTTGGTGAGTAAATATTTACAAGTGAGACACCTGAAGTTTAAAAACTCTCACCAAGGGCCATGGGGAAGATGAAGAAAGCTGATTGCAAGACTCATGCACAGGATTAAAAAATTAAAGGTTAGAGACAAGAATGTCATGTATAAACAAAAAACAAAGCTTCAGGCTTTCAACATCCAATCATGGAATGGTTGGGTGGGAAGGAACCTTGGAACACAAGGCTGTGAGGAACGACTGAGGGAGCTGGGGTTGTTTAGCCTGGAGAAAAGGAGACTCAGAGGTGACCTTATCACTCTCTACAACTTCCTGAAAGGTGGCTGTGGTCAGCTGGGGGTTGGTCTCTTCCTCCAGGCAGCAACTGACAGAAGAGGACACAGCCTCAAGCTGTGCCAAGGGAACTATAGGTTGGATATTAGAAAAAAAAAATTTAAGGAGAGAGTGATAAAGAACTGGAGTTGTCTGCTCAGGGAGGTGGTGGAGTCCCCATCCCTGGATGTGTTTAGAAAAAGACTGGATGTGTTTAGAAAAAGACTGGATGTGGCACTCTGTGCCATGCTTTAGTTGAGGTGTTAGGGCTGGCTTGGACTCGATGACCTTGAAGGTCTCTTCCAACCAAGTGATTCTGTAATAATCACCTAGTTATTAATCACCTAGTTATTAATCACCTAGTTATTCTGGGACCTTCCACTGTCCCAGGCTGCTCCAAGCCCTGTCCAACCTGGCCTTGGACACTTCCAGGGATCCAGGGGCAGCCACAGCTGCTCTGGGCACCCTGTGCCAGGGCCTGCCCACCCTCACAGGGAACAATTTCTTCCAAATATCTCATCTAAACCTCCTCCCTGTCAGTGTGAAGCCATTCTCCCTCCTCTCCATCATGTCACTCTATCCCTTGGGAGTTGTCTCTCCCCATGTTCCTTCAGGTCCTGGAAGGACACCCCAAAGCCTTCTCTTCTCCAGGCTCAACATTGCCAATTCACTCAGCCTTTTCTCCCTGCAGAGCTGCCCCATCCCTCTGATCATCCTGGAGCCTCCTCTGGACTGACTCCAGCAGCTCCAGCTCCTTCCTGTGCAGGGCTGGGGCAGCTCTGCAGGTGGGGTTCTCACCTGAGCATGGCAGAGGGGCAGAATGCCCCCCGTTTCCCACACTGGGGGCTCAGGGAAGGCTCTGAGCTCACCTGCATCCTCCTGAGTCCTCCTCCCAGCCCACCTGCTCATCGCCAGCCTGGTTCAACGCCACCACCCGCCCTGCTTCAACCCCAGACCCCCCAGTCCCACCTGCCCACGTGTGCCAGGTACCTTCGTTGTCCACGTCGTCGTTCATGAGCCCCCCGAGCCACCTCTTCCAGTCCTCGTCGTCGGCCGTGTTGGGGTCGTACATGTCGGGGGTGATGTCGGGCGCGCGCAGCTCGGCCTCCAGCTGCCCCAGGGGAACGTCCTTGAGCGGCCGCTTGGAGCGCGTCCTCAGGGCGATCAGGCTGTCCTCCAGGGCCTGCGGGGACAAAGCAGGCTGTAGGAGCCCAGGGCTCGGCAGAGACCCCCATGGACACCCCCATGGACACCCCCATGGACACCCCCATGGACATCTTGGGGGGTTCAGGACCCTTGCTGGAGCCCAGGGCTCGACAGAAACCCCCATGAACACCCCCATGAACATCTTGGGGGGTTCAGGACCCTTGCTGGGACCCCAGGGCTAGGCAGAAACCCCCATGAACACCCCCATGGACACCCCCATGGACATCTTGGGGGGTTCGGGACCCTTGCTGGGACCCCAGGGCTCGACAGAAACCCCCAGGGACACCCCCATGGACATCCTGGGGGGTTCAGGAGCCTTGCTGGGACCCCAGGGCTCGACAGAAACCCCCAGGGACACCCCCATGAACACCCTCATGGACATCTCAGGAGGTTCAGGACCCCTGCTGGGACC
>WAAE01000424.1:0-70164 GCA_013400495.1 Nicator chloris
GCCTTTCCTTCCTCCTTTTCTTCAGAGGCAAAGAACACTGACGGTCTTCATTAAAATACAGTTAAACATACCAATTCTGTTAATGCAAATCTTTCCAAGTGTTTTGAGTAATTTGAAGAGGTCTGCTTAGAACTATGTGACCTTTTACAGTGCTGGAGCTAAGCAAAATGAAAACAGTTTTTTTACAGTCAATCAGAACTGCTCCTGGTGAATTACATAATGACAATTTCCTTTAAAATGTCAGATTAACTTACAATCAGTTTAGGGCCCCTATCTTTCTTTATGACTCAAGTGTTCTCAGGAAAGTTTTTCTCCAGACATCATATTTAATGCCATGTTTACTGCAAATGGCATAAATAAAAGCCTGTATAGCTCAGATTAGGCAGTGATGTTTGTTAAACAATAATGTGATGTATTTGTTTCATGTTCTGGGAATACATCAAGGAAGCAATTTGTAGCCTCAATATTACCAATGGCTGAGTGATTGCTGCATCAGGGTAAGTGCTGTGTGCCTTTTCACAAATAATGAGCCAGAATGTCTTTATTGCTTCGCTAATTAATACAAAGTTCAGTTTAGGGCTTTAGCTTAGCTTAACATGTCATGTTTTTCTTTAGCACATGAGTGCCTGAGTTTCCCTTATTGAGTTGTAAAGAGAGGAATATAATTTCTACAGCTTTTTAAGGATACTCTGTGGAAATCAATAGCTTGGGTAAAATTTTCTGTTTTGTTTTACCAGAGACTGTAAAATGCTAGAAGTAAAATGGGGGGGTCATGTCGTTGCTATTGCTATTAGAGCCATTTAATAAGACCAACAAAAAAACCTTGGAAGAACAAAAGAAAGGAAAAATATCAGAAAGGAGAAGACAAAGAAAAATCAGATAGAAATACATAAAAGAAAATTTGACAATGCTTTTTCAAAAGAGTGAAAAAAGCCATTGAAAGAACAAAGGGTGAAAAGAGATTTTAGCCAAAAAAGAAAATATATTTTGACTGTTGTTTTATTGAGAAACTCCCTTTGAAATCAGTTGCACCAGTAAGTCACTCTGAGCTCAGCTGACTCCAGCATGGTTTGAAGGAATTATAACAATCTAGGTGTTTGTGTGTGCCAGAGAAGTAATAACAGCAACACAAAGAAGAATAAAATGAACTCTAGGAGATCAATAAAATGTAACCCTCTGACCCTGCAGATGATCACTATCCATTTTGTAGTTGGGTGATAAAATCAGTACAGTATCAGGTTTTAATCTGGCCATTACTGCTATCTTACATCTGCGAACTTGAGCATTAATTTGCCACACAGGTCTATTTTTAAAGTTAGATATAGTGCCTCTAGAGAAGAATCCAAATTCCCAATTGGTATTAAAACTGGCTTTGGGAAGATTAACATTTGTACTCAAACTGTTACAGTTCTCAAATCTTATCTTAGGCAAAGAGAGGTCTCTGTCTTTTCTGCTATAGAAAAAAAAAAAAAGAAAAAAGGCAAGATAACAGGCAATGGAGCAGATGGAGTAAATTTTCAGAGCTGTGTGTGGGAGTCAAGCATTCAGATCCCATTAACTAATATTGGAGTTGGAGGATCAGACTCCTACTCACCAGGCTTCAGAAACAGGTTCACATTTCTCCAGTTTCACTCGTTTCTGACGTGTCCCTGACGCCATCCTGGCTCCTCTCTACCAGGCTGACATTTACACAGCAGCACAGGGCCAAATGTGCCTTTACACTCGGGGCAGGGCTCCTCATCCAGCAAATGGAAATGGAAATATGCAAAGAATAGATCTGAGTTTACATATAGACCACATGTGCTTATGGATGTGGTATGAAAAAGGACCAATAATGTGCAGTGGCTTCATCCCACAACCAAAACAGCCATACAGAATCAGTATTTTGGTAAAGACACTCCTAATGTTCATACTTTACTGCTTTAGGACACATGAAGGGGGAAAAGCAGGTAGATACCCTTGGTACAGATGTGCAGTGCACTTCCAAGGTCTCCTTCATGATGTCTGGCTGTATACACCAACCTTGCAACCCCTGAACCGTGAGAAATGCACTGTTCAGGTCGGGGCAAAGGCCTCTGTGAGTAAATACATCTTGTACTAACCTTCTGCACAAGAGGAACTGTTTCCATTTGCATCCATCTCCTACATGCTGGTGGCATGCAAGAGCCCCACACATTCAGCTGGGATGGGCATTTGTCCAGGATTTGTCTCCTCCCCTGGGTCATCTCCACAGTGTTCTATTTTGTGACTAAATGTTCTCTTCTGCAAAATCAGGTTCTCTGTCCCTGATAGCTGTGGGAAACTAACATCTTCAGCTCCACTGTGTTTTATCACGGTAGCTTTGTTTTTAACTGCCTTTAATCACCCAATTATTAGGAGTGACACAGCACTTACACCCTATAATTGCAATCTAATTAATTTCTGATCCCATAAATCATTCTTGTACATCAAGTGTGTAGTATCTATGGGCTGAACCTCTTATTTGCTCCACAGGGACACTCAGCAGCATGTTGTGTGCAAATGCAGTAGAGAAGGAGAACAAAGCAGTTCCTGAGGAGGACGTAGAGGGACTGTCTTCCTTCCCTCCTGCAAAGCCTAAAACACCTGCAGATGGGCAGCAAAGGCTCAATTGCCTGATTGCTACTCAGGGCACCCCAAAACACTGCACGTCCCACAGAGATCTGGGGAAAGCAGGAAGATATCTTGGATTGCTGTTTATTGCTATCTATTTCCCCATTTCTCTGCACGTAGAGGATTCAGCAAAGCTGACACAGATTTTGGTGACCTGCAGCACGGGGTTGTGGCACATCTCACAGCCAGGTGTGTGCCTCCAGCTGGTCCTCTTCAGTCTGAACTAGGACGGGACCTGGGGTCACACCTTTAGCAAGACACACTTCCAATAGGATCCTCAGAAGTAATGTCTTGAGTAGCATCTTAGAAGTCTTTGAGTAACATCTTAGAAGTCTTTGAGCAGCATCTTAGAAGTCCTGCAAAGTCCTGCTACCAGCAGGACTGTAAAAATGCAAACCTGCACATGATTTTGGGAAGTCTGTTGTAGGAGACATCATGGGGACACTCTGGGTCCTTCCCCAGCTCAAAAGCTCTTCTGGACAACTCTGGTTATCAGAAGAAACTTCTTCCTCTTCCTGACCACAGAGGGGCTACGTACAAGGGATGTCTTGTCACTTCACATGCAACCAGAAATCTCCTTTAACTTTTATTCAGGTCATATGAAATTAAATATATTTATTTATGCACCTAAAAAATAAAAACAAACCAACAAACCCGATTGTAATTATCAATTCTCATGAAAGACATAGATTAAAGAAATGAAAAGACATACTTGAACAGTCTGGTCATAGGGAAGTTAATTCTGCCTGGTCTCTCTGTGTCTCTCTCCCACAGCATCCCAACTGCACAAACCATCCCGACACACCCTTTGTCAGGTCTCCAGTCTGAGCTTCATCCTTCAGAGAACCCACTCCTGGTAGATGACACTGGGTTTAATAGATAATTTCCTTTTTAGAGCCCTCAGAAGTACCTAGTCAGATTTACTCCTTCCTGTTTGAAGATATTTATTTTTAATGTCTTCAGAAGGAAAAGACTGGTGTGTCATTAATAACAAGAATTGCTCCCCTGGTTTGGAGGTGCCAGCACAGCCTTGGTAGTGCAAATGTCACATCCTTGACAGTCCTGGACTCTATAGGGAGGGAAAATTTCCCCTCCCTCCTCTCTGTATGAAGTATATCCATGTTCTGAAGCTTATTTTTGTATTCATCTGCACAATAAGAAACACAGTATCAACATTTAAATTTAACTACAAACATTCTTTTAGGACTGTGGGAGTGGTCAATAATCCCTGTATCAAAACACGGGCAGTACAAATTAGGAGGGTGTTCTGACTCAGCCTGGCAAGGCAAGCACATGGCTGTAGGGTTCAAAAGAAGCTGTTTCCAACATTGCTCCAGAAGGACATGGGCTGTGACCTCATCCCTGGAGGAAGATGATCACATGAAGGTGCAGGAAGAGCATAAACAGCAGGCAGGAAACCCTCCTGAGGAGCAAGGCTGAAATACTGCTCTGTGCCCTGCATCCCCACAGCCTCAGCCTGCAGTTTTACAGATGTGGGTGCAAGAACATCCAGCAGTCACTGCACCTCTGTAATGCAACTCAGGGCCTCCTGTGTCAGCCCACAGTGGCTGTGCTGCTGCAAACTTGCTCACTCCAGTCACATCCAATGAAATATGATGGTCTCAGTGAAATTTATTTTGCTTCCCTTGACTGGCTGATCAGTGCTTCCAGCAAATCTGACAGCTTCAACCATCATCAATTACTGCTTTCACTATGCAGTGACTCTTGCTGTGCCACACTTTTTATTACAGACCTTTGAAATCTACTGTATTTAAAATTGGTAGTACTAAACCAGGAAAGTTCAAAGTAATTCCCCTTTTCAAATCAGTCTCCTACTAAAAATACTGCACCTCAATAATAGGAACCCAACAAGAGTCTCACCTGATGTGGGCATTCTTCTTCACAAAGCTGGCAGGCTGCCTGTTGCAGAGCTATTCTCGGCAATGCAAGGCCATTTTCCACATCATTTTGTTCTTTATAGCTCTGGGTTCACTGCTGAGCAGAGGGAGGCCACCAGAGCAAGTTCATTGCCTGCAGAAATACCCAAGCCTGGTGGTGTCTGTGGAGGATTATTCTCCTCTTCCCTGGGTCCCTCCACAGCAGGTCCTGATGCTGCTCCTCGCAAGGGCAGAGGTTTTGTGAGATGACTCAATATGATCAGGCTGCCAGGCAGGATATCAGTGAGAACACAGTGCTACAGCTCCATCCTGCATTCCAGAGGGAAGGGCTGGCAGGGTGCCACCTCCCCACCATGCAGAAATACCCACCAGTAAGGTCACCTTCCCAGGAAGGAGAGCAAAACCTTTGCCTTGAGCATTGCACTGAGGTAAGAGACAACTGAAGGGCTGATTTCACCCAGGCTCTGTCTGAGGGACTTGGCCATTTCTCCCCTCTCCACATCTCCATTCCAGGAATGACTGCTGCAAATAACTGATGGCAAGGCCAGCAAATGTGCCAAGGATGAAGCAAACCAAAAGATAGACAAATCCCCCTGAGATGACGCTATGCTCTCAGGCATCATCTGCCATCACAATTGCTATGTGGAAAGCAAAAGAGCTTCACTCTTGGGAAATAAATATTTCCTCACTTCAAATAAACAAACAAAAAATCAATGAAAACATTAAGATGGAGTATATATGGAGATCAGGATTCTCAGCTGTCAGGCTGAGCTCATTAGGTTTCAGAAGACCTAAGCTCCATTTCTGGCAGAGCCACTGGTCTCCGAGTCAGAGAGGAACAAGTTGTTTTCCTGTTCTGTGCCTCAATTTTTCCTTCTGTGAAATGGAGCCAGTGATATGGATTTCTTATAAGATCTACTGGTGAAAAATCTGACATAAGAACTGGTACTCATTGTTTTTCCCCACCCAAACACAAGATGTGATTTTTTTCCAAATATCCTTAGCAATAAAGAAAAGATCATCTTGTTCCTTGAGTGTAGATCTGTATAAAAGCATTTCATGACAGTTTTTCTTCAAGGTGATCCAAAGCATTGAGGTCTTTTTGAGGGATGTGGTTTTCCTACTTAATAATTTCCTGTTTAAGGATTCTTCACAGCATCATTAAGTGTTATGTTTCCCTGTATGCAATAATGAGCTACCAGCTACTTCAGTCAGAGGGACCCTTCATTTCTTAGTAGGAGGAGCAAAATAAAAGTCAGCAAGGAGTCTCCACCAGGCAGGACATCGTGTGTCACAGCTCTCAGCAGCTGAGCAAAACTGGCAGCTGCCTCCAACTCACTGGCTGCCTCCCAGCACAAGAAGGGCAGCCCACAACACCCCTCATGCAAGGCAAAAAGAGAGGAGGAGAGTGACACAAAAATTATTTCACAGTGTCTCATTCAGCTCATGAAAGATGCAGATGAGGAAACTGAAAGTTGTAGCACTCCCCACAAAGTGTCTTTTGCTGGCATTATCCACAGCTCACACCCAGATCCGTGCCTGGACCTTCAGGGATGCTGAAGACTACCACTAAGGGTGGTGTTAAGTTTTGCACCAGGGAACATTGCTAATCAGGCAAACTCAGACTTTGGGATGCTCAGGGACTCAAACCTGTCTGAGTTCAAGTTGCCACTTTCTGCCATAGGAGGTTACATGAAAAATACCCAGATGCCTCTTTCGCCTGCTACATGCAGAGCAGAAATCCCTGCATGACTCCCAGGGCTTCAGCTTGTCCACAAGTCTTCATATAAACTAATCACAGTGCAATATTATTCCACTTGTCAACAGATTGGGAGGAATTGACAGAACCTGGTTTAACTGTTTAACTCTGCCAGGGGTAATAAGTTCTCTCATGCATTAAATTAAAAATGACACTTGAAAATAAGTACATTATGGACCAAATACAGCACACAAATGGGGGGCAAAGATTTAAACTGCTGCCTGGTGGAGAATTGACAGTGAAGCAATAAGCATCTCATTATCCAGACTTCCTCTGAGCCCATCCACCAAGAGGGCCTTTTGCATATAGATGCATTTGCTGTGGGCAAATGCCTGCTATCAGCCTGGACAAACACAACTGTTTATTTTCCATTGTAACAATGTTTGAGCTTAAAAAAACTGCCAGGGGCTCCTGATGGTGGGCAAACTCTGGACAAGGCTGTCCCTGCTCAACCTCAGCCCCATCATTGCTGCCTTGCAGCCCATTGTCTGCTGGCAAAAACTCTTCTTCCCTTCTGCTACCATCTGACAAGGCAAAACACTGATCTGATAAGACACACTTACATGGTGGGATAGCACAGGAGAAGGAATAACGTTATTAAAGACCATTTCTCCCTGTAAGTGGAATGATTTCTTCCAGAGAGAAGGAAATTTCTTTACGAGCTTTGGGTTCTAGAGATGTGCCAACTTCTTCCACTCTCTGCGGTGTCTCTTTCTCTTGCAGCAGTGTCCTCCATGCAATTTCATACACAGATACACACCTCTATTCTTTCCTGGTGCTGGAGCACCTATCCAATCCACTGTTAGGCCTTTGGGGTGGGTTTTGGGCCTCTCAATTAAAAAAAAATATGAGTTGGTCCCCTTGACAGTCGATGGGGAGTTATAGGAATTCGAAAGGAAGAATTCACCCAGTCTTTCTGGATAAAATTAGTTAGTCAGCCAATAAGTATGTCTTACAAGCTGACTCAGACCAGATTTTGCCAAACAGTGGTAGGAAGAAAGCCTGCAATAGAAAAAAGTGCTGACAGCCAAGCCAGCTGGCTCAGGGTTAGTCATCATTTTTGCAGACATCTCAACTTAGGCCACAGGAACCCCCCACATAAGTTAGGATTTTTAGTGAGAAGACACCTCAGGAACTAAATGCTGGGTGAAGAACATGTGAAGTGCTCAGGGCCATCAATATGAGCTGAACAGTGGGAGGTAAAAGAGATGTGATGTGGCAAAGGCTGAAGTTTGCCAAACGCTGAGAGCCACGGGCCGGAGTTGGGAGCAGGCAAGGAGCAGCTTGTATAGTGAGGTTGGCAGCTGTGACAGCTGACAGAGGTATTTATATACCTTCCATGGCAGGATATAGATGTGCTGAACTGCTGGGCTCTGAGGGCAGAGCAAACCCCTGCAGGCAGGTGTGTGAGAGTGGATCCAAACAGCCCCAGCTAAATGCTGGCTCTGTGCTGGGCCCATCTGATCCAGGAGAAGAAAATAAACCCCAACAAGTCATTCTTGCAATTGCTGCTGGTTTAAAACCTTCCCATAATAGCTTCAAATCATGCCCTTTGAGAAACTGTCACAATTGCTAAAAGGCTGCAAAGTGATTATACAAATTCTATGGAAAATCTACCCTCTGGGAGAGGATATTGAAAGTTTTTACTGAAAATGTGTTCTCTATTAAGTGGTGGAGATTTGTAAAATAAAATTGTTATTGATTGGATAGTCTTTCAGCTCAATGAGGAATATAAAAGGAATTATCTTAATGAAAGCAATCCTAATTAAAGCCCCCGTTACACTGAGGTTGCAGAGAGCTGGTGGGATATTTCCTTTGACCAAATGCCCACTGAAAGTGGGAGAGAGACATATATGAGTGGTTTTTGGGTCAGACCCTGCACATAATGTTAGGTGTGTGAAGACACCCATTTCTAGGAGAAATAAAGACACATTTGCAGGTATTGAAGGATAGGATTTTTTTTTTTTTAATTATAATCAGGATCCAGAGTCTGGGTTTGGAAGTGTCCTCCTGAGATTTCCTGTAAAAACCAAAACACAATATGGAAAGAGGAAAGCAACAAAAGCAAGATTCTGATCCATGCTTAAATGCCAAACTAAGCAAGTCCTGCTTGAGGCTTTTTTTCATCTCATTCCCCAAGTCCTACTACCAGGGCAGTGAATGTTTAAGACAAAGCAGTGAGTGGTTCCACTCACTTTGCCAAAGCGCTCTGAAAACTGAGTCCTCTCACTCTACAAACCGAGGGGGACACTGCACTGCCCTCTCACAGCTGTATCTTCACTTTATTTTTGCTAAACTGGTTCCCACTCCTTCTGGCAGAGCATCCCTGGTGCCTGGTCCTACAGGCTGCCCCAGCTCCATCACATGGGATGAGCCAGAGGGAGCCACTGGCAGCTGGAGGATCTGGTGGGACCTGGCTGTGCAAGAACTCCCTGAGAGGGACCCTCACTTCCGTGGCTGAAGGGGAGAAATCAAAATAATCAAAATCAATCTCTTCTCAGCAGCTCCTGTGTGTTGTATCTCAGCTCACTGGTGCCGTGCCAGGCTCCAACCAACAATGCCTCAGGTGCAAACAAAATTCTCAGAAATCCTTTCCTGGATTACTCAGAGACATTCATATTCATTAAGAGTTATCAGCACGCAAGCAAGGCTCACATTAATTAAATATCTTTGGCATTTGGGAATTGAGGAGTTTGGTCTTGTTTTGTTTAAGTTTGCTTATTTATTAGAAGTCTTAACTTATTCTGACCTAACTTTCTCTCAAATATTTTCCCAGTTACAGGAGTACAGGCTTATAAGCTACATAGTTGAAAATGCATCCACAAAGATGCAAAAAGAGGAAAAGAAACACTGTACACAAAAACTCCGACCTCCATTTTTTAAAGCTTCTCTTAAGACATCAAATGAGAAAAACACGGGGGAAATTCTTCCCCCTTGACTCTTTCTCAAGAAATCTTTGTACCAAGGATGCTAATTAACTTTGCATCTAAATGAATTGCTTCCACAACCAAAGTAATTTATATAAATATAACAATTCCCATTCCTTTAGAAATCTGTTTACAGTGTTAACACTGTGATGGATGCACTGAACCCCCACAACCAAAGCAGCAGAAGTTTGAGAGTCTCCACAGGCCTCGGCCTTTTCAGGCACATGCTGTGATTTTTGGGGTGTCAGGCACAGGGCTAGGAGTTGGACTCGATAATCCTAATGGATCCTTTCCAACTCAGCAAGTTCTGAGATTCTATGGTTCTTTGAGTAATATTCAGATCAAAAACTCCTCCATGAAACCCACAAAGGGGCAAAATGACCCAGTGAGCTTGGAACACTGGTCATGCATTTGACACATGAACAGCAGTGATTTTTCCAAGATTTATTTGTCAGGGAACAAAGAAATCGTGGGCACAAGGAGTCTCATACCCTTCCCAGAGGATGCAATCTGACTATGAGTCAACCATTTTGTCCTGTAAATATGACAACCTGAGAGAGCCTTCTTTGAGATTTCCCTTCCTGGCAGGGTGGCTGTGTGGTGGTTATCTCCCCTTGAGCTGGAACACCCCTCAAAGTTGTCCCTTGAGGCAGAAAGGCCTTTTCTCAGCAACACATCTTTGGATAAGTCCAGTTCAAGCTCTCAGTTTCAATTGGACTGCACGCTGGTGACTCTTGGGCTGGGATGTCTCTCAAGGGTTGATATTCTTTACCTGAGCCTGAGAGATCCTTCCTTTCCCAGGGTGAAGAGACCTCTTGTTCACAACACACTCTCAGAAGGCTGCTGGTTGCATGCCAAATCAGTGCTAACAAAATCTGTGTAGTAAATTCCTTTAGACATAAACCATTGTCCCAGTCGGAGACTGAGATTCAACCTAAGCTCCATCAGGAGTCTCAGAGAGAAGAGGGGGTCACTGTGAACCTCATGGCTCAACAGGAAGGTCTAACTCACCCTTCTGTACCTCTGGTCTCTATATAAATCACTCTAAATTGATTCCAACTCGATTTTCCTTTGTATTTTCTACCCATATAGTAACTAATACTGTGAACCTTGCCATCAAACTTTGGGAAGTCACACTTTGATAAATTTATATAAAAAACATTTTGTCAATACCTTTGGTGGTGATTCTTTGAGTGACCCTGAATCACTCATTCATGACAAGCACACCTGGCAGTTAACAGCATTGCAGTCAGGGCAGTGAATAACCTTACAGATCTGCTGTAAGAAAGTGATGTTTAAAACCATCATTTCCATGAAATTTCATTGCCTGTTATTAGGGGGTTTTTTGTTTGGGGGTTTTTATGTTTGTTTGTTTGTTTGTTTTTTGGGGTTTCTTTTTTTGTGTGTGTGTATTTGTGTTTGTTGGTGGTGGTGGTTTTGTTTGTTTGCTTAATGCCAAACATTGTTCTTCTTTGTTGCTTAACACAATACCATTATCCAGATGGCCTGCAGGGTCCCATTTCAACAATAATCCTGCAGTGGCTGCACCTTGGCATTGATTTATGCTTGCATATTTGTAAGAAAGAAAACCTTTCCATTGCAACAGTTTGCTTCCTTACTGAAGGGCAGAAAAACCAGCTAAATTATTTCAAAAGCACGAAGCAATTTGTAACAGGTGGTATTTTACTGATATGAAACAACTGCACTAATGGGGAATAAATTGCTAAAATATTAACCATTTTGCGACTTTCCACAACAAAGAAACCACTGCAGAAATCTTTTCTGCAGGAAAAGGCTCAAGCCTTCCTCATCAATGAGGTCACACCTCTGTAATCATAATCCCTCACCTCATGCAGCCTGAGCTCCTGGAAGGGCTGAGGATTTGAGACAGGGGCTGGGACTTACAGTTAAGGGTGACAAAATGATATAGAGAAAGTCTGATACTGAGGAAGAGACATCCATAGCAGATGAAAGGAAATGACTGGGAAAGAATAAACATCTCTCAGTCCCAAAAGGAATAGCAAAAGATTTGGACCATGGAAAATCACTGCTTTTTCCCTACTCTTTTTTTCACTCATACCTATTCCTGCTGCTCCTGTACTAACATCACATAGCACTTTCCCCTAAGCCACGAGAGGTACAGATGTTTTATACATATATTCATAATGAGGTGGAATTTTTATGAAACTTGTCTGTAGAACCTATTGTGGAGCCTGAATTTTATTTACTACAGAATAATAAATTTCTGAGGCAGTGGTGACACCATGGTAACAATATTGCTAATGTAATTATTCCTGCCTCAAAAATGGAGTCAAGTCTTTGTCACATGTAGAACTGCAATAGAATAATTGAATACAGTTAGGTTGCCTTTCTTCTAAGCAGGAGGTGAGGAACTGAAAATACACTTCTCCGTGGCAATTTGAATGAGTAATTATTTCCAGAAATCAATGGGAAGAATTACCATTACATCCATATTCTTCTGTTTGCTTGTTTTCCCTAAAATAACTAACTCTGAATGGAGAGGCTTTGAGTGAGGCATCCTAGCAGTTCAGGAGTGACGGCTTGTTCAGGTGTGTGCACACATTTAGGGAATCATGGCTTCTGTGAATACAAATTTTAGCATCAATAATCAAATAAAACCTTTTTTTAAGTTTACATTTTAACATTGTGTGGCAAATTTCTGGAATATAACAAGGCAGAAGGACAACCTTACTCACACACTATGATGAAGTGTAGTTCCTTAGCTACACTGCCAAGTTTAACCTTCACATGGAAATACTTAATAAAATTTTATAAGGTTTCTTATCAGTTCTGGGAGAAATGTGTGGATGGGGAAGATCCATGAAATATCATAAAACTTTTTTTATCTGTAAAATAAAAAATACCAACACAATATTTAGAAATCAGTGGTGATTTTTTACTGTCCTGATTATGACAGTATAACACATATCTCTGCTCCTGTGACATAAAGGAGACGTGAATAAATGGGCACACAAGCCCCTCAAGAAATATGATCTTTATAAGTATGAATTTACATATGCAGCTACTAAATGAAGTCTGGAGTTACTGTGCTGGGATATACATTGATGTGGCTCAGCTGACACTGATTAAACCCCACTATACTCTGCTCCAGAAGATGTGTCTCTCTCATCCATTTTGCTAATGAGAATAGAGAAGTCTTTCTGAAATTGCCCATGCTAAAATTCAGTTTCCTTGTTTAGTTTCTCCTACACAGAGAGAAGTTATTTGATGGAGTGGAATGGAAAATCTCATGGAAAAGGGGCTGCCTGTGGATTTCATAATGTTCTGTGCACATTCACTGATCTTAGACCTTGGCCTTGGAATCAGTAGGAAAACAAGAATATTTTTAAGGACTGTGATTAGAGGAAAAAGCTGTATTGCATGTGGCAGTTTCTTAGTCCCTTGAGTGAGGCAAAGGAATAGGGTGCATTTCAGAAGGTGTATTCAGTGGTCACCTTTGTCCACATCCTTCACAAAAACTACTGAGTATTTGGCAAACCCATGGAAATACAGTCTGGAAACACCTGAAGGGAGGCAATAAAGGGAATTCTATCAAAGGAGACTACTTTTTCCAAATGCCCATTGCAGTCAACAGCATTACTTGCAAGCTTAATATTAAACATGTTAAAGTGCTTTGCTGGACAGAGGCCAGATGGCTCAATGCTTTACAAAACTGAGCTCCAAAGGCTTCACTGGGGTCTGTCTGTCCTTCAGCATGGTTGTCTTGGCCTTATCTCACAGTGGGCCTCTAGAGACCAAATGCAGACCTACCTCTCATTTATGTTGGTTCAGAAATGACCCTTTGGTGTCGTGATCATGCATGCTCTAGAAATCCATACAACAAAGAGATATAAGTAATGTACTCATTAAGAGAGTATTAATTTGGAGCTATTTCAGCTTCTAATTCAGTTGTCAAACATTGCAGAGGCTGCACTGCAGAGGCAGTTATGGGGCACTGCCGTTCTCTCTGCAATGTGTTTGGTGGGTTGGGATTCTGTTTCAAAAAGAGGAGGCGATTGGAGCAAAAACCTCCCTATGGGTGGACAATGCAAATGGTGAGCACAGAAGTTCTTCCAGGCCTGTCAGCAGAAATCTCCATCTTTGAATCCAGATTAGCACAGCTTCTTGAGCCTAGAAGGTCTCTATTTCTCACAAGAACTGAGCACATCTTCGTTTTTGCTTTTTGAAGCACATGATGTGATGTCCATCCTCCTGTCTTTCACTCCATGGCCAGCCTGGGCTGTAGGAGGCTTCCAGTAAGTATGTGTGCCAGAGAAAGCCCATGTCCTTCATGAAATGACCCCAAAGACAGGGTCAGAGCAATGTGAGCTCCACCCTCCTCTAAGTTCAGCAAAGGATGCCAGTCTCTGGGGCAGAGAGCAGCACTCAAGGCCAACCAGGAGCAAGCAACACTCAGCAGCAGGACATCAGCCTGGGGCTGACAGGTCAGGGGTGTTCCCAGGCTTCATGTGAAACTTATAAAAGGTGCTGAGCACTGACAATCATCCCAGAACTTTCCTTTTTCAGACAGACATGCTAATTGCCAAGCTGAGATTTTGTTAACACTCTTTGATCCTTTGCTTTTTCAGTGCCCAAGCAAATGGAGACACTGGATTACTTTCATTCAGATCACAGCTGATGAACTGCAGCAAGGCTGCAGTCGAGGTGATATTGAGTATGATTTCCTGTACCTAGCCAGAAGATAAAATTTCAGGAGTTCAAGTGCAGGTGAAGGGAAATGAGTGCCTTACACAACACTTTGTACCAAGAAAAAAGAAGGGTTAAATAAAGGCTTGTTTTCAGCTGAAATTAAAAAAGAATGTTATTGTTTCTTACCTTAAAACCCTGTCCTTTTATTTGCAGCCCTGTTGCTGAGGTGATTCAGACAAGAGCTGTCTGATGACGAAGATAAGGACAGATGTGATGATGGGTCTGAAGGGTGATATATACTTTATTGTCAGGCTGGGTGCCGTGTGAAGTCAATAAACCTCATAGCTATTGATCATGCTGGAAAAGGAAATTAATGCAGACATGGCTTGTTTTTGCAATATGATAGGTATGTCTTCACATCATCACCTGACAGCCTCGAGCTGTTTGTGCTTGTCCAAGTTGGATGGGAGGCAGTTATCCAAAATCTCAATAAATAATAAAAATCATTGGTGACCTTTGCAAAATTCAGAGTCATAATCAAACTGTTGAGAGAGGCAGCTGGGAAGTGGCTTACAGGATCCTTTTTGTTCAACATGACATATTAATTGGAGTTGGTATAAGTAGTTAGAAGGGCTCCAGCTCCAGCTGTCCATCTGAGCTCTGCTTCAAAATATCTACAGAGTCTATCTAAGTTCATCAATTCATATTCATTCTGGTCATAATTATAAATCATAACAATATCCCACTCCTACCGAGCCTCACACAGATCAGTGGTTTTATTCACAAGCAGATTTATAGATACCAAAGTTTGCGGGGGGCATAAAGTTTGTGAGTCTTTTCCTTTACTTTTATCAGGGTTATTTTATTAAAAATATTACAGATATTATAATGAAGTTCCTTGCTGTTTTCACATTTTGGTAGATTCCTCCAGTAATCTATCTCTAGCTATGTCAGTTAAAAACCCACAAAACTTAATCAGGTGGAAGAAGTTTGTTTTTCAAAGGAAGAAATTCTCCCTGAACTCCAGTGCATTATGAATTTTCCAGACCTAGCAGATCAACAGAATGATATTTGAGTCACAGGGAGAAATGGAGTTGCATGGTTGGATGAAAGCAGTAAAAACAATCAAGTGCCTTGCTGAGGATGTGGTGCTGCCACTCTGCTGGCTCCAGCTCTCCAGGAATTACTATCAATTTTGCTGCATCAAATGAAGCAAGGCACTTTGGAAAAACCACTGAGCAGAAAAGTCAACTCTGTGTAGAAATTCTGGACTTCTTTGGTAGGTAATTTAGGCCAAAAAAATTCTTCTTCCAATCCTTTGGTCTACTAGCTTGCAGTTTCTGGCTGATATCACACAGTCTGTACAGAATCAGCATATGCACACCCAGACCAAACCAAAACCAGCACGTGGTTGTACCAGTGCTTGGTGTTTCTCTTGCTGATGCTTACAGCAGTGGGGATGGGATTAGTAAAGCCAGAGTGATAAAGGACCCAGTTACTGCTCTTTGCAATCTCCCTGCTGCCACAAGGCAGGAATTGTGATCCCTTTTATCTGCTTTCACAGCCCTGACAAGTCTCACGCCTGCAGTGGTTCTCTGCAGATGTGTGCTTGTCCCACAGCCTGTCCTGCCCCTGGGTGACCATGCACTTGTCAGAGTAGGAAACACAAGCCATCAGGATTTGCCTTTCTTGGAGCAGGGAACCTGCTTCCCAGGGCTGCCTGTGGCTTCATGAAGTGCTGCAGACAGGGGAGTTGGGCTGGAGTCATCATGTGCCGATAACTCTCATTTACAGCCTTTGTAGCAAGCTTTAATCTTTTCTAAACAGCTCTCTACGGCTCCAAAGGGACACATCTGAATAGCCCTAATAGGTTGTCATCATTTCACTAATGGGGGTTTATTGCCTGACTTATGGACAGGCCTAATTCCACTTCTCATCACTGCTTCATCCTTCCCCCTGCCCATGCCCCTCTGCCAGGAGGGATCATTATGCTGACCTTAGGAAGGACTTCAAATGAAGAACCAAATGCCCTTCCACAGTTTAACAAAGCAGAGGACTTTGATCTTCAACGATTTTAGTACAGATGGGCAGGAGGAGAATTAAAATCTTTCCATGACCAGATCCATGCAGTATTTCTATTATTTTCTTCAGTACCACACCAGAACCATATGAAAGCCATCTGCAATGTGATGCCCAGTTTCTCATTAGGAGCAGACACACAATGACAGGAGGCACGAGAGGATAAAGCTATTTTTTAAAAACACTCTGGGTGGCTGCTGTACACAGAGATTCCACAGAGAGATTGGACTGGGCTCTTGAGCAAGTCTCCCTTGAAAATTTTCTCCCTATTCCCTGCAGTTCACCAATAGCTGGAAATTTTGCACTGGCATTATATCTAGCTACTGTTGTGTCTGTGGTTATTTTCTGTATTTTTTAAGAGTCTTCCATAGGAAGAGACACCAACATTTTCTAGCATTAGGGAACAAAAATATTTTCAGGGTGCAGCCGCCAATTCAGGAGAGCCCTCAATTCAGGGCTCCAAGAGAGCACATCTACTGCAGGATGACTTAGGACTGTGACTAATAGTGGACCAGTGAAGACATTCCTTTGCCTCAGACTTCTTTGTTGCTAACTCTCCAGCTGTGGGCCTGATATTTCTGGGTCTGAGAGATTTTAGCCTGCTGGCAGCTGCTAACTTTTTCCCAAGGAAAAAGTTCTCAAGAAAGCTTCTTCTCAAAACAATCTTGGTGAACAACTATCCTTTCTCAAAACAATCTTTCTCCAAGTGGTGTTTTGCTTTTCTAGTTCTCAAAACATTTTAGCTGTTTCTCTAAGTTTAACCAACGGGATTAGAGAGGTGTTGTTCCTATTCACCAATCATGTTAAGTCTGTATCAGAACACCTTATAAAAGTAGTAAAAATTAGACAATAAAGCCTTTTTTAATGCTCTTTGCCTTCTGAAATATTTAAAATCTCTCATCCTTTTTTTGTATATATAATATATACATATATAATGTATATGGCATCCAACTACCTACAAGAGAGGTTTTATCCCATCTCTTCTTCTTCAAAGAAGGTGTTGGCAGGTTGAGGACACAAGTTCTTGTTTCTATTGACAAAGATATAGATGAGACAGGATGCTCTGCCTGGAATGGGTTAAAAAAACTTGGAAAATGCCCTATTTTGCAAGGCTGTCAGTGGTGAACTTAGGGGGAATCGTGCTGCTCTTGGTGTTGAACTATGCTAAAACCAGTGTGACTCATCAACCCCGAAGTTAAACATCCTGATAGTGAGGCAAAATGTGGCAGACATGATAAAATTTCCTTATCTATAAAAGCTGAGCTGACACAGCTGGCCTGGTGACATATGACTGACAGTAAAACACTTTAAACTCTAAGAGTCCAGTCCCACCTTTAAACAGCACGTTCTTCTAACATACCCATCTTGGAGTGTGTGTGGAGATTCTCCCTTGGGTGGGGACACCCCTCAAGGTTACTGCTCAAAGCTGAGTAAAAGAGATTTGCCCACAGTTGTTGGTATGGGTAACATCAACCTCTACTTAATAATTGGGATTTTTTCTTGCTCTAATACAATTGCTTTGATACATACTCCATACTACACTAGTAGTTTTTAACTTTTATACTGTGTAGCAAATAATCCTACTTCAGATATTTTTATCTGATCATTTACCATAATAGATCATTCATTTTTCTATAACTCTATCTGGTTTGCCACCCTTAATCCTAAGGGACAAAGCTGTACAAAACGTTGATCACACCTCTTAAATCCGTTAGATTTAAAATGTTGGCAAAGTCTGGGGCTCAGATTGAATCCAGGCACACCCAGAGAGAGTTCCATGAGGCCTCTAGAAAGCAAAGGGGACCTTTCCACACCTCATGACTCAACAGGAGAGCTTCTCTAATAAACTTTGCCTGAAGCTCCCACTCCACCCACAAATGGGTAGGCACAGCAAAGCCCAGTTTTTGTCAGAGTTTGCTTGGGGACCAGTTTAGTCCCCAAACTGAATCTTTGATTGCTCTTTGCTTTAGAGGATGTGACTTAGCCCTCAAGCAAAAGCTGGAACTACAGTGCATTTCTGGACAAGAAACAGAAAAGGTGGGAACACTGCAAACATTAGTACATGGAAAAGCTGTGGGTGTTTGCCACTGTTTCAATGGCAGCACAATTCTCAGCAGGCACTAATTGACCCAGATTTTCAGCATCATGTGACAGGCTAAATTACCCTGAAAAGAGAGCCCTGGCCTCACACCTTGTGCTGGAAGAGAAGTCCTCCATCAAGCCCACATCCTGGCCTGAGTTCACCAGGGGCTCTTACAAAAGCACAAACACATTAATGTTAAACAATGCTAATGCACATGTGTTAAGGCAGCAGCGGGGATCAGCTCTCAAAAGTGAATCCAGAGCATGAGCTGTAATTACCAAGTCTTGCCTATGCCTCTGATTATCCCAGCTCAAGCCATTCTCTCAGCTTCCACCTGTAATTTTCCCCCAGGTTTCCCAGCTCTGTCTTTTGCAGCAAAATTGTGGTAGGCTTCTACCCTGTGGTAGAGGCAGGGGAGTTGGCTTGGGGAAGCTGCAGTTACCCTGCATCCACCCTTACGAGCCAAAATTGGTTTTGCTCCCTGTTCCACAGCCCTATAGTTTTAGTTCACTGATGTCATGTGGTTCTGCTCTGTGTGCTGTGGAGTGTTGTGTTTGATTGCTGGAAAGTGCATCTATTTTCTTTAATACCCCATCCACATAACACATGTATCAGTAAAGAATGCAATTTCACCATAAAATCTATGTGTTTCATTACGTGCTCCGTATGATCTATATATTCTATCATGAAATGTTGCCCTCTGTTTGCTACTTCATGTTACATTTCTCAGGAGGTTATCTTGACTTTCATGTGGCTTCTATACTAGATTTTTTTTTTTTATGTCCACATAACCTTTAAAGATATACATGGTTTTTGTTACAGGTACAAAGAGAGTTAGGTTCACATATTGCAGCTTTTATTAGTGCTCACAGAGAGGTCTCATTACCCTGAAAAAAACAATAATATCTGCTTTAAGGCAAGACTTTATCTTTTCAATGGCCGTAGAGTTTCCTATTGTCTGCAGAGTAATTTTTTTTTTTCCTTTTGGTACTAAAACAGGAAATGTGCAGTGAAAAAATGGCCTGTTCTTTATTGACTTCACACATCCTTTTTCAAATTATTTCAAGGGAGGTAAACCATTGCAAAGGCAGACTTCACATCGATAGTGGGAGCAGCATGTCAGACAGACAGCAGTCCTGAGACTTTGCTGCTGAAAAATCAATTCTGGTCCATTGGAGTCAAGAGCCTACAAAGGTATAAATGAGGGAAGCAACTGACCTATTTTCTTAGCACAGCTTTTCTAACATGACTAATTAATTGGCTTGTGGACACCCTTTGAAATCACAGCCCTTTGTTTCCCTTCACCTCGTCCCACTTTCAGACTGTTACCACCACCACCACCAAAGTCATAACAGCAAAAATGGGAGCAAGGAAGTCTAAACTCCACAACACAGGCATGGATGTGTTGGCCAAGGAGAGACACAATTTCCTTGGCACTGTACAAAGATGTGACCAAACCTGATTTCCTCAGCAGGCTGCTTTGTGTGTTGAGTGACACCTTGCACTGGGTAATGAAAGGTGATTCCCACACGTAACCTGTGTGATAGTGGACAGACCCTTTCCACAAAGAGCTCATAAGCAATCTTGATGTCTGACAGGTGATTTCATGGAGCAAAAGCATTCTGGTCAGAGTGGGATTGCAATGTGGGAAGATGGCAAGGTGTTTGAACCCATGATATGTAGACGTTGGGTATATTATTTCCATCCTGGTAGTTTTTAGAATTTTTCTTCTTATTTGAGGTGAGAGCCCCACTACATCAGCCACTTTGCTCACTTTGTAGTTACCAGAAAGAGAAATGCATCCAGGGGGCAATCCAGGCCTAATGGAAGGTTAATTTCCTCCTGGAACTGTCTCAGCAGGGAACAGATCTCAATGGCATTTAGTAAATGTCATTAATCAAGTGCAATTATTCTGATCCACTTTCCTCAAAGTCAAACATGGAAGATGGGGTAAAATTAATGACCCAGAACAGAAGTTTTCAGCCTAGGTCTTGTCAGTAGAGGGTGGAATCCCTGTTCTCTAGTGCAGGCATCTATACTGCACCTGGATTTTAGGTACCAGTTAGGCTGTTATTCTAATTTGTGTCCATATACTGTTGATGAAAGGAAACTAAAACCTCTCAAATCATACAAGAAAAAATTTTGGCTCTTTGATCTCTGTCTTTCCACCTTCCTAGGTGGAGGTTTTCCTAGCCCATGCAGGTTTTCTCTTAGGGCAACAGGATCAGGCTGTGGGATGAGTGATCTGAGCTCTGTGGTTCAATGTCTAATGACTAAAGCCAGATTCAAGAGGAAGGCAAACCAGGTTTGATTCTCATTTATCCAAAACTTTTGACTTTCAGCAACTCTTTTTTATCCCTTCTGCATCCCAGTTCCCTGCTAGTATAGTAGGAATTAAATTTGTCAAACTCAGAGGATTGTTTTTGGGTAGAAGAAGCACTATCTGCGAGATGTTCAGGCATCATTCTGAGAAGCTCCACAAAGGTTATATGGAAAAGTTCCCTATCTCCAGTGAAAGGAAATTGTGGATTTAATTTTTAGTTGAGGCATAAAGACACTGAATTTCATTCAATGAATGAAGAAGTGAAGAAATTCAAAACTACTACATTGCACACTGAGAGCACATTTTTTAAAAAGATAGTGAGAGTGCATATGTGAAAAGGGGCAGAGTTTGGATTAACCAAGTTATCCTCATTGTGCCGTTTATTAACTCCTGGGCTCGGGGTTAAGCTTGCCTGCTCTGGTAAGTGGAAGAGCTTTTCCAGGCATGTTAATAAGAAATACCATTTATTTTTCTCTTTCTTTGCATCCAACTTCTACCAATATGAATTGGACTCACTGAAACAAATACAGGAAGGGAATGAGGAAGATAAAGAGGAAACAGCAAGGACAAGAGACGAAGAAAGAGAAGAAGGAATTCTGGTATTCAAATATTAACTTTCAGTCATGGAATTTAAAAACTAAACTGTATTTGCAGTGCCCTTGGCACAAACAGAGCCTGGCACCCCTGATCTTCCCTTGCCTTCCACCTGGTACCCTTCCTGAACAACCATGGAAACATTCTCATTCTCCCAAGAGGTTTCATGTTCATTTCATAGCAATCACCCACTAGAGAAGATGGAGAAATAGAATAAGAACAGGATTAAGAACAGAATTCACATCTCCAGGATGATGCTTCCCTACAGAAAGTGTTCAGCCCTTAAAAAAGTTCATTACCAAAATACTGCCAGCAGTGAAAAGATCATATTTCTGAAAATGCCTTTTGTACGAAATTCCTATCATGTATTTACAAAACCTCTGCCCCTGCTAGATAATAAGAGACTACAAATTACAAATGAATGCAGCTGTATTTCATTATTAATTGTTACATGTTCCCAAGCTGTTCAGTCTCATGGTCTGCTGATCATGCCTGACCCACAAATGGAACTCTGCAGCACAATAAAATTTCACACACTCTCGGTGTCCTTTCTAATTAGTGGATGAGTCATGCCCTATATCTGCAGAGCACAACTGCACTTCCTTTTCTAAGAGCATCTATGGATCGTCGTGCAGATGTCAATTCAGGCTGCATTGCACAACACAGTCTGGGGAGGATCAGCAGATTGGGGAGCAATCCCAATCCAGCGGCTGCAGGGAATGTTTGGGATGCACAGGGAATGTTTGGGATGAGCAGGGAATGGTTGGGATGGGCAGGGAATGGTTGGGATGGGCAGGGAATGTTTGGGACAGGGAATGTTTTATGCCAATGCTGCCAGCACCCCCATAAGTCTGGGCTGGAGATGAATCCTTCAAAATCTGGTTTGGGATTTGATTTCATCTTGTTATGTTTGGTACTCTTGGGAGGCTTGGGCGAGCACAGGCTGACTCTGTGCTTGTCCTTTGGCTTGTGTGTGACAGTGAAGCATCCTTGAGCTGGAAGGGGCTGCAGGGATGCTGTTTCTGGGGGTGCTGTGCAGGCATCACCACAAAATGGATTGTGATGTACAAATGCTACCCCAGCTAAAGGGCTCTCTGCTGACAGCCAGGCTCACTCTGTGACTCAAAGGCTCCCTGCCAAACAGCTCCACTGTTCAGGAAAAAGAATTGGCTACTTTAAATGGGGTCATTAAGTCACTTGGCCAAACTCCTACCCCAGGCATTTATCCTATGTGTCTCCTCCAATTCCACAGCACAACTGTTAATTGAGAGCTGGATTTTGCCTGAGAGTAATGCAAATCTCACCACACCGAGCTCTCTGAACCACCAGGGAACTTGTAAATCTCAAATGGTGATGGAGGCCAAAGTGACCCTTTTCCCATACCCCTGGGAATTGCCTCAATGCTCATGGCATAGACTTACCTCCCTGGACAACATAATGCATAGGAAGTCAGGAACCTCCCATTAAATTACTCCAACAAAAGCCAAACTGTCTCCTGTAGCAACACCTTGCAGCTGGATTTCACCTGATAACTGGTGAGAAGGACTGATGTGTGTCTGACCAGCTGGCTGTCCCTCCCTCCTCTGCAGCTGCTGAATTGCCCTCTCAGCCCACCCATGGCTTGGAGGAGAGTGGCAAGGGCACAGCAGAAAGGAAAAATAGTCCTAGGTGATGGATTAATTCCAGCTTTATCTGATTTGCTGGACAACAGAAGCTAAACTTTTCAAGTTTTCCAAAGAAAGGGACAGCTCTTGAGAGCAACATCAGCTGAGCACAAACACCACTCCACTGGGTGACTGAACTTTACTGTTGGCCACTCCCCAAACCACAAGCTCTGTGAGAGCTCAGGAACCAACTTCTTCTGGGCAGAGGTCTAGGACCACCCAGCAGCTTGATTTTTTGGCCAAATGGATGGCCTGCTCATTGCAAATCCTTCCTGCAGCTTCAAAGGGCTCAGCTGTTTTGCTCTGAAGTTACTTGAATCTATTATCCCTGGGTCATCCCATGGACATAATTATCTCAGAAATACACACATTGGTATACTGAGGGTATGCAAAGAGAGATGGAAATTAGGCTGTCTAAGATTTTAATGGCACTAGCATAAATTAAGATGTTATTTTTCTATCAGTCCTTTTCTTTCTGCATTATTTTTTTTCTATTAGATGTCTTCTAAAATTAAATCTTAATTTAGTTGTGTTTCTCTCAATTCAGTAAATTTCCCTGGTGGAATTACTATTCTCATTATTATCAGCAAGTGTAGGCTGAAAGAATAAGAATGAAAGGAAAATACATATAATGAATGCATGAGACTGAGGTGAGCTCTCACACAAGGTTACCAAGTACTCCCCTCACAATGATGGGCCATAAAGAGAATCACTGAATGGTTTGGATTGGAAGAGACCTTAAAAATCATGTAGTTCCAACTCCCCTGCCATGGGCAGGGACACCTTCCACTAGACCAGGTTGCTCAAAGCTCTGTCCAGCCTGGCCTTGAGCACAAACAGGGCACAAATCACAGAGTATCCTGTAGCCTGTGCAGTTTCTGTGGGTGCTGGCTGGACAGATGGGACAGCAAGGTATGGGGATCTTGCTGTGGAAGGACAATATTTGGGGTCTCCACTCATCTGAGTCACTGTCTATCCTTGCTCTTCTCATCTCAGAACTTCCTGAGAGTGGCCTGATTCATATAAATATAAATAAATGCCTTAGAAAGTCATCTCTGTGTGACTTAGTGTTACTTACAAGGAGTGACTCACATCAATGCTGTCTGCATCTCCTGCTAGTGAGAGATTCCAATGGGGATTTTCTTAATGTCATCAGGGAAAGGAAAAAAAAAAAAAAAAGGAAAATCCATAAATGTTTTCAGATGACATGGGCTAAAATTCTTTACTAAGACACCCCCATAGGATGGCTACTCATTTTCTGTCTTACGCAATTACAATTTCTTTGGTACTGTCACAGGGAAATGGCTGGTTCTCATAATGAAGAGGGACAAACAGACCAAAACTAGAGTTAATTACACTATGGGCTGCAGCGATTCAGGTCTGCCAAATTTAAATAGGCAGTTCTCAAAATAAATGCCTGGAAGGAATCATCCCTTGATGCTTCTCCCAGGTAGAAGAAACCCAACCAAATCCTGCTGTCCTAACACCCCACTCATAAATTTGGTGCACCAGGTCACCAGGTTCAGCACATAGGAGCTCTGGAGGGTGGATAATCCCCTCAGAACTAATACCAATACTAATATTTTAATATCACAATAATCCTAAAAAGACTGGGGAAATGTGCAGAATTTGGTAAAAATTTGGACGATCCTTTCCAAAATACCTCAATAAAATAAATTGGAATTCACTCCCCAGTGCCTCAGGACAGAACCAGTAGCCACAGCTGCCTTCTGATAATTGGTAGCAGTTAATGAGGCAAGTCCATGAATAAGTCCATCATTTCCCACTTTAAAATTTTTGTCCAGCATCAAAGGGATGAAAAAACAGCTCAGGTACTTCTCTCTGCCCCAGAGGACCTTCTGCTCTCAGTTTTGGTTGAAGGAGTGATTTTGTGTAGGGAAGGCTTGCATGGAGCAACTACTCCAGTTGCAAATCAATCAGACTCCTATCTAAAGGCTAAAGGGGGTTGAAATTAATTTCCCTTTTATGAGAAAAGGTTGACACAAGTCCCTCATTTTTCTAATGAAATAATAACTCTGCCAAATCCACCCAGGAGCTGTGAGGCATAATAGGCATTTTAAGGTACTTAGTTATTCTGGCAGCCAGAGCCATCTGTGTGTGAGAAATCAGCATCACATGGAGTCAGTTTTGAAAGCCCCCAAGGACTTTCTGCCACCCACCATGTGATCACTGCACCTCTGAGGGGGTCTGGCCTCAGCTTCCATAGCAGCCCCTCCACGTGTCAGAAAGCTGTTGTACACCCTTGCTTTTCTCTTCCAAGTTAACCAAGAGCAGTGCCCTTTGCCTCTCTATATCCTAACCATCCTAGTGTCCTTCTATTTGGCCCTCTCCAGTTTAGTAAAAAATGCTTTCCTTGGTGTAGACATGTAAGGCTCCTACAGCCAGCCCAGATGTCACATCAGAGCTGCCACACAATTGTGTGCTTGAGAGGTAGTTTAAGTTATTTCATCAGCTTCTGACTGTATTAGCTATATATACATCTATTTTAATCTTCTTAAGGCACGTTATTTGGACACCTGGCTTTACAGATGGTCAGACAGTAAAAATATAAAAATATTCTTGGTGCATCTGTTTAAACATTTGCAAAATGGCACCTCCTTAAAACTTATAGCCTGTGCAGTTAATTGCTAATATCCCAAAGGTATAATAATTTCCAAAGGTTCCACACAGTCAGGGGTGCAGCTTGCTTTGTGCTGCACTCCCCTGCAGGAGAAAACTAAGCTATCTCAAAGAGCTCAGCCAAAATGGTTTGTAAACTTCGCTACACAAATTGCAGGAGAAGACACAGAAGAGGGAAATGGAATGTGTTGTTCACAGAAATTGTCAGCTGAAGACCCAGAAACAAGACTCACAGATCACTCTTCTGCAGGCCTCCCCTTTTCCTTTTGCCCATCTACAAGGGTTAATTGGGTCATCTGGAATGACACTCACAGAAGGCCTCTGAAGTCTTCAGCTTTTGCAAGAATTGTGAAACATGAAGTGGGCAATTTCTGATTTAATTCATTTTCATTCTCTCCCTCGTGTATGTTTCTGCTGTGGATTCCTTCCCAGTACTGTGTTTGTGCAAAGGCCAATGCTGAACACCATAATGCTACCCTAAACTCCTGTATTTTGAAGTTAATGGGGAAAACACGTCCCTGGATTAATCCTATACACATAAATAAAGGCAATATTCCTGACCTTCAAAATGATACTTTCCTATTGGCACTGCAGACTGTAAGGCTGAAGGGGATTTCAGAATTCAGCAGGAAAGCATCAGCACCAAAAGGCATCAAGTGAATGTTTGGCACTGCTGGTAGGAACACAGGGCAGAGGGACCCCTTGACTCACAAGCTACAGTTTGCTCTGATGGGCAAAGGTGCCCCATAACCTCATTCAAAAGTTTGAAACCTTTCCCTCTCTTCCTTTAGTAGCTCTGTATTTGGCAACCAACTTAGGTGAAGGGCAGAAGAGTGCGGAAGCCAGAGCCTCACACAGGATCACTGTGTATCAATAGCAGGACTGGGCAGCTCTCTCCTGTGAGAGACTGTGCCTGTCTGGATGATAAACCAGCCAGCTGTCCCTTGGCATGTTCAAGGAGTGTCTTAGGCTGCAATGCAAGATGTAACCAAAAGGATGTAATCTATTACCAGCTGTTAAAACCAGGTGGGACAGTGTTCTTTATCCCTTCCAGGACCCATCCTCCCTCCAGGGGGGTATAATCTGTTAATGGGCCATTAAGGCTCACCATGACTGATAAAATTACATCATCCCATTGTGAGATGCTCCACCCAGGGGGCTGAACCAAACATTCCTGCCTGGATAAAACCTGAGATTCAGAACACCAGGGCAGCCTGTTTGCACTGGATTCCCAGAGGAAGACTGGACCCATCTCACCACCACTGGACCTTCAGAGGAAAACTACACCCTTCTACAGGATCCTCTCNTCAAGGGAAGCTCCAGCCTTCCTTAGCAGACACCTGTCTTTTCAAACCAAGACAAGGAGACTTCTGTTTATAGCACAGTAGTCCCCCCATCCCCTCTTCACACAACCCCTTCATCCCCTGAGGAAGTCTGACATATTTAATCTAAACACATGCTTTTCCATACAGAGGAGTGTTCAAATGCAGACAGCTGTTTAGATGTGTATGGTCTGATGGTGTTCCAAGGATGTGAGTTAATAATTTTCCTACATCTCCAGACATTCATTCTCCTTTTACCCAGGAGATCCCACTCACTGTAGTTACTGCTGCCCTCCATGGTGAATTGTCCTGTCTCCTTGTCCCAGGAGCCCAGCAGTAATTACAAAATCAGCTTTAAACAGTGGCAGCTCTTACAAACAAGTGTCAGGGTGGGAGAGACCTGCTCAGCCTGCTGTATTTTAATAACCCTCTCTCCTACCAGTGGCACCTGCTATTGAAATTCAACCAGTTTAATGGGAAAGCAAACCACAGGCAGAATGAGGAGGGACCAGAGAAACAAATCTCTTTAATATATAAAATAAAGCTTTTGATATTGTGACACCAAATGGATTATCCAGGAGAATGTGCTGAAAGGAAACAAGCATCTCCCCATTCAATATTTATATATCCCTAGATAACAGCCTTCATTGAGATGGATTTGTCAGAGTTACAGTACTGAGCATCCTTTTATGGTTAGTTTCTCAATTTTATGCCTAACAATAAATGGCAGCAATGCTTTCTATTAGAAATAGAACAACAGCTGGATTTGGCATGAAGTTCAAAACCTGATTCCAAAAAATGGCAGCAATTTATGAAGCTTTGACAAAAATACATAAATGCAATAAGAAAACATTGATTCTTCTGACTTTCGCTTCACAGATTTGACACGTGCACTTATGGCTCAATATAAATGAATAATAACAACAGTAAGAATGATTCATTTCCTTAACTCCTTTCAGACTTCACCTTTGAAACTCTGCATGGCACTTTCTTACCTCCATGACTGTTCAAATTCCCTCACATTAATCTTTCTTTTAATACTCTTGGTTATATTGCAACATCTCCAGAGGTTGCAGCTCCTTAAGGCTTCACTGTAAAAAAATGGGATCTATTTGTTCTGTTGCCAACAGATACAATCCCAACATGAAGAGTTAATGACCTCATAACAGGTGAGACAGAAGTAGTCAAACATATACAGCACAAGAACTTCTCCTATTGTCTGTTGTATTCTGCTTTAATCCCTCATTTCTCTCTTTTATTCATCATTCCATGGATGGGTGGATGTCTTCCCATTGTCTGTGTACAAGATCTGTATCAGCACAGTTCAGACCTTATCTCAAAGCAGAGCTCTTTGGGAAGCTCCTCATTGCCAGCTCACCAGAGGGAGACTTCCCCCTCACAGAAGTGTCATCTTAAACTTGGACCAGCCCTGAGCATCCACCCAGGCACAGCTCATGAGGGCTGGCATCAATCTCATCATCACAGCTTCACCTGAGCAAGAATCTGTTTGCTCCACAAATGAGATGTGAGATAATACTGACCAGACCTGCTGACGAGAATCTCTGCTTTTTTTGTACCAACAGTTCGCTTTGAATTAAAATTTTGGAGTTACAGGAAGTTGTATTATTTTTCCAATGCAGTTTAAAACACTTTACCCTGAGTGAGAACCTCTAATCACTTAAAGAAAAATGAGTTAGCACAGTTCTCCAGATCAGAGGAGGAAGCTCAGTGCAGTGAGTTTATGCACAGAAGCCAAATCAAGGAGATACAGTTTAAACTCCTTGTCTTATTCATTTTTTCTTTTAATCCTCATAATTCTTGGGCCTTTGATGTTTCTGTGAGGGCATAGATGTTACAGCATGAGAGTTCAGATTCTTGTTCTGGAAATCAAAAGGACTTTGGGAAAACTGGGATTTGCCATGACTTATGTTGAGATGGAGATTGCACAGAAACAATGGCCCATTGGATGTTCTTGATCAGTGCTGAAACTGGGGAAGTCCATGGACATTCCCAGGAGAATTAATTTAAAAGAGGCCAAAGAGCCCGTTTCCAACCACAGTTAAAGAGTTTAGAATAAAGTCTTGTCTTTTTTAACGAGAAATTATACTCTTTAAACTTGCATTTTATTAAAAAGTCTTTCAATTACTGGAAAATTGGCATAAAAGAATGAGTAAATTGAATGCCTAAGAGGAGAGAAGTTTTTTAGGTTTTTTTAAAACTACCAATATACTGAACACAAGTATTGCCACCAGGCTCAGGATTTCTGCCTTGTTTTAATGTGTGATTCCATTAATTATCTTTTATATACCTTGGGGGGAAATTACTCAGAAAAAGCCTTTGATGGGATGACATTATATCCCTACTTTCTTAATAAACGTTGAAAAGAAGTTTATAATATGCATCAGAGATTGCTGAGTCACTCTCCAAAATCAAAGTGCTTTCTTAATACAGGAAGCTGCAAAAAAAAGGGCATTTTTTTGATGACAAGCACGACAAAAGTACTTCAAGATTTCTTTATATGCATGTAGAGAAGTGAACTAGGAGGGGAAGATCCTGGTCACTTTCTTCCTTTGTGAATTACCTTCACCTACTGCAGAATGTCACCGCAGAGCCAGAGGTGACAACTGCGCCACGTCTTGTCCTCTTTGCTGATGTCCATGTTTGCTCACTGCTCCCTGTTCCAGGGAAGGGAGGAGAGAACAGGAGCCCAGCTTTGCATGAAACTCCCGGGTGTCTTTGCATCCAGTCCCAAGCCATCCTCATCCATTTCAGAGCCAGTCTATCCATTTCAGGCAGGGCCTGGGCACCACCTGCAAAGGGCTTCGAGCTCCTCCGAGCGAAACTGTTTCTGGAGGGCATTAAATTATTGCATTGACTTTTGAGGGCAGATGACAGTGAAAGTCTATGTGTTAAACTATGATTTTAGAAAGGGAGGGAGAGAACAAAAAGCATCTGAAGCTATGTTAATCATACAACTTGCAGCAACAGGGGTTTTTTCAACGTGTCAGATCTTTGTGTGTGTTTCTGATGGATCAGTCCACTCACTGGTATTCTGGAGGGGCTCTACAGGAATTCAACTCATATTTCTTCCATCAACACGTTTTTTCAGCAACTTCTTAGTGTGTCTGACGTATTAAGAATTTACTGTGGAATCAAAAATGTATCAGGAGTGAGACATACACTTCTGACACTTGCCATATAAACTGAAGGTATTTTACTCTCATAGGAATCCCATCATCCTTTTGAGAAATGTCACTCATAAGAAAAGAGAACCCTCTACCTTCCCTACCAAGCCTTTTAAATATCAAATATAGCACTTAAATATGTAATTAATTTCCTCTCAGTGCCAGTAGCTCATATAATCTTTCTTTTGATCAGAAAAATGTATTATTTTGCTATAGTACTGAGGTTTGCAGTGCTGCAAATATGAACACAATAAAATCTTGTTTCCAGTCAGTTCTATTTCCATATCACCACTTTCTACAGAGCTGAACCCCAGGAAGACCATGGACTTTTCCTCTATCAATTTTTATGGGGAAATAAAGGTTTTAAAGCAAATTTGTTCTGTGCTTTTCATGGAAATAAAATAACTTTTTCTTAGAACTTAGTGAATTTCCTACTGAAAAACCTGTATGTTATCAACATGCCCTCACAGATTAGGGAGCTGCAGGGAGGGAAGCTGAAGTTAAATGTGATTGCCTGGGTAAAAACTCATTATAGAAATGCTGAATATACTGGCTTTATAATGCAGTAGCATCTTCATAAATCCAAGGTATTTTTAAGATAGGCTTCCTTCGCTGCAAGATCTGGTTTAGATCTTGCTGTCTAGTGATTACAGATTTTTGTGCAGCTTGAAGAAATGTCTTTGGCTTGCTCAGAGAAAAATTGTCAGTGTTTCAGGCGCATTTTGAACAAAATTTCCTTTGTGATGGGGTCCTTCCTCCCTGGAGAAAGCTGTGCACTGAGTGTTTCAAAGGCAAGCTGGATGGAGGAGGCTGGACCTGTATCAGCTGGAGAGATGACTTAGCAGTTCCCCTTAAACTGAAGGCTCAGGCTTCCCTTTACACCAGGTTTACCACATTCAGGGAGTCAAGAATCCCCAGAGAGCTGTGCCAGTGCATCATTTCCCCACCTGCATATTTGGGGTGGAGCCCTTCCTCTGAGTGATAAAGCCCTGGAGCTGATAAAAGTCTCCCCAGGCCCCTGCAGCAATGAGGGCTAAGATAAGGTTCTTTAATGTGGTCTGCTGAAATGGATGTGGTATATTTTTACAACAGATAATGCTGGATATTAAGAGAGGAGATAGGAAACTGAATGTTCCTTACCTCCACAGGGCCCCAAACCACCAGCAGCACAGGCACTTCCAAGGCTCTCAGTGCCCCTGGGGCATCATGTCTGACAGTCCAGGATGGATGTATTTGCCATGGGTCTGTCCAGCTTCTTTTCAAACCCAGTTTAACTTTGGATTTCCTAATAACTTTTGCAAGTGCCGCAGTTTTGGTGGTGTTTTGAGAATATTTATTTCCATTGGTCATTTAAGATATTCTTCTTATTCACTTTGAAGCTGACCCCTGAGCACTGTGCAATAAAAGCATAAGGTGGATGCAGGAGTCAAGGCCAAAGGAGTGTCCATGAGTTTTCCATGGAAGAGGGCAAGGCTAGGACACTGAGAGGGTTATAAGCCACCCCTCAGTACTTTCCCCAGAATCAGAAACATGAAACTTAAAGGCTTCCTGACTCTGACTCAGTGTTTTTGTATTATACAGGTTTTAAGGAATTTTTCTTCCATCAACTTGTCTAATACCTCTTTGAACCCTTGAAAATTTTCAAGACCATCCCGTGGCAAGGAGTCTGATAATTTAAATCTATGCTGTGTCATAAAACACCTTAGTCCCTCCAGTGCATGGTGCTGCTGCTCACTCTTACTGAAGTGGTTTTCCTGTGTCCTTCAGCTTGCTTTCAAAAGCCTGGAGGTCTCTTTTGGTGCAATGCTTGCTACTCAAAGAGAAAACAGCTGTGCCTCAGGCACCTTCTTCTTTCCCCTGGGACACTACAGCTTTGCTCACCCCTCTGGCCCCACAGACACCTCTCTTCCAGCTAAGAACCCTCAGTTATTCTGTACCCTAAACACACCTAAAGAGCTCTGACACGCCTGTGGTGGATGACTCCTCTCTACAAAAGTCATGCTTATTCCCTTGATATATCTATATTTGTGTCCACTGATTATTTTATTTTATAGCTTTAAAGGATTTTCCTGGTGTGGAAGTCAGATACACTCATCAGATACACTAGCAAACAAACATGTTTGCACTGGTGTAGCTGAAATAGTTATTTCAGTCCAAGTAATAGTTCTCTGGATTCCCTCGAGTCCTTTTTAATGTAGAACTGATTTTTAACAGAATTTCTCTGCTGATATCACTGCTGTAACCAGTGATAGGTTACACACTGCTGCAGGTAGTTTAGCAATTTGCTATTGGAATTCCTTTAAACTGAAAACTTCCTCTGGCTCTCTTCCATCCACACACCCTTCAGAAGGACTGTAAACCAGGAATTTGGGGCTCACTGAAGGTGAGCCTGTCTTCTCTGGTTCTAGACAGAATCAGTGGTGGTGGCAGAGCTTGTGTGTCCTCCAAAAGGAACCCATGCACACCAAACCCAGTATGAAAACCACTGTAAATCCTGCATAGGGGCTGCTGCTGGAAGATTCAGCTCCAAATCTCACTAAGGCTTGGAAGTAAGTGGCTAATGAAGTTGAAGCTTTAGACTACATATTTTTGGAAGAGTTTCAACTTACCAAAGCAAAGCTCTGACCTTTGCTGGAGTTGGTCTCTCCACGCTACTTTGGTACACTTTACAATCTTGAAGATGCCCCTGTGTCCTTTGGAAGCAATGCACATGTCCAGTTTTGATTCTGTTCATGTAAACTAAAATAGGAATAACTCAATTTCCAGGCCCCTAAAAAGGGCTACTGGATCCCCATCCGTGTGGCTGGAGGTTTAGGGGGTTTCTTAAACTGCTTGTAGAAACTTCCCCAAAACTCCTGCCTTTCAACAAGCCATTGCACACTGTCTCCTGTATCTTGCCCAGAGCAGTGTGAGCCCACAGGGTGTCTATGTCTCCCATGTCCTCGCTGTCTGGAAGCTGCTCCTGGTGTGTGGCCACTCCTTTGTTGGCTGGGAAAGGCAATGGTCACCGCCTGGAGAAATGGCTTTGGAAAGGGAGCTGGAGAGACACCAGGGCACAGCCCTGTCTCCCTGCCCAGCAGCACAGCCTGGTCAGCAGCACTGGGAGGAGTCAGAAGCCCCAGCTCCCTTCTCAGCTTTGTTCTTCACCAGGGCCTGTGTTCCTGCAGCTGTGGCCATCTGGGTGGCCCTGGGCTCCCTGTGCTGGGGAGGGAGAGGTGGGCTCAGCCCATGGGCCAGGATGAGTCCTCATGGGTGGGTGTCAGGAGTTTCCTATTCCTCTCTTTTGTCCAGGCAGGAGGCCTGGGGCAGCAGATCAGCTTGCAGACTCTGGAAACCCAAACAGGAACATGAATGGAAGCAGGCTTTTTTCAGATCTTTTCTGTCCCTACAGATGGGGATGTTTATAGACAGACTAAACAGAGCTGCAGTTTCCTCAGGGGGCATCCTGGGAAGAGGGACATGTGTGCCACCATCTATCATTAAACCCTTCACACTAGGGACACGGGATACAGCTCTGAAGGGCTGTGTCTGGCCCCTTCAGCCACTGGATTAAACCCCATTTGCTACCTCTGCAATCACCCGTGGCTGCAGCCAGCAAGGCAGGGTACCACGAGCCTCACTCCTCTCTCTGCATGGAAATGATAGGCAATCACATAAGGAATAATTAGATCTGCACATGTGGAAAAGGATCAGATGGGGTTATACCACCAACACTGCCCTCTCCTAATTTAAAGTGCCCGATTTCTTCCAAACTAATGTTCCAAATCTTTAATTGATATGCCGTGTGTGGGAGCCAGATATTCACACATCCATCCCTGCGTGTCTCCACCTCAAGAAAATAAGTCTCTGTGTATCAGACACTTGGATACTGTCTGGGGTCACAAAGATGCCCCACACTGACCCTCCCTCTCCTTCAGAGAAATGCCCTAATCAGGGGACCAGTCCTGACAATCACACAAGGACAAAGCAGCTCTGCTGCCTCCTTCAGACCTGACACCACACCAGTGTCGTCCTAACAGCAAGGCATTTGCAGATGACAAATAGGTGAGGGGAACAGGGAGCGTAATGAGGGGAGGAGGTGTGGCGGGGGGGGGGAAAAAGCAAGCAGCAGTGCTCATTAGAGACACAGGGAAATGATGCCTTTCATACCTGCTTCGCTCCCTTTTGCTCCCTCCATTCTTCAGACAGATGAAAACCCACGGCGCACGCAGCGCGGGCGTGCTTCCTCAATTATTAATGGGAGATGCTTTGTTTTATTTAATGCCATCGTTTTGATTAGTTTGTTCTCCAGGGATACGCTTTTTCTTCTCCCCTCCCTCGTCTCCCTGTTTCCTCCCCCTCTCTTTGATCTACCTCCAATCCATTTTTTTTCCCCCCACAAGAATGGTGCTGCTTTTGCCACCAGGTGCTTTGCTCACCCGGGCTCAGGTGAGCCAGGCAGGCACAAAGGGCCATACACTGCCAGAGCTCCTCCTTGGGAGAGAGAGCCTTGCTAGAAAATAATGAGAACTGGCAGCTCTGATGATCCAAAGCCGAGAAACATATGCCTGGGCTGCCTCTTTCATCTCTGTAATTGGGTTTTTCTACTCCTGTCAATTAGGGCCTTTTTGCTCTTCCCCCTGCCCCGGTGAGTCTCCTTTCTCAGGGTGAGTGTCTGAATGGCTGATCACAGGGGTGGCCCTGGGGTATCTGGCACCAGGGTGATGCACAGAGGTAGGTTTGTACAGCATCACAGGAGCCCACTGGAAAATCCTACAGTTACTGTGACACAAGAGGGAGAACTATTTCTGCCAGAGAGAGACAACACTTCTGGGCTCAAGGAAGTGCAGGTCTTCTTACCTCTTATCTCCAGAGCAGCCCAGGTGCTACAGAGACAAGGGAATGGTTTTTTTCCTACTTCCACTTCCAGCTGTGAAGTTTATTTCCAGTGGGGCATTTACAAAGGCTTACTCTTAGCTGCAGCAAAGCCCACTGCTCCTGCACCGATGGTCAGAGACTGACTTGAAGTCGGCAGCATCAGTTCTGGGAGAGCAGTGTCTGCAGAGGATGACTCCTCACCTCTCCTCGTTTGACCTTGCACCTTTTGTCAAGCCCTGGCCCCAGCTCTTGATGCCTGGGGCCATGAGGCTGCAGACAGCCAGCCAGAGCCAGGAAGTCTGCTGTAATCCAGCCTGGACAACTTGTCTCCTAGTGGGAAAATGTCAAGCTCAACAGATCAGGAGCTGGTGATAAAGGTGAGGGCTAAGTTTTAAATTCTGCCAAATAATGAATAGCTCATCTCGTTGTTGAGCAGGACAAAACCTTCATGGCTTTTATTTCCGACACAAACATCAGCTCATTGCAAAGGGGAATGCAGGGCTGGGAACCTCAGCTGTTGGGCTGGGGGCAGTGACTCTGTGTCAGCAGTCACCCCTGTGGTCACCAGCACAGTCACCAATCTTCATGAGCTGAAAAACACTGAGAATTTTTTCCATGAAGTGGATTTGAAGACAATTTTGTCCCATAAAAGAAAAAGAGGCAAAGCTACTAACTTTGAAAATACTTTGAATTTCATGTTGCTTAAGACAACCTTCCACCCCCCACTCCCATTTTTATTGTAAAGGTAAAGTGGAAAAAAATTATTGTTTTTAGTTTTTCTTGGCAACTGCAAAACAAGATTCAAAAAGGGTTACTTGAACATCAGTTATGCAAAAAATGTAGTTATAAATACAGCTGCAGAAAGCTGATTAAATCCTTTCTTCCTCTTGCTCTTTCCTTGTACTTTTTGATCCAGTGTTCAGAATTGTGTTGAAAGTACCTGATATTTTGTGATTCAGGACAGATGTGAGCAGCCAGAGAGCAGCTGCTCCAGTACCATCCTGGACTCTGCATTTCATAGCTGTTTGCAGATATGGATCCAGCTGCATCCAACCCTCTGCAGCCTTCCAATTGGAAGGATACTGATTTTCCAGAGAATCTATATTACTACAGATTACAGATACTGCAGCTTGAGCTCTCCTCTCTTCACCATACACAGTGGAGTTGCAAATTAAACTTAAAAGATTGCTTTTTGTATGTATATATATATATATATATATATAAAGAAATCGGCATGAATTTTCCTACCAGGCTGTTCCCAAAAGGGACACATGGGGTAGGTGGCTGTGCATGCAGGGACATGAGCCACATGCTCTTTATCCTTCACCAGTTTTTCACCTGAAAAAAATACTGCAGTGACCAAGTACTGTCGTATTTCATACCCTACTCATCTTTGCACAACCAAATAGGTTTATCTGAGTAGCTGTCAGCAGCAGACACCTGGGGGTAGTTATACATCAGCCTTGCTGTTTAAAAAAAAATAAGTAAAATGTGGTCAGATTCAGAGAAGACAAATGATTCCACAAGCCTCAACACCAATTAAATGTGTATTTCATTTTCATGTGATGTATTGCAGGTGTCTGAGGGGCCTGTTGCTGGCTCTCTCCCTGTCTGTGCACGATTCCCAGATCTGCTGCCTGGCAGAAGCAGCCAGGGAGATGCAGCAGGGGAACACAGACCCTCCCCAGACCTCTGCTCTGAGCACACCTGCAGGGAGGTGATGGTTTTCCAGCCATTCAGGGGCCCTGTGAAGAGGAAGCACCATTTGGAGAGCATGGGAAAGGGGCTTCCCAGAATCAAGTAATTAATGCTCCTGAAGAGTGAACTCCAAGGAGTCTGTGACTGAAAATAGAGATGCACTGGTGTGTCTGCTTAATCAGGGCAGAGTAATGAACAGATCCACAGGGTCTGCATGGATCAAATTCCACCTGGATGCTGTGACTGAAATTACTCCAGACTCTGTTGAATATTGAGGAATTATTCTACTTTATGACAAAGTGCCCTACCTGCAGGGGACTGACACCTCTCCAAATCACACGGGAGCAGGTGAAAATGAGAGAATAAAACCGAATACCAAACCTGAAGTTTTCTGAGGACACACAACATGTAGTTAAGATAAAATCTTTAAAGCTATATCAAGGTAAATATGCTGCTGCTCTTGCTGGCCACTCTTCCTAGCCTCCAGGAACTCAAAGAGCAAGCCATAAAGTCAGGTTTTAACCTGAACCTCTGTATCTGTCAGAGGACAGTGGCCTGAATAATAAGCTCAGCCTTAAAGCTCTAGCTGGTCTCATGCTGTCAACCCATTAATCACAAAGTGATGATCTGCATAATTGTTTTTGAAGAATTGGCAACAAAGCAGGCTATGTAATTTTAAAATTCAGCCCTGAATTCTCTTTAATAATAAATGAGGGCATAATTTTAACTTTTGGGCCTTTAAATGGTTTACACTTTTTAAAACAAATACAGTATCGGTAAAATGCTTTACATTTGCTGCCCCTCCCAAGCTTTCTCATTTATTTCCTCTTCTTCCATCATCTCAATTACCATAGAAAGTGGATAAATGCCAGTGAAGACAGACCCAGCTTGTGACAACTCTGAATGCCCAGGAGGAAGGCGGGTCCCTGGGGGCAGGAGCCTGAGTTAACTCAAATTTCAGGGGAAGCAAAGGAGGGACGAGAACCTGCCTCTTTCACACTCGAGAGAATGATCTAATTGCTGGCTGTTAGTCCTCTGTATGACTCAAAAACCTCTCTGTGCCTCTTAGTAAATCTTAACCCAGGACATAATCACTGGGAATTGGAATTAGGTGCTGAAATTATTTGGTGCTGTAAAACTGGCAATAGGCAAAGTCAGGGGAAGAAATCTGACCCTGTCCTTATCTTGTAGATTGGTTGCCTACAGGAAGCTCAGTGACACAGTTCAAGGTTGTTAGGGCACAACAGCCTCGGGATTTTTGGCTCCAATTTCCAGGCACCTCAGATTCTGCTTTGGCAAGTAGACCTGTAAGCCAGAAAGGTCACTGTTACTCCAGAAATGCAAACATCAGTTTCAGAATTAGATTCCTGCTTCCCAAGGCTGTGATGCTTTTCTGAGAAGTGTCCCCAGATGCCCAGGTCACATCCTGTTCTCTTCTAGCCAGTCTCAAGAGCTCCCTTGATCTCTCTTGTCTGAGTGCAGACCCTAAACAAACTCTGACCCCTAGGAACCACCTTCAACGAAATGAAGGAGATCAAAACCACAGAACATACAGCTTTTGTAGAAATTAAGGGCTTTGCCATCTCCTTCAACCTCCACCAACTCTTGCTGAATAATACTCAATGTGCTATAGCCACAAAAAAACCAGCAGAGAGGTTGCTTTCCCACTGTAGCTGTTGTTTTTTTTTTAAATCTTCTTTCCAGCTTGTCTGAGATCCTCTGATCTGCTTCACTACATCTTGACAGCTGCAGCAGTGGGTGGCAGAGCAGGAGCCCAGTGAGCAGCAGCTGAGCCCTCCCTGTGCCCAAGGCTCCTCCCGGGGAGCCCCATCTGCGCTGGGTGGGGAAGCTGTGCTGGGGAAGGGCAGCAGATGTCTGAGCAGAGCCAAGGGCTGAGCCTGGCCTGGCCCAGGAGCCTGTGTGACAATGCCATGGCCAGCCTGGGTCCCCTCCACCTGCTCTCCTCCTGGAGAGGTGCACTCCTCTTTCATCCCAAATGAAGGCGGGGAGGCCACGCTGTGCTGGTGGCAGAAGTTAAACCAGCAGCCCTGGTGTTCCCTAACTGAGAAATGTGGAGTCACAGGAGGCAGCAGGGAAGGAATGGCTTTGAAGTTTAGCTTCAGTGAGTCCCTCTGGGTTTTTTCGGTTTCTTTTTTTTCCTTATGCTCGTTTTTTGCTTTTTAAGTATATGTATTTTAAATGGCTGTGTAAATAAATGAGGATCTGGGAGAGGATCTGCCACAGCACAGAAAGGAAAGACGTTTCTATGCACCAGACAAAGAAATAAAACATGAGAGGATGTGGTACAGCCCCTTCCCTTGGTGGCAGTCATTAATAATACCAGGCTGGAGCAGTGGGTGTTCACACCTTTCTGTGCTGCACCTCTCTGCACCCTGGTGTGTTTGCTGTTTGCAGCTCCTCACTGAAAATTTTCTCTTGCTTAAAAGCCCCAGGGAGGAAATATCAAAAAAGGAAAAATCTCCAACTTGCTACCCAATCCCAAGGTCAGGGGGAAGCCACCCAAAACCCTTCCAGTCCTTCCTATGAGCTGTAGGGTGAAAGTGTTCCTCCAGGATCTGGAGTCCAGGTAGTTAATAGGTATTCTGCAGTAATTCGTCACAAAAGAAAAAAAAAAAAAAGAAGGCAGGAAAAAAAGCAAGAAAAAAAGCAGTGAAAGAGGGGGGAAGAGGTTCTTGCTCTAATTCCATAAGATTATATTTGTTTCCTAACTGAATTAAAAATCAAAGCAGAATATATTGTCTTCAAATGAAAGCAATTTTTAAAAGTTGTCTTTCCAAATTTGTGGGCATTTAAAAAAATCAAAACAAATATAAAGAAAGTGTTAAATTGCTTAAAACAAACTGAGGAATGTATGGCTGAGATCACTCAGTGCTATGATAGGCACAGTACTTACTCTTTTATATCTTCTCCTTTCAGGCTGGAGACCAGAGAAGGAAAAAAATACTCATTAGATGATGAACAGCAAATCAGAACTGCTTCAACACTGGAGCTGAACACATTCTGAGAGATTTTAAGGTCATCTTGCTAGACAGAAAAGGAAATGATTACAGGAAATATTACACTTCATGCTTCTGCAGCTGGATTAAGTGTTTTATTACTTACCACTGAGGACACTTCTGTTTGACACAAATATATTTGTAAGAGTATTTTATTAAATTACAGCAAACATCTGAATTCAGAGTGGGGCTATTGAGAAGCTAAATGTAAGAAGAATTGACATTACAGTGTCTCAGCAGCAGTAAAGCTGTAATCAGTGTTGACAGATATTACTCATGTGCTTTAGGCTCAACAAGAAGCTGTTCAGATACCACCATGGAGAAGAAAAGTATGAATTATCAGGAGTTCCCTAGGAACACAGCACCATGGAGAAAGGCTCTCCAGAGACACTTCTCCCTATTTTTCACCAACAGCTCTACAGAACTGCGGGCTCTATGTAAATAACTGGTACATCCTTTGGTATTCAGAAAGATTTGGCATATTTGTTAATAGTTCTGCCTCCTGACCATACATGACTGCATAGACACCTTATCCATCATTCTCAGTGTCTGGCCCCTGAAGCTGTAGACTAATTATAGGCAGAAAATGAAACTATCCCACTGAGTGTTTTTCAAGCAAATTTTGAAGGCTTGTTTATGAATTTTTTAATTACCATTTGATCTTTTTGAATGTTTGGAAACAGCAATTTTAGATCCTTGATTTTGCAACTTGTGGCAGGAGAATTAGATTAAGAAGGGCTGGTTGCTGGTGCCTGCTGTACCCTGAGACACCCTGCAACAGCTTGGCAGGACCAAATCCCATGTCAGCTGAAGGGCAGCAAGCCATTCTTTCTTTCTCCCTTGCACATGGGAGGCAGGAAGAGAGGAATAAAACAGTATCAACAGTGGGATCCTCTTATTGAAGTAACTGTTAATTCCAGGCCAGAAGGAAATTCTGTTCAGCAACAATTAAATCAGTAACAATGTGGGTGCAACCTGACCCATTTTTTTTGTTAGCTGTCACAAGAGAACTGCTGTGCAGGGAACATTTTTCACATCTCCAATATGTTAGAGGCATTTTCAAAGGGTTAAAGGCCTCTTGCTCATCACAGGGCAATGAATTTCCCAGAGGAACATTCTTAGGCTTATCCCTTATTCCTTTCACTCTGCTTTGTAGTCCTGGGAGTCATTAGTGCACAGGTACATCTCCAGACATTTTTGCAATACCTTAGGAATTGCACAACTGAGATTAGTTCCTCTCTCCAGCATGCAAATCATCCCTAAAAGGGTTTTCCTGGAAAACAATTCCTTACATTCTTTCCCAAGGGTATAGGCTCCTTTATTTGTCAGGGATCAAATGCTTCTGTGGCCCATGCACAAGGAGATATTTAAATCCAGAGTACTTTGAGGTGGCAGCAGCTTTTTCTTCATTTTTTTCTCATTCTTTTTCCCATTCATCTGCTGAGCCAGAAGCTCAGAAAAAAACCAAACCATATTTAAATGGTTGTTTAATGCCTTAATGTGCTGAAACCAGCCAGTTTCTCTGCAAAATTCACTTAGGCACCAGCTGTTTACCTGTAACTTCTTCTTGTGAACAATTTTTTTTCCTTTACAAATTCCTTGGACTTTTATTTTCCTTGCTCAAAATTTGCATGTAGTCAGGAGTGTCTCTTGCAGAGAGCTCCACCCCATGCAGGTCAGTGGGGCAGGATTACCCTCAGATGTCTGCAGCACTTCTGCTGAAGTCTTTTAACCACAACAAGCTTGTCCTTTAAGTCTCCAGCCTGTAATGAGCAGCAGGTGCCAGATGAATGAAACAAGGTACTACACGTTTGCTCCTAATTAAAATATCCTCATGAAGTATCCAAATCCCTCAAGGATTTCTAGGGATCAAACCCAACAGAGGACCCTCATTCAATTGCATGTCTCTGAAGACAGACACAAGCAGTCTTTCCCAAAGTTAAATGTCCTGGGTGGTGATGTTGGATGCATGCTCATGTTCCAGGGATTTTGTTAGGAATTAAAAGCCAGGACCCAGATCACTGATAAATTGCTGTTTGGCCATTCACATCAGGACTGAGATTTACATAATTAGGCAGGAGGCAAGAGCTTTGGTGACCAATATACAGAGCATTTCAAAGCCTGCAATAGTTTATGAGTTCAGACAGACCACCAGCTCTTTGGGCTGGTCTCCTGCCGGCTGTGCCAGAGCAGAGGGAGCTGCTCCATTGATTGGCTCCACAGGCAGTCCATCCTCCAGACTCTGTTTTGCTGCTTCACAAAAATAAAAGTTACAGTTTAGGTGGGATTTCTGGTTCTTGGAAGTCTCCCTCAAAATGCAGCTGACTGATAAAATCCTGCATTGTTTTCTCCTGGTGTTAGCCACCCCGAGACAAAGCCACTGGAAATGATAGCACCATGTAGAGAAGTTCAAGGGTCTAAGGCAACAAAGGACCTGTGTGTTCAGCTCTTTTTCTCCTTTACAGGAGAAAAATCTCATTCTCTTTTAGTTTCCTCTCTGGAGAGAGATTTATTCAAAATTCTGTTTGTACATCCTTTTTTTTTTCTTTAGTGCCTTTGGGCCTTGAGAAGTCTGGAAGCTCAAGAATTCAAACTTCAAGGAGATTGTTTAGAAAAAATCTTCAGTGTGCTACAGCATTTTGTAAACCCCAGATGCAGGCTGGTGCCTTTGATTATTCATACATGCCATTCAGGCTCTGCCTCTGTCAAACATTTCTTATTTCCACACTATTGGATGAAAAATTCCCCATCCAGCAGTTGCCTTGTGAAGCAGAAAATGCTAATGTTTGTGTCTATTGCAATGTACCTCTGGCAGGAAAAACAGAGGCTCTGTGCAGGGAAATCTTAGTGTTGTCAACCCCTCCTTTTCAGGTAGAATATGCACCTATGTCATATTTTTATATAAACACTGCAAGTTGGTCTCAGCAGAGAACAAAGAGCTTAAATTTATGGCTTGCCTGACTGTGGTTGTCCCCTGCAGCTCATTTGACTATTCATCATGCTGCACACCATCAGCCCTTCGTTCAGCTGAGGATGTCACCTATCAGAGGATAAACCCTTTGGTCATGTCATAAATTTAACATTATACATTAAATATCTGTATTATTATAATACTGACATAAGATGTTTGATATGTATTAAATCTTTAGAGCTCTGTACGAAGAGGTTTTGACTGTCACATCCTCCTCAGGCTGTAGCTCCAGTAATTATACAATATTCCTCTCATGATGGACCAGAGTTTCAACTGCTTCAAAAGCCAACATCAATGCAACACCACTACAGCAGCTCTGCCAGTTCACCCCATGAAGGACTGGCAGCACCTTCCTCCCCTTCATCCCTTGTCCAGCTGTCCAGGGATGGAGCCCCAGCTCAGCTTTACCTTTGGGCAGCACAGCTCATCAGGCAGGGGAAGGAGGTTTGATCCTTGCTGGGCTTGGAAAGGCTGGGCTCCACAGACAGCATGGAGGTCTCCACCAGGAATGTTTCCTTGGTTTGGGCTGCCATATAATTCCAGCTGTCCCTGTTTCTACCCCCCAGGCAGCCCTGGGAAGGGGTTTACCTGAGGTGACATTCCCCACCGGCACTTAAAATGGGACTGGACACCAATGTTCAGGCAACTAAAAACTGCTGATGCCCTTACCTAAGTAAGCCCAAAAGAAGAACCCAGAAAAGCCAGAGAGGTACCCAGCTGAAGGGTGAGGAATGTGATGAGCCACTGGAACAGGCTGGTCTGAGAGGCAGTGAAATCTTCCCCTTGGAGGTCACGGAATCACAGAAAATCCTGCCACAGAATGGACCCAGAGGGACCAATGAGTCCACTGACAGAATAAAAACTCAGCTCTCAGTGACCTCCCCTAAGCTGGCCCCTATTTTAGGGTGCATCAGAGACATCCAGAGGTCCCTTCCAACCTGGATTTTGCTACCAACTCAGGCTAACAGATGGGATAAGATGAGGCCCACAGGAAAGACAAATAAGACTGGGGTTGCCAACAGAAGGTCTTGCTCTTGACCCTTCAAAAGACAGGGGGAGAGGGATTTGCATCTCAGCCAGTATCATGTTATGGTTTGATTTTCCAGAGAGGAAACACAGCTTGAGAACAAGTGTATTTATTTGATTTTCATTAGCTAGGCACAAAAATAACCCATGTCAGCTGAACTTTCCTTGTGCTTTTCAGTTTTACAGATTTTTCTCAGAAAGCCTCCAAAATTTAGAAATATTCCCAGGCAACCTTCCAAAATTCAGAAAACAGAGAATATTGAACACTATTTTCCTTCTTCTAGACTCCCTCATTAATTTTAATCAGCAGGGAATATATTTTGAAAGTGGCACTTAGAGGCAGACAAATCATGTTAAAAAGTAAGGGTATTTCCATCCCTAAATCACCATGACCAGCTTTAAATCATACCTGAAGGCAGCTCATTATCCTGCCCAGGCAAAGAGCAAGGCAGAGGGAAAACTCCAGGTGCCAGAACAAGCCTGAGGATTTTTTGCTTGAGGAACCCACATTCTTTGCACATGCCTAGGAAGGATCCCAGGAGCAGGATCCCCATCCCTGGGACCTGTGTCTCACAGGAGCTCTGTGTAATCTTCTTTTTGCTGCCCGCTCCCTGGAGCACCCACTCCACAGAGCATCTGAGTCTCTGTTTTGTAACCCAGGGTGAAAGAACAGATGTTAACTCCACGGGTCTACACCTATATGAACAGCACATCAGCCAAAATGGCATCTCAATCCATATCTTCTCACCCCACAGACAGGGTGTCAGGTTAATTGGCGCTCTGGACTTGTGTTCGCACGCTGCATTTTTGCTTTAATTACACCTCATTAATTTTCACCTTCTATGCTTACAAAGAGCAGTGAGAAACCCAGATACTCCCTCCCATTTTTCATGCACCTTCCTTTCTTTCCATTCTGGGTACGTGACAGGCACAACACATCGACACCAGGACACTTGGCACCAGGAGGCTAAGAGCCAAGAACAAAAGCATTTATTCTCTTGAGTTCCTACTGAGCTCAGTGAGATGTTCAGGGTCTCACCAGCAGCAGAGAGCTGTGATGGTTGGCTGAATTGGAGCCTTGAGGAGGAGGGCAGGACCACACAGTGAGCTACAAAGTGCTCCAAGAATAAAACCCAGGAGCTTCCTGGCTCTTTGTTCCCCATTCAAGACACAGGATCAGGCTTCCTCTCTCCACTGATTTCATGTAAGAGCAATAAGGGATGACACAGGAGCCCACATGCATGATTTGGGGATGGCCTGTGCATCTCTGCATTCATAGTCACTGATGTTCCAGATAACCAACACAGAAAATATTTGAGGGATGTAACAAATCTGAACATACCTAATTGAGAGAAAATAAAACTGCACAACTGGCTTGAAAGCTAAGATTAAAAATAATTCAACACATAGGTCACAGTATTATCTGCTACAGTGACATGTGATGAAAACAATGAACTTCAGGGAATGTGACATTTGTAGCTTTCAAGAGTACTAACAACTTTGAATTAGGCTCAACACCATGTTTCCTCAACCCTCCTTCCAAAAAAAGGAACATTAAAACACATAAAAAGGAACACTTAATTTTTTACAGAAGAAACTGTTACAGCGGCCCTTCACAACACAAAGCCACTCATTAAAGCTTTTTTTTAGCACAAAGGAAAAGAACAAACTACACATACGAGATGACCCGAACAGCTGCCTCTACTTTGTTTTGCTTAATGAGTTGTCCTGAGGCAGTGTCCCCCTGGCACAGACACAAAACCTCACACTGCTCGTTCTGCTATGGGCTCCAGTCACATTCAAACACAAAATCCTGGAGCTCCTCGGGTGCAGAGCACCCTCTGCAAACATCTCCAGCACCACTCCCAGCACCTCCTGGAAAACTCTGACATTCACATGCCTGCAATGCAAACATCTCTGAACTTAAATATCAGCTGAGATATTTCTGAACTGCTCTCGGTGCTCTTTCCATGAGATAACCCCCAGCTCAAAAGGGGTGAAACACAGTAATCAGTCAGCCATGGCTGGAAGAAGGATCAAGCATTTCTGCTAGTCCCCTCCTTCCCACATTTGAGATAATCATGACATTTTGAAGACAATAAGACATTTTTGGAACTTCCTTGGCTGAATACCGGCCTTTATGAAGACAGCTGCTTTGAGGGAGCTGCACGTAAAAAATGCCTTTACTGAATAGCATCATTAAACTATGCAGGCATTTTCTTAGATGATTTCCTCTTATTTGAAGTTTAGCTATTCCAAATATCTTCAATTTTATATTAGCTTAAGTTTAGGGATGTCATCATTGCTGCATATTAACTCACGGGTAAAAAAATCCAATTACAAACTCAGCCTAGAATCCAGAATGAAATGCAGCAGATAATACTAAAATCTTTAGGAATTAGAATAACCACTGATAAAAAAGCCATTATCTTTTCCTGAATGCTTGGTTGCACAAATCCAAGTCAAGGTGAGAACAAACAAATTTTGGAGAACTTCTTTGGCATAAACTTGTTGACAAGGGCCTATAACAACAGGTTTGCAGAAGCATTGCTCAGGTCTGAAATCTTGCAGCAAGAAGATGAAGAAGACATTCAAGCTACAGAGCCTTAATTCCCTCTCAAGCTCCTCTATGCACAACCCTATGTACCAGGATGACTTAAAAGCTGGGAATGGAAAAAATACATGGACTGAGAAAAACACAGCTTAATGTAGCCAGGCAGGGTTGAAATGCCCTTGAAATGGCAGGTGGAAAGCCAGGATCCCTCACACATTCCTATTTGGATGGGATCAATGAAAGAATGATGCTTTCCCTGGAGAAAACAGGGGATGCAGGATCTCTGGTACCAAGGTGATCTGCCACTGGAATTTCTTCCATTTCACTGGATAAGTCAGCTTGGGTCAAGGGCTACCTTCTGTGGGCATGCCATGTCACTGCTGGGCCAGCTGCTCTTGTCCCTGGAGCATCCCCACGCTGAGGAAGGCAGGCCAGCACCACTGGAGGTGGATATCAGGCACCAGGTATCAGCAGCAGGTTCCTCAGCCAAGGTGAGGACAAGAACGTCTGGGCCTGCTTGCTGCTGTTGGGATTGCACAGCCTGGACCTGCTGTGGAGGTTTCAGCTGAGCCTGCACAGAGAGCAGGCAAAAAAAGGGCAGCTGGGAGTCTCCACTCACAGGAGCAAACCTCTTCTTGGTAAGAGAACCCCCAACACTTACCAGCTCCATTAAAGATATCCTCACTGCTTCCTTGGAGGATGGAGAGCTCAGCACAAAGGGGCACTGTCCCCTGGGGTCATAGGAAGAACATATGCTTCCTCCTGATGGAAGAGTGGCAGTAGCAGCTCAGATTTGTCTGGAGCCTTTTCCCAATTATCAAAACCAGGCTGTGTGAAAAGTCCATCTGGACACCCAGCCAAAAACATTTTGCACCTAAAAGTCATTTTAAAAAAGAAGAGATCAGTAGCTTTGGAGTAAGGGAGCTCTTGAACCCAGAAATCCAAGATGAATTGAAAGAACAGGCTTTTAATGCAATGCTCCATATATAAAGAAGTAAGTTGCAGTTGAGGCCACAAAACCCCCCGAAATTAACAGTAGCAGATACGTAATTCCAGCTGCAGCCAAGAGTGCAAAACCAGTTCACTTCTAAAAGGAGCAGAAATTGCCATAAGTATTCTAAAGAGCTTTCCAATTTGCTGGCTTTGAAGTGATTTCATTCTTGTTAGTGAGGGTGAGATAAAAATGCCAAGGGGCTTGAGGACTTAAAAATACACATAAAGGTACTTTTAGGGAGCAAACTCTCAGCAGGTCTCTTTGGCCATGTACCTTGCTTGTCAAACAAAAAAATGTTGGAGGAGAACAGCTCCTCAACCTCGCCAGCCCACTCACTAGAGGAGGCTGCACTATTTAATATGTTTTGTGAAACCCCCAGGTTTCCCCTGGCCTTCAGCCTAAGAATGGAAAATGGAAAATGTCACAGGTAAAGCAACAGCTTGAGCTGTCCTGAGGTGAGAAGATGGCAGAGGATACAGGATCATTCAGGTCAGAAAGGACCTTTCACATCATTGAATCCAAATGCTAACCCAGCACTGACATGTCCACCAGTAAACCATGTCCCCAAGTGTCACATCTACGTGTCCTTTCAATGCCTCCAGGGATGGTGACTCCAACACTTCCCTGGGCAGTTTGTTCCGATGCTGAGAAACCCTTCCAGTGAAGAAATTTTTCCTAATAGCTGATCTAAGCCTCCCTTGGTGTGACTTGAGGCCATTTCCTCCTGTTCTCTAACTGGAAGAAGAGCCTGACCCCCACCTGGCTAAAACCTCCTTCCAGAGAGTTGTAGTGATAGGATCCCATCCTGAGCCTCCTTTTCTTCATCCTCCACTCCCTCAGCTGCTCATCAGCCTTGTGCTCCAGCCCCTTCCCCAGCTCCCAGTGCCCTTCTCGACACACTTCAGCACCTCACTGTCCTACCTGAACTGAGGGGCCAGAAATGAGCACAGCACTCGAGGTTTTGTGGTTCCTGATGTCCCCCCAGTCTGGCATTATCCCAGGACGCTGTCTTAGGGGTTTTTTCAGCAGGCAGGTTAGAAACCCTTGTGATGAGTCCTGGGACAGCAGTTTGCCCAAGGAAAGGGCAGCAGAGATGCAGCTCAGGATGAGGAGCCTTGTGCCACACTCTCTCTGCCAGAGAGGAACCCACCATTCCCACCTGTGTCTTCCAGTCTGCTTCTGCCAGCCCAGAAAGACTTGGAGAAAGCAGTTTTAAGTGGACCTCAAGATTCAGGGTGGAAAAGCCACCATGAATGTCTGCTAGTAGGGCTCTCAAGGGTGGCAGGGCTTGTTTCCCTGCTCTCTGCAGGATCAGGAAGCTCTGCCCACAGCACCCTTGCAGTAACAGGCAGGCTTTACACAGCACCAGTGGGTACTCCCTGGGCTGGATGTGTGCCTTAGACCACACGATAGAGATACCCCGAGACTCTACTTTAGAAATTTTTTTCCCCTGCACCTTTGTGCTAGACACACCTTCCAGCTTTCAGATCAGAGCAGGATACAATCCTGGACACATTTTTCCCACTGTATTTCAAGCAATTCTCCCCATTTCCATTCATAATTTAATCTGCATGGGGTTTATGGGCCAGAGGAGTGGTGTTTTATCTCAGAGGGCATGTGGGACAGTCAATGTGGTCCACGTGTTTGGATCCAGCTGGAGGGCTGCAAAATATGCACAGAGGGGAAAGGAGGAACATGGGGGGGGCAGAGGGCCAGCAGCCCCCAAAGGGAGCAATCTCCCCCTTGCAGGCAGATGGCAAAGACTTGAGGAAGAAGAGAGTGTGTTCACACCTAGGGAGATGATTTGGATGCAGACAGGGAAATGTGGCAGGGTCTGGCCGATTTGGCTGGGCTGCTGCTCGTTGTTATAGCAACAGGAGGAGTCTGCTGCCAGCGAGAGGATGGAGCCGAGGATGGGGGACGTTTTTAGAAAGCAAAGGAGAGAGTTTGAATGGGTAGAGAGAGGGAGAAGTTGTAGGTGTGGAAACCAGGATGGCAAACAGGCAGATGAGTGGGATACGTGGGAATGGAGGATTCTCCCCACCTGCTTTCTGATGGTCCCGTTGCACTCCTGCCCTGGGGCAGAGGGAGGGTCTGCCTGGGGTATCTCTGCTGCTGGGAAGGGCTGCCAGGCCACAGAGGGCACACCAGTGCTCTCTGGGGTGACGACAGGATGAACACCACTGCTACTGGTGTAGGTGGTGGGAGGGGGCAGAGGGGGGATAGCACAGGGACCTGCTTGCTGATGGAATTGCAGTAGGAGCTGAATCCTCTGCAACGACCTCAGACTGCAACAGCGGTGGCTGTCACCACAAAAGGCAAAGGACCAGCTGCTGGAGAAGGCTGATCCAAACACAACCGTGGCACATTGGGGCTTACCACATCTCCAACCTGTCCTGAGAACACCTTGGATCTCTGCAGGATCTGCCGGTGGGTACCCCGGGGGCTCCACAACAGCCATCACAGATCTCCCCATGGCACTTTAACACAGGACACCAAACACCCCTCTGTGAACCCAGCTCCTGAGTTACCGAGGTCTTGAACTCCACTCTGTCAAGGCTTTTAAACACGGCGAATCAGCAGTGTCTTAGCGGAATTGTTAATGACGTTTGCACAGAAAGATCACGAAATAATAACGCGTTTCCCCAAGAAAGCACCGGCTATTCAGTCTCGACAGCTCAGTGTTTTTCGAGGAAAGCCTTGGAGGGGGAAGGACAGGCAGGCTGATCCCGCTCCGCTTTGCCCAGGAGAGGGCAGCAGGCGGCGGGCGTTGAGCGGGGGCTGCGGGAGCATCCGCGCTGCATCCCGGCCCCGGAGCTGCGCGCCGGGTGAGGACCCGGGTAAGGAAACGCCTGCGCGGCAAATCCTTCCAAGAGGCTTTCCATGGCTCTGAGGAGGGCAAATAGAGTTTGCCCACGCATTGCTTCTATGTAATTTAGGCTTCTTGCTAATCACAGAATGGCTTGTGTTGGAAGGGAATTCAATGATCACCTAGTTCCATCCCCATCACGGGCAGGGATGTCATGCACTAGACCAGGCTGCTCAGGGCTCCATCCAACCTGGCCTTGAACGCTTTCAGGGATGGGGCATCCACAGCTTCTCTGGGCAACCTGTTCTAGTGACTCACCACTCAGTGAGTAAAGAACTTCTTCCTAAATATCTGATCTAAATCTCTCCTCTTTTAGTTTAAAACCATTCCCCCTCATCCTTTGACTATCTGCCCACATAAAAAGTTGCTCCCCCTCAATTTTGTAAGACCCCTTTAGGTACTTGAAGAACACAATGAGGTTTCCTCAGAGCCTTTTCTTCTCCAGGCTGAACAACTCAGCTCCCTCAGCTTGTCTTCCTAGGAGAGAATGCTCCTGCCCTCTGATCATCTTTGTGGCCATCTCTGTATCCACTGCCAGAGCTCCATGTCCTCCTTGTGCTGGGGATCCCAGAGCTGGATGCACCATTCCAGGTGGGGTCTCACAAGGTCAAGGGCAGTAGAGAAGGAATCAAGGAACAAACTTTTGCCACTCTCACCCCATAAGGTTTTTCTCACCACGGTCCTTTTTAAGTAGAGCTCTGAGATAAGATTTGAGATGTCTATATTGGTTTCTCATTTATGCTCTGTCAGACAGCCACTCAGAATTTTTATTCTCACCTGCTCCTGGTCCCTGCATGCCCAGTATTTCCCATCTCCACTCCCCACAAACCAAGGGCACGAGTAGGGTTCCCCTCCATGCTGCAGTAGTCAGCCTCAAACACTCACTTCAGGATCCATCCCAAGGATTCTTTGCCAGTTAAATGCCTTTCATTACAAACCAGCCCTGGGAAATAGTCCAAAGGCAGGGAGGCCTGAATAGGCAGGAAGAGCTTGGGGTGAAAGGAAACAATAGGAAAGGAATCAAAAACACAATGAGGCTTCAGGGGAAATAAAAAGGCACACAGTACATTAGATGTGAACACAGATGCAGGCTGTGTGCATCATCCTCAGAGCTGCTGTTTAGCCTTGGATACAAGGTGGAAACTTTCATCAGTCAGGCACTTGCCTTCCCACTGTCTATTCCTTTTAGCACCTCCCTTTTCCTCCCCAGACAGCAACCCCTGCTTTGCAGCATCAGGACTGAGTGGGTCTAACTGCAGAGGGGCCTGTAGGTAGTTTGCAGCTCACCTCTTGTCTGGTTATCATAACAGGGAATAGAGTTCTTGGTATAAAGCAGAAGCAACTCCTTTGCAACAAGAAAATGATAAAAAATGCAAGATCTCTGTTTGAAGAGAATTTACTCCTTGGTATTTAAGAAGTTAATTCTATCTGTACTAGACATTAGAGTAGAATTTCCCCAACAAACCAGAGGTTGTAGTGTATGGGGCCCACTAGGCTTAGCAAATTCCCCAAATCCACTCTATGGCTGAGCTCAGCTCATGAAGGTGGTTCCCTGAAATTGTAAGGAGCAGAATTCACTGAAAGGATCAGCACCAAAACAAAGCTGGATGAGGACAAGAGCTCAAACTGCACATTAATCACCCCTTATGACCCACAACCACAGTGATGAAGAACGTTCCAGGTTTAACAATGTAAATTTAAGGGGTCTCTCTCTTTTTCTGCTGCTACTGATGAAAGCAAATTCCTGATCAGCTTTTCATCAGAGAATCTTTTAGGCTTCATTTACCAAAGGAAGAGTTAACAGACACAACCCCTTCTTCAGGGAGACCATTTCAGATGGGCTGAGTTGCCACGTCCTGACTCCACAGGCAGCTTCCTTTGCCTTTCTATATCAAGCAATAGATACCTTAAATGAACTCCACTAAGGGGCTTAAGCTTTCTGGGTGCCCTTTAATTTTTGAGCACAATAAAGTAGACTTGGCATTTCGATTGCATTATTAAAGATTTGTTTCCAAATAGCTGAAGAGGGGGAAAGAAACATGTTTCTCCTTCCCATCTAATTAGGCTGAAGTTTCCACGTGCCAGCCTCAATCTGTGTTAAACTGCTCATGTTATTCACCTGAGAGTTTAGACTTGGGTGCATAATGGAAATTAATTCCGAAAATGATTAGTCAGATAATTAAGTACTGTGGCTATAGCAGTGGGTGATTCTGGCTGTTGGAGCCCCCTCTCAGGGGCTTCACATCCTCCTCCGTCCTTCACACCACTGTGGAGATGCCACCTCCCCTGCTGCTGGTCAGCGTTTGGCTGGGGCAGGTCCCTTCTCTGCAGCCCCCTGCAGAGGCCACGTGTCCCCTCCAAGCACCTGGGCTGACTCCATGGCCCCAAGCACCAGAGCTGCTGAGCACAGTGCAGAGATGGGCTCTTCATCACATTACGAACTACACGGACATGAAGGGCCAAATTTACTAAAGGCATCCAGGTGCCTCATCCAACCTGGGGCATGAAACTCCATGGAAAAGAGCAGTGGTTTGGAGGTGGCATTTGAACTGCCCAGCTTCAGAATCCTTGCCAGGTAGACAACATTCCCTCTGAGTTAGGGACTGGCAGGGGGAGGTGTTGGGGGTTAGATTTGTTTGGGTTTGTTTTTTTTTTTTACTTGCAGAATTTTTTCCCATAAGTTGCTAGGAGATTAACTGCTGGTACATAATGGGTGCTTGAACGAAACAAACGAGGTGGCCAAGCGGGGAGAGGAGTGAGCACTGGGCTACACTTCTTTTGTTCTCTGGGCGTTTCCCTCGGAGGGAAAAGTTAAGGCGAGTTTTGGGGGCAGGAAAACGACGGGGCTGGGGGAAGTAGGGCTCTCTTGCTCTCAGCATCGGTGGAAGGAGGGCCAGGCTGTTTGCTTGCTGCGAGAGGAGTTCACTGCCGCCACCGATTCCGGTCCTGGGAAGGCTCCATCATCTGCTCGTGTGCCCGGGAACTCTGAGCTCGCCTCCTCCTGCCCTGCTGGAGCCGAGCCGGCCCTGTCCCGCCGCCACCGCTTCTTCAGCGCTGCTCCTTCCTGCTACAGCGTGGCCCCACACCCTCCTGCCCTGCCGGGACATCCCGCCCCTGCCTGCCGGGGACATTTCTGACACTCCAGTCACCACCACAGAGCTTCTGATTTATCTCACCCACCAGCCCAGGATTTTCCACTGTTCCAGCTTGGTGCTCTCAGAATCCTGCAGGAGCACTGAAACCAGACTGCCCCGGGCTTTGTGAAGCAAAGCTCTCCAGGTTCCTCGCTCTGTTTTGTTGTTAATGCTGTAGTTTTGTTGTTTGTTTTGTCTTGTTATACATACTAGTAAAGAACTGTTATTCCTACACCCCCGTACCTCTGCCTGAGAGCCCTTTGATTTTCTAAATTATAATACTTTGGAGGGAGGGAGGGAGGGAGGAAGTATCTTGTATTTCCACTGCTCCAGATCTCATCAAGTGTTTGTGCTCTTTCTACTGCAAAGCCTTGAGAACCCAACTTGCCCTCCCATTCTTCCCCCTATAAACATCAGGTCTGATCCTATGGAAACTGCACAGCAGCAGTTCTTTGGTCTCCAGTTATTTTCTTAAGTGCAACTGGTCACCACAAGTGGCACCAGGCACTTTAGGTTATGGACAGTATAATATATCCATAGACCCTGTAAGAGCAGCTAAGGGACCTCAAGGTACTTCTTTCCACATAGCTATGGCATGACACAACCCATCTGCCTACGGCCACAGGAGCACAGGCAAAGCCCCCAGTGGACTGGTGCTTGCAAAGCCACATGACAAAACCTATTAAATCAATGCAATCCAAAAAAGCAGACAAAAGGAGGATCACCTTTTCTTCTGAACATGCTACAAAAGCAGATCACATGCCCTCACCATTTTCTTTCTGGAGCTGGAGTGAAATATCAAAGGCTAATTCAAAACACATTTGGCTACACCTAAGGTAGGAAAGCACAGGGCAGTATCTCCAACAGGCCATAGAAACTCATCCCTTATTAACTCTGTTCTTTTTTACGTCCCCCGCATCTGCGAGCTCCTGGAGCAGGGCCAGCATCATTGTATCAGCAGTACTGCCAGGACCCATTCCACATGCTGAGCAGTTTCTGAAGGAAAAAAGCATTTCCTGACATCTGTTCTGAATTCACTGCTCTCCTCCTCCCCCACTTCATTTCACCCCGTGCTCCTCTCCAGCTCTGCCACCACTGTCACCTGCCCAGCTGACCAGGGCTCATCAGTGTGAGCTGAAGATCTTTATGGAGAATTGATAGCACACCTCTTCCAGCCCTGTCCATCCCCTGCTACCTTCCTTATCTGCTGTTGACACAGGATTTTGCTCTTTGGCACTGAGCTGTCTGACCCTAACCCAGCAAATTATTTGTGCCTGCACCTTCTTTCTGATGCCCAGATCTTTCCTACTACAACCACACGTTGGAGCATTAGCTAAATTAAAAGGAGCATTGTAGGACTTGAACCCAGGACCAGGCTTGTTGCTCTCTTCTCACTCCCATTTGAAATGGAGCTATTGCAACGCTGATAATTCCAAGAATTGATAGGGAATGATTTCCACAATTACTTGACTCCCACCAGAAGTTTTCCCTCATGCTCTGCCTCACCTTGGGTTACCTGAACAGCTGGACAGTCCTGTTAAAAACTTTCTGCATCAAATATATTCAAAGGATAATACTGCTTAGAGAGACAGCAGACTCTTTCTGTTAACTTTTGTACATACAAAACAAGGATGCAGGGTTTTAAGGAACCAAGAGTCATCATGATCTTGATATTCCCACCCACACAGCAGAATTTTAAACAATCTGCATATCTCAGTGCAGCCCCCAAGGTTTTGTTTTTGGCAGGATATGACAGACACCATCACATACACCAAGCATGTAGTAGATTTTATTAAGCATAACTTTGGTTCTAAGTATTCCACCCTCATTCTCGTAATACCTTTAGTTAAAAACAATTATACAAGAGCAAATACAAAAAATATTAAATTATGAAAACAAATCCATTAAGGCTCCCTTTTTATATTTATATATATTTATATATATACACTCAGACAAGTGCAGATATTAACAGAATGTTAAAGCCACAAAAATGCTAAAAAATTTACTACTATACTATCAAAAGCAAGAGTTTTTAAAAAAGTACAAAGTGGTAAGTGAGCAATTTTCAGGTCACTGAAGTATTTGCTGGATTGCTTCAAAACCCATTTAGCTGAAGAGCAGAGCAGGAATTGCTTATGCTCACTGCCAAGCAGTTTCTTACTTGAGTAGCTGCACAGGACACTTGTGGTGTGACTAACTGGCCACCCATTGAAGGGTTGCCCAATCCTGACTTCAAATACAAGCTTTTGCCTGTCAAAATTGATATGAAGGTGGCTGGGGTTCCTAGACTAAAGGATTAGCAAGATTCAAAGATGTTCTAACACACACGTTGATGTTCTGTTCACACAGAGAGTTAATTCCAATGAAAAACAAAAAAACAACTTCATGCTGTATGTACAAGGGAGTTTTCTGGCCTCCTGTGTTTCAGAAAGAGAAACTCTACCCTGAATCACAAGCTCACCTGTGGAGAAACAGACTGCCTTTAGCCTTGAGGGCCCAATCCAACACACCCACTGAACCCAAAAAGGGGTCTTTGTCTCCCAGCACTCCCAGTGCCACTGATTTCATTTCACTGTGCATGTGTGGTATGATTGCCATGATCACCAGGGGCAAACGGCTAACACGAAATGGTCTGCTCAAGCCAGAGGAAGGTTTCCTCACTCACTCCTGGACCTTCCCAGACTGAGCAGAAGGTTAATGTGGAGCTGACACCAAGAGGCAGGATGTTTGGTAGGCTGGGAACAGCTAAGATGAAGCACGAGTGGGGCGTGGAAGGCTCAGACACAGAGCGTCTCAACAACATGAAACAAAATCAGGGCAAGTGTTGGAATGATGTGTTGCCAGAGAAGTTCCTCTCCTGCCAGGAGAAGGGAAGGAGAGAGGGAAGAACCTGCAGCATTCAGGGTGTTCTTTTTTTGCGATAATACATGGAAGAGTCTTACATTTGGCCTTTGTTTTTTGTATGTCCATCATCTGAACAGTCTGTTAGACCATCTTCACATTTAATCTTCTAGACGTGAGTTACACTGCAAGTCTAAATCAATGGCAATATGCTTATCACAATTCAATTTACCCCCAATCTGATTATGTCCTTACAAAAAATGCCTGTACCTTAACAAATTAAAGTCTGTAGCTAGGAAACATTTATAATTGTGTTTTGTCCCAAGTGCTAATCTGAAATTATATTTAAAATGCCCAATACTTACAGGAAAGGCAAAAGGAACTATAAAAAACAAACCAACAACCCTCCACCACACCTTTACAATACAAACATGCCACTGCTGATATTAATAAAAAGTGTTCTCAAACAGTTATGTCCAAAGTAATTACAAAGTAGAAATTATTGTGTTTAGCATCCTAAGGCAAAGGCTAGGGATTAGATCCTCAGCAGGTATGTATGAACACAGTTTCAAAGTTAGAACATAGTTTCAATTAGAGTCAGGACTACTCCAACCAAGGAAGACCAGGATTTCTCCCCAGATTGTGAAGATATATCTGCACCCAGTCACACCAGGTAAGAATCCAATTCTATAATCCTACATGAGCAATCTGTTCCCCACTCCTCATCCCAGGCTTTCCTGGATAACTAGTAGTCATAAGCATGAAGGATCAGATTCTGTCATCCCTGTGCAAGCTGAGCAGTATTTTATGTAATGGCAAGTCACAGGGGCAACTTGTGGAAAGGCAGAAGATGACAGAATTGGACCCAAAGTCTCAGTGGTAACACACTTCCCTTCTTTCTTGAGGCTGAATGAGGGATGGGCTAAAACGAATTTCATGTTATGCCTCACTTTAGGGAAAAAATTCCATTTCAGTAGATTCCAGTAATTGGTTTGGTCTGGTTTAAACACTTCTCTACTGCAGAAACTACAACAAGTGTCTGCAAGCAGAGAGTAGGAACTGATGGCAGATCAGTTCCAGCAAATGAGTTCAAACACTACCAAGTGATGTGTTACCACTGCACTTTGTTCAGCATGTCCTTGGAGGAGAAAGGCCACAACACCAAAGTAAGCAGGATTTCAAAATATGGGAAGTAGAAGACAGATCATTTTGCTTTGAGAGGTAAAATCACAGGTAGCACTTCACAGGCCTGTACACAACAGTGTAAGTTTACAGACAGATAAATCAGCCTCTGGAGTCTCCCTGTGAAAGGATCATCAGATTTTCACTCTTTCATAGCCCAAATTCTACATGCCAAACAGCAAGAAATGGGCTTTAAGGCTGCTTAACTTTTCACTGCTGGTGAATTTTAAGCATTCCCATCTTGCCCACACCTACCTATGCTAGTGGCGATGGGCAGCAGTAATCAGCACACCTCACATCCTCCTAGATGTAATAAAAATTCCAACTAAACACAAATTATTGTGGGATCTACACAAGCTGTAGGTCTAGATGGAGGAAATCTACCTGCACAGCAAAGCTTGATATCACAGGAGGATTTTTGTTCTGTCTTAAAGCAAAATATAATCTGTGTATCTCCACTAAACGAGGATCACAAGAGTTAAAGCAGTGCAACACTGAAGGAGTTTCTCTAGTATCCCTGGTTAAAATCTCTGAGAAAACATGTCAGACTAGTCCATGACAATAACTGACCAAGACACTCCTTATCCACTGATCTCAGGACTGTATTTGGCAAGTCGATCTGTTTACGATACTGTCTTTTTTAATCCACACAGCCCAGGAATTAAAAATCTCATCTTCAGGAAATGTCAGCTGGATGCTGTTATTTTCCCTCTTGGGGGGCAAATGTGAGACAACTTGCAAAAGCCTCTCTCTGCAGGAAAGCTGGAAGTCTGAGCAGGCGCTGGCTCTAGGAGTCTGGTGCTTCTGTTGTTTCCTGGACCGTCCTCCTCAAGTTGCCCTTGACTTTGACAAATTCAGGTGCATTTTCCTGCTCTTCCTGTATCTTCTGCTTCTCCAGTTCCAGCTTAAAATGGAATCACATGTTAAAAAAAAAAAAAAGTATAGAAATCACATCATTGAAATACAAGACAAAAAACTAAAGGATTCAATAACTGGCCATGCCAAACTCTTTAAATTGCTTCCTTTCTTTGTCTCATGGAAAAGATAAAATTGCCTTTCTTTGGGAGTATCTGTTCTCATAAACAATAAATCTTCTCAAATCCTTGGCTCTAGCTTGTTCCAGATGTCCACCTTTGCCAGACAGACAAAAAGTCTCCAAGCCCAGTACAAGAACAAGCTTAAGCATTTTTTAAGAAATTCTTGGACATCTTCATTAAAGAAACAACAGTAATTCCCTTCTCTGGCTTTTACAACAGAACAAGGAAGAATGTGTCTCGTGGGAGAACACATGAACAGCTACTACTGAGCATACTTGCAGAACTGATTTCTGAATGTTTAGGTATGAATGTCTGTATCTAACTTGAGCCTCTTTAGAAGTATCTGGTTTGTCTATCACAAAAAGCAATAAAAAACCCAAAAATCTTTGTTGGCCCTTAGCCATTCATTTTTGAGAGCCATTCACTGACTTTTTTAACCAAGCTGGAGCTCCTGCACATGCAGACACTTGAAATTTCCATGTGAGGAATGGAAATGCTCTGTGTGGCAAAGCTATGCAGTGCCCATCCAGCACAGGCTCACACATGGCACAGAATATGGATTGCTTAGGGATCCTTAGGGAAGGCAGATGAGTTAGCAGAGAGAAAAAACCCTTTACAAAACTAACAAAAGTGCCTGAAAGGAGCTTTTTTTTTTTTTTTTCTTTTTAAACCAACCAAGGTCTCCCTGATTAATGGGGACCTCGTACAACTCACCTAAATAATCTCTCCTTTGTCTCTGGTTCACTGACAAGGGACATGCCTTTCTACAAATCACAACAAGGTCCCTCCATGAGTCATGTTGTCAATTAATGCCATTCCTATGATGTTTACAAAGTCACAGCAGTGTTTGCAATGGGCAGGCTTCTCCTCTTCTAACAGAATTTTCTAGTCTACATAATCTATGTTGGATGGCTCAATTTCAAATCAAATCTTCCCACAAGCTGAACCATTCAAAGCTGGGCCCTTAAGAGAGGTAAGAAAAATGACAGGATGATACACTTAAAAATACAATCGCTTTCTCCAAAAATATTTCTAAACCTAATTAAAACAAAAACCCACCAACCTATAATAAAACCCTAAAACCTATAATGATTGGATTACATGTAATTTTTAACGGTAATTATTTGGCTTAATTGATTTCTTTTGAGAAACACAGGAGGTACTGTTTTAAAGCATTCATTTATAGCATTTATTTATTGTAAAATAAATGCATTGCTTAATGCACAGCGACTTCTCTGCTGAGCTGTTTCACTGCAGAGATATTTCCTCTCAGGCACACAAAGTGCTTCCAGAGGCACAGAGACATTTGGCTGGCCCTGTGCCTGGCAAAAAGCTTCACCACGAGGAACTCGAACTCTGCATCATCTCCATGCACAGGGTCTGAGAACTTCTTCTTTCACTTGAAAACACCAATGGGCTCACACATTTTAAGACTACAAAAGATCATTTAAAAGTTATCTAGTTTCTTACATAACCCAGGAGAATCAATTGATTTTAATTCATTAAATGTAATTTTGATGTACTGCAGCCTAACAGCCATTCTTATGTGGATCATAATTAGACTACAAGAATTGACTAAATCACTACAGTTTCAATGGTTAAACAGCATCAGTGCTCCACACACATTCCTGTTGGCTGGTGCAGGATTCATTTGACCAAAGGCAGACCCCATATGCAGTTCCTGTACAGTAAGTGACAACAGGTAATTAAAGAATGTGATTTGACTTATCCTAAGAGATACCTAAATTTAACTAGGGGAAATATGCCAAAAATTGGCTGCTGCTTCTTTTCTGTCTACAAAGGGGGCCTCAGGTGAGTAGCTCAGATGCAGACGTGTAAATGGCTGTTATTCCTCATCTTACCTGCTCCAGTTTCTGCTGCCGTTTCAGTAGCTCTATTTCCAGGTCTGACTTCTTCTTTTGTGCTTCCTCTTCTTTTTGTTGTTTAATAACTTGATCTCGTTTCCTTTTCTCCATCACCTTCTGTAGCTCTGGTTTGTTCTGAGGTGCAAGACCCCTTCAAATTACATGGGGTGAAGAAAAAGGAATCAGTTTCAATCAGCAGGAATTCACACAGAATTGCAGGCAGCTTTATTAAAATCAAGTATTTGCCTATTTAAATACATTGGGATAAAAAAAATAATTAAAAGGAAAAAACATGCAGACATTTGCCTGATTTCTAACCAGTGCCCTAAGCTAGAATTTAAGCCATATAATCACCAAAGATATTTCCCTTTAATGTGCATGCTAGTACTTCTCCTGTATACTTCACTAACTTCCATCTTTAGTCTTCACTGTATTCCCTTGATTGCAAAAGAATAGACTGGAAAAACTACCACAGATCAAGACACGATCAGAACTAGAAACAAATTTTGGACAAGAAGAATTTGTTTGGTGGCTGATAGCTCAGAAGGACTGTGTTCAGACAGTCCTGTGCAGGACATTCCATCCACAGAAGTCTGCATGGACAAAACTAAAAAGTGGTCTGTCACACTGCTCCTGGAAATCCTGGATTCTCTCCTTTCCTTGAAAATGTGACAGCTTTACCCACGCCTGGCTGTGAAGCTGTTTCCAGCGAGAGCTCCCAGGCTACACTAAACATCACAAAGAGCCTAAGACAATAAAAATCCAGAAAAAAAAAGTTGCCATCACCTTGGAGACCAGACAAAGCCTGGAGGATTCTCCCTCTGACAAGCCTTTAGGTGCTACATGAACTGAACATTTGAGCCTGTTCAGCACATATTGCTTTCCAAGCCAGCTACTCCAGAATGAGAAAGCTCACTCCTTGGGAAGATGCATGACGTTATTTATACAGGCACACACATGGATACTCACTCCTACTTATTTCTGTGACTTCAGCTATTTCTTTTATCTCTGTAACGCTATGATGGTTTCAAAATTTGTTACAAGATTCAAAGCTCTGCCTGTTATTCAGGTATTAGCGTCACTTAAGGCAGAGCAGAGAGATCTGCAATCTGTCTTTGTTATTGTTGTCTTTCCTGTGAACACCATTATATGAAAGCACCCAGCGTTAAGTTTAACATTAACCTTTTTTTATTTCAACTTTAAGAAATTCAGTAATTTGAATAAGCTTTCAGAAAGCGTATTTTTACCCTTCCTACTTGCTATACATCTGTGGTTGCCGAATTATTCATTAATATGCACATCTGACAGCGTGTCCAATAAAACATTAAAATGCCATTTTATGGTGGTATCTAGGAATGACTCCATATATTATGCAACACTATCCCTGTACATACCCTGACAGCAAAATCAAATATTTAGCAACACCAAATGCTGTTCCCTATTTCTCATAATACATCTCATGGCCTGAGTGAAACACAAGCTACAAGACTGTGTTCATATTTTATGTTTCATGCTATTTTAATTACATTTTAGCACATAAAACTGAAGTCAGAAAAAAGCTGGAGTCATTTTTTACTACTACTACTACTACTGGATGGGTGAGAGCAGAGTCAGTGGAAGCTTCCACACTGGCAATCAGTAGTCAAAACAGCCACAAAGCAGAGAGCAGCTGCTAAGTAACATTACTGTTGCTGCTTTTCTCACTGAGGTTGCACCATAACACAGCAGAGGCACAGACTGGTTCAGATGTGCTGTAACAAAGGGAACCTGCAGAAGCTACAAGTAAATACAACCCCTCAGTCCAACCAGGTGAGGGTGGCAGATCTGTAACAACTATAAACTCAATCTTGTTTTCACTCTTATGTAAAAAGGACAAGCAACAAACTGGTGGATACTGGATTAACTGGGGTCTTGTATCACCTCCTGGTGACTGTTCTGGTTAAATTACAAATCCTAAGGCTTTGATATAGAGGAAGCAAAGTGTGTTATAACACAAGTGAGAGCTGATAGGGTGAAAACCTCTGAAAGGGACAGCACCAATACTCTGCAGAGTTGAGGTGGACTCCTAATAGGTAAATCAATTTAAGTGACCAGTGCCTTGAGGTAGCACCACCTGAATCTTTTTTTTTTCTCTCCAAAACAGCTACCCTTTCTGCAAGTAAATAACTATACCAGTTCTAGACCTGACAGACACTGCTCACAGTGGGCATGCAGAATGACTGGACCAGTATTAACTAATATCTTCCAACATCCATTTCTGGCTGTTCAGAGCTGATGGGTCCAAAAAGTAAAGCTGCTGATGTCTACACTGAGTCTTCACAACAAAATAAGCAGCATGTTAAAAAGACTTCTATAAGAGCACTGAAAGTCCTCCACACATTTGACAGTTTGCTGTAACAAAGCAGAACAGGGCCTAGTATCTACATTACTGAAAAGCCTCCTATCAGAGCTAGTACAGTGACACAAAGCACAGAAGACTAACCCTCCTCTAAAAGATACCAATTTTCTGCTGGTGAAAATCCTCAAAGTATCTATTTCTACACCAATAAATAAGAATCTAAAATTAAGAGCTGCAGCTAATCAAAATTACAATAAGAGAAGAGAGGGTATGGAGGTCTGCACAACTTTTCTGTTTAATAGGATATTTTCCTAGAAGAAAAGAACTCCATACTTTTTAAAAGTGCTTTATGCTTTCATAAACTTAAAAGGAAAAAAACAGTCTTAATTTATTGCAGCCTCCACATCCTCTAGATTAAGATCATCAGGAAGCTTCAACTATTTTTCTTTCAATGACTATAAACTTCTTGGTGCCAGGAACTGACTTTGATGTTTAATCCCATTAACAAAAAATAGGACAAACACCTATTTAGGCCAGTTTCTTCCAATTCAGTTGGCATTCTGTAAAATATCTCTCCTTCACCACTAAAGAAATGCTATATTGTGTATGCAATTCATTTAGAATTAAGTCTCTAAGCCCAGCATTTGTGAGGATTTTGCTATTACACATAAAAAGACCCCTTCTCCCCTCAAAATACTACAATGCCAAAGGATTTAAAAAAAAAAAAAAAAGAGAGAGAGAGAGAGAGAAACTGCCATAATGTGACATTTCCTGCCAAATAGACAAATCTAGTCATGCTGGACTAGCCAAATTCATAGCTTTTTACTCTTCTTTATCAAGGTCCTGGGTCTCAAAAAGTCAGAATGGCTGCTACCACCAGCTTCTGCTCAAATGCACTCTGAAATACTGTTCTTCCACTTCTATTTGATAGATCTCCACACCCTCCCTTTGAAAAGTCCATTTTGGGTTTCTTCAATGCACCAAATCACCAACTGATATCATAGTTGGTTTCTATTGGTTTAAACAACGGAGCATCAACAGGCTTAGTGCCTTTTCCTCCACCAAGTGGTCTGGTGGCTATTTTCTTAATGTGTTTTCTAAATGACTTCTCTGTTGCTGAAGAGATTTAATAACAGAACTTCAGCTATTTCTGGGCCAGGTGCTTGTGTCTCTGAAGTTGATGAAATGAAGACATGGTTGTTTATATCTCTAAAAGCAATATATAGAGCAACAGCTGTGCATCCCATCTCAGAGAGAAGCAGGCAGCATTTGCAAAACATACAAAGGAACACTTGTGCAGCAGCAGAGCAGGCACCAGACTATCACACTGCATTGTGAGACTGATCAAATAAGTAGAGAACAGTTTCATGTGAAATAAACTACATGATTTGTCTGATTTAAGAGGGGGCCCATAAACTCAGTGCACTGGGAATGGTGAAAGCCCACGGATTTTATCATCCTGCTGCTAGTAGCAAAATATTGTCAAATACTTGATAACGTTAAGAGTACATGAGAAATTACAGTGCCCAGGTAACTCATATGAAACTTAACAGAGGAGAACTGAACTTCTTTCTCTCAAAACTGACCCTCTGAGTATTTACAAAAACAAAATGAGAAGCCTTCTAAGGCAAGCTTTTGCACTGAAATTCAAACAGACATAAATGCCAAGGTTAAGAATCAGTCTCAATTTACAAGATCTGAATCAACAAACAGTGCCTGCTGGGTTTTGGGGACAATGTCATTTTGAGGAAACTACAACTCAAGCTGTGTGTTTGGGGTGGGAGGGTGGCACAAGTTATTTTTAGACTCTTACCTTTTCTGATTCATAAGCAGCTCTCTATGGAGATCTTGATGATTCCGGGATGACTTCACAGGATTAATTAATTTCTGAGGTCTAATTAATTCAGGATTGTCATCATCTATGTAGTCTGGTTCAGCCATAATCTTTCTTGGAATGGGAAATGGATCTTTGGGTTCAGTGTCCTTGTTCACAGTATCTGTAAAACAGGAAAAACTGCAGTGAATCTACACTGAAAGGCCTTTTAAAGATGTCCTAAACCACACAGGCAGCATATGACATTGGCAACAGTCATGCTTTTGCTGGATTAGTTTTGTCTGTAGAAAGTAAAGGCTCTCAGAGCAAACATCAGTAGCATTTTTTAAAATAGGCAGCAATTTTCTAACAATGCCATCTCCAACAGCCTTCATCCAGTGACATCCCACACAAGAGTTTTCCCCATTTTGAGAAGAACTTCACAAATAATTTAGTTTAAGTGCATGAAGACTCTCATTGATTTTATTAAGCCTATACAGATGAAACATTTTTGGATCAGTAGTACTGAGACCCTGAAGACATTTTAAATATTGACTATAGTAAACACTGTGAATGTGTATCAAAAGCAGAGTCTCATTTCGTGCTGTCAGTGTCATGTCAGCCATGGGAAAAACACCTCTGTGGATAAGCAAGCCCTGGACTGTATCAAGCAAAAGCTTCCATGGGGAAATTGCCAGATCTGCAATTGTTGTGCTGGGGGACTGATTTCTGAGTGGAAAAGTAGAGGAGAAAAAAGTTAGGTGAGGTTGTTCCTTAAAGGCCATCTTCCACCCAGTGAAAATCCACAGAAATCCACTGACCTGAAGGCAATGAAGTCATGATTTATTTAATTTGGAAAAGTGGCACTTTTATAGAAAACTTATCTACACATCAAATCACAACATTTTGAATTAACAGCTGACAAGTAAACAATGGTTTTCAAGTAATTCATATGTGACCATTCATACTCCTTTCTATTAAAAAGCACCAATCACAAGATGACCAGCATCCAAAACAAAGCATATTCAGGGAAATTCTGTCTCTCTTCACTGTTGTGAAAACCCGCACACAGAATTTGCAGTTGTCAGTTTGACGAAATGTTGGCCCTTTAAACAGACCCCAAAAAATAATCTCACAGCATGTGGGTTTACAGGGATGAATCAATGGGACATGAAAGAAAAGGCGAGAGGCTTCCATTCTCCTGACTGGCAGAACAGCTGAATGCTGCACACTGTACTCACGGGGCTATGGGACAAATGAGAGAATCACTGGGGTTTGCTGCGCTGTTTCCTGTAGAAGCTGAATATGTGCTTTAATTCAGATCCCACTGTCACTAGCCCTTCCCTCCCTCTCTCACCCCATGGGCTACAAAACCTATGTTCAGCCGCAGTTTAATCCCTCAACAATTTTCTTTCAGTAGGAATCTCATACTGTTGCTCAGGTCTGATCAAATCCACTTGATACTTCAGTAGATTAAAACTGAACAGTACCACCATCACCGAGCTGCAGCTGCTTTCACATGAGGAAGCAAAACAACATGGAAATTTTCAGCAGATGCAAGAAGGATACTTCGGATCTGAATGTGTCCAGTGGACCTGGCAAAGATCTTCCAGCTACTTTTTTAGAATGGAGGATGTGAAACCGTGTTTTAGTGGTGCTACATCTCACACCAAATTTCTTTCAAGCAACTTCAATGAGAAACAGCTCACCAGTGTGAGCTGCTCTCAGTGTGGCTCCTTCACCAGTTCTTCAAGCCAAGTTCATATGAAGAAATTTTGAATTCTGTGAGGGTGTCAGGTCTCACAAGGACCTCTGAAAACTACTATAAAAATTGTCCACAGTTTGAAACTACGGAAATGTATTGCTGTACATGGCAGAAATCTCTTACTGACACTGATCATGCAGTAAGAATACTTCTCCTGTCACCCCTTCAGAGTCCTCCTTGCTTCAGTCGAGCAACCAGCTATCACCACACATGCCAAATATATGGGATCACTGGAAAACAGGTCAGAAGAAGCTTGGAAGCCTTCTAATTCAACCTCCTCCTGAGAGCAGGAACAGATATGAGATCAGAGCAGGTTGCTCAGGACAGTTCCCAGTAAGACCCTGAAGATCCCCAAGGCTGCACAGCTTCTGTGGATGGCCCCTCTCACCTTTCTTCACCTTACACCTACATGACCCTCTTGTTTCAACTCCAGCCTGTTGCCTCTCATGCTCCAGCCATGCACTCTGGTGAAGAGTCTGGGTCCATCTCCTTGGAAGCACCTCCCAGGCACAGGGGGCTGCTGTTTGGTCCCACCAAACCTCTGCTCTGGGCTGACCAGCACAGGTCCCTCAGCCTCCACCACAGCACATCTTGGGGGCCCTTGGTTAAACTCACATCTCAGATCCTCACTGTTCCACAGCATGCCATATAAAAACCAAGAACAACCCCCCAAAACCCCCCAACACCCACCACACAGCACCATGCTGTTAATGAAACATTTGTGGAGGTCTACTCTCTTTAGCACAGACAGTGAATAAACCAGCTGCAGTTCTTTTCTTACATAAGGACATAACATTTCATTCTTCCTCAGTGTTCACATCAGGCTTATTACAACTAAAATAACTCAAATATTACATATCCAACCTCCACCCAAAATAAACCTACTCTGTAAATATTTGTTTTGCTCTACTCCTTTATCAGTTCTGTTTTTCTGATGGGACTGTGAGTCTTCTAGAAGTCTTTTGGCATCAACAGCTCTCTGTTAAAGTAAATCCAAAAATAACCTGCTGCTTCTTCAAGATAATTCTTGTTTGCTTAGGTGGAGATGAAAAACGCAGAATTACTCTACAACTGCCATAAACAATGTACAATTTTCTTGACACAAGCCCATGAAAAACAATTTGATTCAATCACTTCTCAAAGTGTGGTGCCGTTTTTTGCAGCACATCGATTTGGTTTAAGCAAGCCCTTAAAGTGAAGTCTATTTATTCTTCTTTCTTCTGTCCCATCACTATTTTTAAAACATGTATTCAAGTCAGAGGTCAGGCATTGTGGTTTCCTACTGAAACATGAACTCTCCTAGCAGCAAACATGAATGAATAAAAACTCCCCTGGGAAGAGAAGAGTCTTTCCATGTGTGATTAAACTGCAAATGACTTCAACTAGGATTTCCAAACAGAGCCAGCGACACAGGGTGCCCAGTTCTCACTCAGTGAATTCTCTCACAGCCTCTGCAAACCTCAGCCTGGCTGGTGGCCACTGGTAAAGTCCTGCACAGTCATTGTGTAATATTATATGCAAACAATACAAGTAAAATAAGGTGATCTCTACCCACACCCTGTCAAAGCTAACATTTACAAAAGCACAGGCAAGTGTCACATAAAAAGGAAACTGAGGCAGAAAGGATTCACCACACCAAGAGCAGACAGGAACAGAGCAGTTTATCCCCAGAGTTTCATTCTGAGGTTCAGGCTCACACCATTAAACGAGTCAAGCTCAATGACAGAATCCCTTAAAAGTCCTTAAACAAGTTTAATCAATGTTCAAGCAATAACAATTAAAACATTATTAATTCCATGAGTCTCTAGTGCTCATCACCACAAAAGTCACAGCCCATAAAGCTGCTTTCAGATCATCACTAGGTGCTACAGTGGGACATTAATAATCCAAATAATCACTTAGCAGGAATATGCTGCCTGAAGAGCATGCGAGAGGCTCCCTTTAACCATCTGCTGTTACATGATCGACTGAGAGTGCGCAATCCATTGCTGTGTCTCCTTGCTACCTTGCTCCAAATAAGGAGATTTGGATTCAGGGGATGTTTTAGCTGAGCTTGGCTCAAGTTTAATACACCCACTAATTTGGCAGGTGCTTTCCCAGTGCATTTGCTGCATTAGCTGTTGCTGCACAAGCAGCACAGAAGCATTTATCTACCGTGTCGTGCCCGAGTAACTCACATAGTCTTTGTCCACAACTTCTTCAGTATATGTGGATTTTGATCCACAGAGAGAAAGAATAAACTGGGGATCCTGCATAGAAGAGAAATTTTAACTCCTCAAACTACTGCAAAGCAATTTCAACACTCCTACTAGACAAAGAAAATGCCTCTGTAGAAGAATTACTTCAAGTATCCTCCCAGACAGAAGTTTAATGTTTCCAGACAAAAGGATGCTCTTGGAGTAATCAAGAAGTACCTCAGCCTTGAAGAGCCAAGACCAAGTGGTCACATATTTGCAACTCTCTCATTTAATTTCCTTGGAGCACAAGTAAATTCAGGGAAAACAGAAAAGACCCTTCAAAAGTTGGTCCTGCTGAAGTGATACAACCAAACCAGAGCATGCCAGAAACATGAATCGCATTTGAGGAAACTTGTCCAGAAGATACCTTTGCTTCCAATGTTATTTATTTTTTATTCTATCTACAGACTTTTTTTTTTTTCCAGCAACAGTCCTTTAATGGTAGTAACACCGGAAACACGTGTACAAAGAGAACTACAGACAGACACCAGTGTTTTTAACAGATATCTCAACAATGCCAGGGTAAGGATTCAGCAGCTGCCAAAGTTTTTGGTACAACAGGGCTCCCACGGCTTCCACAGGAGAGATATTCACAAAAAAATCCCCAAATCCTCTCATGTTTATATGGCATTCAGGGAATGCATTTATTTTCTATCTGATATTCTTCATACCAGAAATCACCCTCTACATATGGAATCTGAATATAACAATTCCTGTGAGACACCATATATTTATATTATTACACACATATATGGCATTTTCACCCTTCAAATGATTCCCACAATTATTTCCAGCTGTGAAAGCAGAGGTAGAGTTGAGGCCCCTTAAAAAGCAGATAAATAAATGCCTAAAAATACCAATGGACATGAAAATAATAGACTATACTAGATCCAAAAGTTACATTAAGACTAAATTCACGTGATTTCCTTTTTACCTTAATAAATTCTTGAACTAATATCTTCCAAAGGGGCACTAGCCCAAACACTGAATGCCTCTTGAAGATTTTATTCTTGAAAAAGTTTCAACATCTGTTCTGAGCTGTATTGTAAACCATCAAACACTTTGTTTTAAGACTTACATTTTTAGCTTTTTAAACTACTGCAGAGACTTGCAGTTTGCTACACATAACCCAAAGGCATTCTTCGGGAAAAAAATAAATCTTGTTTTATCCTCCCCCTTCCTATTTCAAGAGGAATTGAAATAAAAATTCCTCCTCATGTCTCTGCTCAGATGTTACACGACCAAGCACCACCTCGCATCAGCCAGCTTGGGTAGAAAGCAAAAGAGCTACTTAAATGCAAAGTGTGCTTTGCAGGCACCACCTCAGCACTGTTTGCACATGAAAGCTCACACCGCTATCGTCTTTATCTGTATGCTCTCAGTGCAGTAAGAGGCACTCGACTAGAGAGATTTACTTGATTAATCCTTGATTATAGATATCATTAATAACTTCCCACAGTTCACCCTTTAATTCAAAGTAAGAGTTCCTGAAAACAGAATACAAAATACTCTCCCCAGCCAACATGCTCAAGCCAGACACCAACAAAGGAATTTGACTCTTACACTGTCTTCTGTGGCTGAAAGGGAGGATGGAGTTTGGGCCATGGCGAAACACAGCTAGACTGCCAGCGGAGAGAGCGGGGAGGACCAGAGAGGCCCTGCTGGCTGCAGTTCCTCCCAGTCCCTCGTTCTTTGTTCAAAAAGGCTGCCACTTCCCCTGACAAGAGCTTTGCTTCTAGATCTGAAGAGTAGTGTCTTCACCTGCCTCAAAATCAAACACGTCCAGGGCAGCATGTACCTGGCATTGCCCACTGAGTACTATCTTGCTACCAGGTTACTTACTACATTACTGTTCTTCAAAATTAGCATCATGGACCTTTTAAACCCTTTAGCAAGCATCTGGCTTTTGTTTACGGCTCCACACATAAAAGAGAAGAGCATCTTAGAAACTACCACGCATTTCTGCAAGGCCAATCTTGCTTCTTCTTGTCGTGCACTTCAGATTCTCACATCCCATCCCAAGGCTGACAAAGTTCTGTCCATCCCGTGCCAGGACAGTTTAGAACTCACAGAACCCCCTGACACTAGGTACCATGGCTTCATTAGTTCCACAGCTGCCAAAAGATTGACAGACCACATAGAATTCTCCCAGGAACAACGGCTCATCTGATTTGGGCAGCCCAAAGCAAT
>WAAE01000425.1:0-17860 GCA_013400495.1 Nicator chloris
GGCAGGGGGGTTCTGTAAATACACATGCTTGCCACAATGCTTCCCACATGACCTGATGTGCCTTTATGACTCTTCTTACCAGTTCAGTTAGAAAATAAAAAGAAAGATTTCCCATCCATTTCAGGATAGGAATGAAAGCACTTTTTAAATGGCTTGCAAATAACACTGAGATAATTTGTAATTTTTTTCGGTGTGCCATCTCAGAAGCATTTTTGAAGCTTAGTCTATGAAATGAGTACTTAGGATATATTCTATTGTTGGTTATGCCAATATGACTTACTAATATTGTCAGTTCTTGTGGGATGTAGGTTTTTTTGTTTTTGTCTGTGACTAGTCAAGCGGGAGGCAAGTTGTAGATCTGTGTGTTATAATGCGTGCCAATACTTTTCTGTCTTTTATAAGCTCTATTGGTAATAAAATATTTCTGTCTCAAAAATATGATTACATCTGACAATTTTTTTTTTACTTTCTTTACAGATATTTTCCAACTTATCTCTGAATGAGCGTTGCCTTTCAGTGTCATTAGTCTGTAAATATTGGCGTGACCTCTGTTTAGATTTTCAGTTTTGGAAGCAACTGGATCTCAGTAGTCGTCAGCAGGTATGAAAATATCATTGTGGAATAATTGTTTTCATGACTCAGAATTTGTTCTTGGAACTTGTACTTTTGACTATGGCTAAACAGAAGAAACACATAAAATGGTGATATCCTAGTTTCACGGATTTTTCTGCTATTAGCTGAAAATGTCTGGACCCTTAGATTGGTTCCTTTAAATATAGTGTTTTTTGTCTGAGATCAGTTGTTAAATAGTGTGAGCACAAGTGCTATTTGGAATGGGTTCTGGGTTACCTGTCTCAATTCTGCATCAGGTAGTCTGGAACTATTAGACCTCTTATTAATTCAAAGACAAACATGAGCATTTCTGAGGATGCTCTAGTTGGAAGAATGGTCACATACATGGTACTTGCTCTGTATGTTTTAAGAAATTGTCTTCATTTTATTCTTCAGCTGGTATGGCTCCTACTCATTAGAAAAGAGACTGTGTTTGGTTTGGGGTTTTTTTAGGCCTTTAGCCAATCCTAAAATGAAATATTTGTGGGTTTAATTTAGTGAGATCCCTAGGACCCTAGCCTTAAATTGTACAGGATAACTTCCCTCTGTGGAAAGCTTTAGGGATGCCAAGATTGTTTGGCCACTGCCCTTCGGTTTCCTGTTCAATAGTGAATTGCAGGGATTTATAAACAGTATCTTGAGAACTTCATGAAGACACAGGGTACAGAGAAATAAAAACTGTACAGTTGCATTTGAAGAAGGATTTTTTTTTTCTTTGCAATTTGTTGTTGTTGTGGTTTAACCCCAGCCAGCAGCCAAGGCCCAGGCAGCCCCTTCCTCTCTCCCCCACTGGTAGGACTGGGGAGAGAACTGAAAGAATAAAAGCTACAAAACTTAAGAGTTTAAAGACAGTTTAATAGTGAAAGCAAAAGTTGTACACACGTACACAAAACAAGCAAGACAAAGAATTAATTCACTGCTTCCTTTCAGGTGGCAGGTGCTCTGGCATCCCCAGCAGAGCAGGGCCCCATCATGCAGAACAATGATTTGAGAAGGCAAACCCCATCAGTGGAAATTACAAACCCCATTCCTCCTTCTTCCCCTCGCTTTATACACTGAGCATGATGCCACATGGTCTGGAATATCCTTTTGGTCAGTTGGGGGTCACCTGTCCTGACTGTGTTGCCTCCCAGCCTCTTTGCCAGTGTGGCCAGGTGAAAAGCAGAAAAAGCGTTGGCTCTATGCAGTCCCTGTTCAGCAATAAGAAAACCGGCACAAATCCAAGACGTAGTCCCATGCTAGTCACAGTGAAGAAAATTATTTCTACCCCGGGCAAAACCAGCACAGTTCTTGTCCATCTTAACACTTGTCTGATGAAAGAGCAAGAAAAAAAGATCTAACCTGCTACAAATGAAAAGCATATTGAATGCAGCAAACTATTCCTCAGCTGTATAAGACAAAGATCAAAAGGGGTTCCTTTTGCTTTCTTGCCTGCTTTGCTTAAAACTAAATCTCATCTATGCCAAGTGACGGGTAAATATTTCTGAATGGTCCTTTGTAGGATTGTCTCCTTTTAAGATTGTTGTAATTTTTGGCTAACTACAATGTTTATAGATACAAAATGGATGGATTTTTTTTTTACAAAGGTGTTAATGAAACTTTGCTCTCTGAGCATCCAGGGGCCTCTCTGTCAGCCACACTGGCACCACCTGCTTGGAACCAAAGTCCCTCCATGGTGGTGGCCCCAGGGAGGTGATGGATGCCCTGCTAAGGTCCCTGCACACCCCACACAGTCAGACCACTTTCCTCACTGCCTTGAATTCAGGTTTCCCACAGCAGAGTCTCAGACCTCTTGGTCCTTAAAATAATGTAATCATTGTGCAACAACAGAATAGCAGCTCAAGCTGGAGGAGGAGGGACCCCAACAAAGGGACCCCTGTGCTTTCATACCCTCACTGTATGTGCACTGTATGTGTATGGGTACATCTAGTGGCTCTTGGTTCCTGCTGTATTTCCAAGTGTCCCTCACCTGGCTGTGCTACAGGTCTCTGTACCCTCTGTTGTGCAAAGGGTTGGCACCAGTTCATGCATGGCCTTTTGCCTCTGGCTGTGCCACCTGGAGCTCAGCCTGAGCTCCACTGCAGCCACACCCCAAGCTATGTATACTGAGTGTATTCCTCAACAGTCCTCCCTTTGATTTAATCCAACATACCTACTAACATATTAAAATGAAAAAATAAAAGTTTTAAGATATTGAAACTCTTCCCTTCCATACAACAAAAGTAATTAAGTAACAAAAATAATAGAATGAAGGCTAACACAGTTGCCATAGGGCAGAAATTATCAATATTAAATCACATATATTTCAGTAAACAACTGCAGTAATATTTGTTTGCTACGAGTTATATCGTTCTGTTTTTAGTTGGTATTCTACCTTATTTTGGTTAAATGATTCCTGCACTTTTTATGCTATTTAGTCCATGTACTCAGTCTTTCTGGTCTTTTAAGTTGGTGGGTGTCTTGGGTTGGTGGTCTGTGGTGTTTGCCATCTCCCATTGCCAGAATTGCTTTTTACTCAGCTGGATTCTATGATTCCATGCAGTTGCTGAGTTGGCTTTGTTAGTTTCTTCCTTACCTAAGAAGTTCTGCCAAATGTCATTGTGGTCTGTGATTTCTGCATTCTTTGTGTCCACTGTCACTAGTACATGACTGCCCCAAGCTTTGTTAACCTCCTCTAGGAGCTGAGATCATTGAAGCACATCAAGCCCTAAACCTTAATACGACAATTCTACCAACAAGTAATTTATTTTTATAATACCTGGACATCACAGATAGTCTATTTGTGGCTGAAAAGAGAAGAAGGTCTGTGGTTACCCTCCTAACTCTGGAGCTCAGTCTGGTACCTGAGAACTTCTGTCAAATTGGGCAGCTGTTTGGGATTCTTCTTGTGGTGACATAACTTCCTGCAGCTGCCCATATTTTCTGTACTTGTCTAGCTGTTGCCTCTCCCTCTGTAAGCTTTATCATGAAACCATCTACCTACAGTCTACATAGACTGTCAGAAATAGCTTTCCTCCAATTGCCCATATTCTATGAAAACCGTCACACCCCCCCCCCCCCCCAAATATTCAGCCATAGGTAGTATTTGTAAAGGAGCTATAGTTTCATTTTTCCTATAGCTCATGGAAATGCATCTTGCAAGCAGCCATTTTTGTCCTAATGACATTAAAGATCTTTATGGAAAAAGTTGTACCTATTTGTTTTTTCTTTGCAGGTCACTGATGAGCTGTTGGAAAAAATAGCATCAAGAAGCCAGAATATTACTGAAATCAATATTTCTGATTGTCGCAATGTATCTGATACAGGAGTATGCATATTAGCAATTAAATGTCCTGGGCTCCTAAGGTATACTGCCTACAGGTGTAAACAGCTTTCTGACACCTCTATTATTGCAGTTGCCTCTCAGTGTCCTCTTCTTCAGAAAGTTCATGTGGGCAATCAAGACAGACTCACTGATGAAGGCCTGAAGCAGGTAACCATCCAGTCCACAAATTTCTTCTGTAAACTTAGTGTATTTTAGCTTAGCAAGTAGAAGAAGATAGCCTTTATTAGGATTTAATTAAAATCACAGAAAATTTTCTCTGTTAAAAGTTGGTGTATGGAGACTTTTTTTTGGTGCATTAAATGCTGTTCTCTAGAGGCTGCACATACTTTCTTTTTTCTTTTTAATACCCAGGGATTGAAGGATCACTTTTGTAGTTAAATCTGCAGTTTGACATCTTATACTTCTCTTCTGTTGGATTCAATTTTCCTGAGCTTGGTTGCTCTTCAAAACCTGTGTTTAACTCGTTTTTGCTTCATGAATGCTGAAGGTGACTAAGACCTTTATTTGTTAGATGTGCAGGAAGGTTTCATCAATTCTCTGAGAGTGTTAAAGGAGCATTTAGGAGTTGGGGTATATCAAATAAGCTGTTGAGCATAAAGGCATTGTTAGTTACCTGTACATACAATAAATAATTTAGTTCTTATGTGCTGCTCGTAGCTCCATTTTGTTGACTCTAGTTAATTTTGTCACATATGTGATTAGAATCTTTCTTGTTTGCATATAGTGTTTCAAAGCCTGAAAATAAAGATAATTTTTAGTGGAGGGTGGAGAAGCAGAAAAAATCTTTTCTCCCATCTCTTTGTTTCAGTCAAATTCTGTTGTTTTTTTCCCTTTGATTTCATTAATTGCAGCTCGGTTCAAAATGCAGGGAATTGAAAGACATACATTTTGGCCAATGTTACAAGATATCAGATGAAGGAATGATCATTATAGCTAAAGGCTGTCTGAAGCTGCAAAGAATATATATGCAAGAAAACAAATTAGTAAGTACACACCGTGATTTTTTTCTTCCCAAGGCATTTTGATTGTCAAAGCTTTCTCTTGCTCTTTATCTTTTGAAAATTTTCTTTAGAGTGGCTTTTTGCAAGTGAATTGCTTAAAAATGTTTCTGGCTGTGAAAATTACAATTCTACAGAGATGGCTCAGAAGGTGTTGCAAAGTACAAGTTAAGCTAAATGTATTAACTTCTTGTTCTTCACATGGTATTTCACGAGTAATTGTTTGGGAAATGCGTGGTTTGTATAGGAAAATAGTTCATATGGAATGTTTATTTTGTTTCTACAAGTGCAGTGAAAAGTGCAAACAGCTAAAAGTTTTTTGAGCTTGGGTTCTTGATTACAAGTTATACACTCTGATAATATTTTCTTGAAATATGTCACTTTCTCATCAGGATAGAGTAGTGTGCCTGTGCTAGTAGAAGGAAGTCATTGAGGAGTAATAAAACAATCTTGCTTCCTAATTCTAAGCAGTCTCTGAAATTATGGTTTTTAATGTAGAAAGTAGCTTGTAAATGGCATAGCAGGCCACTGACTTCAGGTTTTTTTTTTAATTTTTATTTTATTTTAAAGTTTGTTTCTTGCAAGAAAGTAGGAAAACTTGCTTGCAGTTGAATTTTTAACTGTCAGCTAATATTGTGATTATAACCTTTGTTTCAAGTGTGCTGAACTGGAACAAATGAATTGTGATTGTAAGAAAACATATTCAAGAATCATTTGATATTTGGCTTCAAATAGACCAAGAGATGCTAATGCTCGAGATTTTTTTTAATATATATAAATCATTCTCAAATCGAAAAAGACAGCCAGTTATTGGTTTTGATCTGAACTGTAGAAAGTTGAAAAATAGGAGATCAAGACCTAATCTGAGTGTCTTGGTTTGAAAAAAGACAGGTATCTGCTGGGTAGGGCATGGCCTCCCTTGAGAATTCCAACTCCCTCCCTCCGAACTATTATAATTTAAAAAAAAAATTAAAGGGTTCTCAGGCAGAGGTAGTAGGGGTAGGAATAACAGTCTTTTACTAGTGTATATATATATAACTAAACAAAACCAAACAACAACTACAGCATTAACGACAAAACAGAACCAGGAACCTCGGGGGCTCTGCTTCACAGAGCCCAGGGAAGTCTGATCTCGATGCCTTCTGGAGAGCAGCGTTGGAACGGTGGAAAATCCCAGCTAGTGGATGAGACGAATCAGAAGTTCTGTGGTGGTAGCTGGAATGACGGGATGTCCCGGCAGGGCAGGAGTTGCGAGGTCACTTTGTAGCAAGAAGGAGCGGTGCTGAAGAAAGCGGCGGGGGCGGGCAGGGCCAGCCCGGCCTCAGCACAGGGGGGGGCAGACGAACGCAGAATTCCTGAGCACACAGGCAGGTGATGGTAGCCTTCCTGGAATTGGTGGTGACAGTGAAACTCCTCTCGCAGCCGAAAAACCGACCACCTGCCCGTCCTCAGACCAAAAATGCCCAGTGCCAGTAAAAAGAGAAAAGCCAGCCCAGCTGCCCCCAGCCCCTCCCCTTTTCCTGCCCCCAAAAACTCACATTATCTTCCCCTTCAGGACTTTTTGGCCGCCTCTTTGTCCTGGGTAATGACCCATAAGTACCAGTAGTTTGTCTCCTAGCAACTTATGGGAAAATTCCTATAGGAAGAGAAAAGAAACAAATCTAACCCCCAACACTGAGATTTCTCTGTAGTTTAAAAGCAGAAAAAGGGCACGTGCTTCCTCCTGTATTGAAACACAATCTTGAATACTGTCCAAGCTAGTCCTTCTAATACTTACCTTAATACATAAAAAACTTTAAATATGAAAAAGGAAATTATTTGAGAAGTCTGGAAGGAAAAACATCTTCCTTCCTTCTTTGGCAAGAGAAAGGTGGGTTAATTAAAATTATTTATCTTTGAAAGGAAGAGGAAAACCTTCAAGATTTGCCTAATTGTATATGAAAGCTTAATTGCATTTAAGAATGCAGTATGTTTAAATATTGGCATAAGTTCTTGATCATTGGAAAATATGGAGGCAAGGTATTAACTTACCTTTTCTTGTAGAGGCATCTTAAGAGTTCTTGTCATTGAAGTTTTTATTCTCTTTATAGTGTGAAATGTAACCTGAGAAGTTGTTACTGCAATTATTAGCACTAAAAGACTTTGCAGTTTTAATATCTCAAATGTCATCATGAAAATTCCTGGTTGAAATGGGACATAGGAAATATCTTAATTCTTTTTGCAGCAATTGTGAAATGTACTCTTAATGTGCACTCTACTTGGTTGCCTTAATTGTTGAAAACATAACACTGATTTTTAATTGCAAATAAGACAAAAATATTTGCTGTCAAATTAATGGGAAATTTCTCAAAAGTTTGTCCCTTCTGGTAAACTGTCTAGTGACTTATCAAAGCTGAATTTTTGCCTAGTTTTTCATGGATGTACTTCCTTTTTTGATATCTAATTGTACTTAAATTCCTGCGCATCTTTAATTTTTCAGGGGGAAGAAAAAGTCTTGGGGCAAACTTGGTATGGCTCTGTAAAATTAAGTTCAGCTCCATGAATCTTCATATGTACACATGAAATAAGTTTTGAAGCTGTTATGAACTCTAGGGTGTTTAATCCTTAGAATAAAATAACACTTGAACGATGCCACTAGATGACAGAGGTGAAGAAGCTGCTGTGCGTTCCCCTTGCTAGCGGCAAGAGACTCTTAAGTCTTACTGGCAGTGTAGTTTTTTGTGATGAACCAAGACAATTTTTAAGTTCTCCTGCAACTGTAAAATAGAAACTTTTACATTCCACAATAAATAAAATATACAGGAATTGTTTAGTTGTGGAATTACCTTAAAAGGGAGTAGTGGTTGGAAAATGGTTTGTCAAATTCTGTGGGTTACTTTTCTCCCTTCTAAAAAATCTCCTTAGTATTTCATGTGGCACTTATTACTTCCTGCTCCTCTGGTGAAGAAGGTGGTTTGGGGAAATACGTGTTTGTGTGTGTGTGTGTGTGTGTCTATGTTTTCAAAATGAATAAATATTCATTCTCTGAAATGAGAATATTCTATGACAAGAAAAGTGTATTTGCCATATGAGGGCTTGGTCTATGTATTTAAAGTTCATGCCTTGTCAGTATGCTAGAAAGAGGACTCCTCCCCTTTTAAGCAGCTGCTGTAACATCCATGTAAATAATGTAAATAGTCTTGTGTTTTGTATTTTCTTGTTTATTCCTTTCTCAGAGGTGCTCAAAATCGTGTATGTGACTCTTACAGGCTATTTCTGTTAATTTCAAAATGTGTAGTGCGTTATAGATAGTACATGATGGTTGAGTTTTCATCTAGGCTTGTCTCACACTAATGGATTTTACACTTCAAAAATACATCTAGGCAGAGGCAGCCATCAGCTAAATAATGCCTTTGTGAGTGTTTCTTTGCAGTGAAATGTGTGTGGATCAGGCAACACAGTTCAGTTGCTTCATCTGTTGCTAAGTAACTCCGTTATCAGACTGCTGAGCAGAAACAGGGAAAGGAGAATTTATGTTCTGGTTGTTGAGTATGCTAGACATTTCACAGAAAAATAGACCCTCTCCTGTCTTTGAAGTGCTGATTATGTCAAGGTAATAAGCAAAAGCCGCAATTAATAAATGGGACAAAGGACATAGGAGGAAAAAGTTAACGTTGCATGGGTAACTCAACAACAGAAGATTGTGGTTATTTGCATAACTGTTTAGGATTATATCTCTTCAAAACATATTTATTTTTCCTCTATCCTTTGAATGAAGGAACAATTACATGCTGAGCCTCTTTTCTGAAGCATACTGGCCAAATTGGGAACCTAGTAAAAAAAAAAAATTATAACTGCAGGACTGAAGTGTGCCACTGCATTGTCTCTCCTGATCTCTCCCCAAGCAGTCTGATGCAATTGAATAATCTCACAGAATTTCAGTATAAATGGAAGAACAGATTATAGCTCTGTCCAGACAAAACTAGAAAATTTCTTAATTTCTTGGCTGAATTTGGTTGGACTTCTTATTTTATGGTTGTGACTGGTATGGTATGCTGCAGCTTCTGTGTTTGCATCATATGAATGTTCAATGTGAATGAAGCTGGTGGAAGATGGATGGGGTAATTTCATTGTTATCTTTGTACCAATTGCTGGTTTTAATCTCTCCACCCCACACAGAGAGTACATAGCTTGGGTGCAAAGTCAGAGAACTGCTCCACACTAACATGTAGTACTCTCACTGAGATACAGAGTGGGGAGTGCTTAACCGGAATTGCTTTTATTGCAACCTTGCATAGAAGGGTGGAGTCCTAAAAGGTTTTAAAGGTTTTGTAAGATACAGAACTCGGTGACTACAGAGCACCCAAATGGAAGGGTTATCTCCAGAAGCTTTTGCACAAGCTGTCTGTTTTCCTTATTTCGGATAGAGTAGATCTAGATTTGGGAGCTCACTGTAGAGCTGGAGAAAACCCTTCTCCACTTAACTAATTTGATTTAACACACTATTTTCTTTTTAATTGCTTTTCCTTAACTGAGTAGCTTAGTGGCTAAAATACAATGGTTGCTGAAACTTCACAGGTGGTAATTACAATATGTTCCTCCCTATTCCATGCAGTGTCTGTGGTTTGTTGTGGTGAACTAGATATGGATAACGAGAGAGCTTCTAAAGATAAAGCAAGGTGGAGTTTTAGATACCTTAAGATAATGACAACGTTCCTACTTCCATACTTTGTTCCCTTTGTTCCCTTGCTCTCTTTACTCTTCTACAAGCTCATTTAGGAGTGGATGGGCTACTATAGTAGCTCCTATGGCAGCACTTTTTCCTTTCCAATAAAATGATGTTGTCAAGTGGATCCTTAAAGGCAAATCAATTGTTTGATGGTTCCCAAATATGTTCATTAAGACAGAATGTAACTTGACCGTGTGTTATAAATGACAATATAATATTGGCTTTTGCATTTATGTATTAGCTTTTACATGTTGTTATTAATCACAATTATTTTGATATGGTACAATTTATAAGTCCTTTTAACTGCTCATTAGTATAAAAAATCTGTCAGTTTATGTATGCAATGTACAGCTTATATAAATAGTGTTGTGACAAATATATTGTAGGCCCTAGCAAAATATGGAATGTTAAAAATGCTTTTAACTCAGAGAATGATGCAAAAACAATGTGTTCTACTTACCTTTACAGTTTGCTGCAGATAAAAGGTGAAATACAAGTTAACTGTGATGCTATATTTGATAAAACTACAATGCTTAAGATGTGAATAATATACTTTCGTTTCAGTATAAAAGAATTAAGATAGACTAAACAGAATATTAGTTTTGTCACACAATGAAGTAGTTAACATATGCTTTTAAAGCATTGACTGGAATCAATTTAGTAAAAAATGCATAGGAAAAAATAAACTTAATTCTCACATTTTCTGAATAATTAGCATTGTGTAAGTGATAAATTTATTTTTGTCTTTTAATGATATTCCCCTCCCCACTTCTGTTTTTACTTTGGGAAGCATTTCCCTTCTTGCTTCGCACTTGTCATCTACAAAACACTTATTTCAGCGTTGTACCTTGTGTCACAAACATTGAGAGGGGAGAGTATTTTGCTTTGAGTTTAGCCCAGGCAAATTGTTTCAGGGAGAAAGTATTATGAACTGCACAGTGTCAGATGTTTAGAATATATGGAAATAACTTACTTTGTTTCAATGGTAACAAGTAAATGAAAGAATTTTTTTGGGAAAAATATTCCAAAAGAATGTCATTTCCCTGTCCTTTTTACATCTTCCACAATATACTCCATATGCTATTTCACTTTTTACATACAGTTCTTAAAACTGTTGTTCTACTTGAAGAAATATCAGAATTATTATTTTCCCATGTTTCTTCAGGCATACTTTCCCAAAATACTTCTGAACCACTTCATTTCATTATTTGAGGTTTTGAAAAGAACTGTAGTTATTCCAGACTTTTTCCTTCAATTAAACCCTCATATTCAGAAGGACCCTGTTACTGGTTTTCTTTGCAGACACAGGCACCTCCTCCTCATTCAGGTGTGACCTAGGTTTCCCTCAGCAGAATCTCAGACACTGGATTTATCAAAATAATGTGTTTAATAGAGATACAGCATCAGGTCAGAGAAGGTTGGGTGCCTTCAAAGAGGGACCCAGAACAAAGAAAACCCCAGGCAATTATATACTTAGGACTTATGCCCCCACCTCTCACACACTCTTCTCATGCCTTGGTCTAATGGTGATTTGTGTTTATGGTCTTCTAGCACTTTCCTGGTTTCTTTCTCCACGTCTACCACACAGGTAGGCCCTTGATTTCTTGTCTCATTGAGTTACAGCTTGTGCTGACAGCTGTAGTCTTCGCGTTTTCTGGTTTTGTTCTGTGCACCTGCTCACTGATACAGCATGGAAAGCTAAAAAACCACTAGTCTTAATATAATAAACATTGCCTAGCAACAACTGAAACATCACTATGTTATTAATATTGTTTTCATACTAAAGCTAAAAGACAGCAATGTATCAGTTCCTAAGAAGATGACGAAGCAAATTAATTATTCTGGCTGAAAGCATATCTAGGTCTAAGTTCACAGCTTCTAGCCTAAGGCATCAGCAAATCCAGCTACTGATGCTAAAAAAACAGCACACTAAATCACACAGCTTTGTGACTTCATGTAGCTCGTCCTACTTAGGACTTATATACACTGAATAACTAGCATCTCTCAATAACTGGTTGCTTGCAAAAGTGTATGTACATGTTCAGGAAGATCATGGAGTCATGGAATGGTTTGGGTTGGAGGGGACGTGAGGTCTGGTCCCAACCCCGCTACTACTACACCAGTAGGCCAGATGGCTCAAAGCCCCATCCACCCTCTCCCCTTCCAGGGGTGGAGCAGTCCACAACATCTCTGGATAACCTATTCCAGTGCCTCACCACCCCTACAGTAAAGGACTCTGTACATACCTAGATGGATTTCTCTCGTATACACTATATATCATAACTTTGGATAATGATGTTTCATCTTCTCTCAAAGTACTAAATTAGAGATTTCTGAAGCAAAAACTTTGTGTAGATGGCATGATGTAGTCTGCACTAGTAAGCACTAGTAAAGTCCCTTTTCTATTTTAGTTTCTCAAACACTTTACGTACACACTAGAACCACCTAATTGTACCATAAAAGTAAGGTTCAGCACTTAAAAAATGCACTTAACAGCTATACTGATACTAAGATGAGGTATGGGAAGTCATGCTTTTGTAAGAACTACATGAGACATTTGTCTGGTAGTAAAAATGTTCTGGAAAAGTTTTTGACAAGCTCTTCTGAAACATTTACTTTATTAGTTTTTTGAACAATATAAAATGATTTGGTCAATTTCTTAGAAACCTGACTAACAGAATCTTATTTCTCAGAGCTCAAATTTTGTTGGTTGGTTGGTTGGTTGCTTGGATTTTTTTTTGTTTGTTTGTTTAGATCTGTTGCATTTTGACCTGGGCAGTTTCTGTAACACTGTTCCTGCAGTGAAATGTTTATGTCAAATTTGGTGTTAATAGAAGGGAAAAAGGCAAAGCTTGTGTACATGTGCATAAATCAGCTACACGTATCTGCTACACGTAAAGGCATTAGAACCACAGTGCAGGAGTCAGACTTTCATTTTCAGTATAACTTTCTGTAAATACTGTCAGTAAATGCAGTGCGGTGTTATCACACTTAGGTGGCGGCATTGACTTAGTAGTGGTGACGAGCTCCCGGCCCGTGCTGTGGGGAATTGCCAGTGCACGACAGATAATTTCTGAATACTGTGCTGGTTCCACAGACCCTGTGTTCCCTTCAGCTGCCAGGATTGCTGTCAGAGTAATTCTTAAGTGTCTCGATAAGGTCAGCTGTATGATTTCACCACTTTCTGCTTTTCTGTTTTCTTTCTTTTTAGACAGGTACTGCATTTTGATGTTGTGAGTTTACTTGACATGTACACTGTGTGTGTGTACACCTTTAAAAGCAACCAAAAGCTGGAGTTGTAATTTGTATTGCTGCATTAATTATACTTTTTGACTCTTGTCAGGTTATGTGTGGTTAATAAATGGCTGTACCTACTCTACTGTTTAAAAAACTTCCAGTTTCGATATTGATATGAAATTAGGTGTTATATCGCTTAAGCATTTCTTTGGATTGTAATTTATTACCACTTACAATAAACATTCTATGTATAAAAATGTGTAATACCTATACTATAGATTAATACAATCACAAAGAAGTGAGTGATGGAGTGAAAGAGTAGAAAAGTGACTGATACAGAACCTTTTTCTACTTTTTGGTCAGCATTGTAAGGTGATTATTCATTTGATACTTGCAGATGATGTATTTTACAAATCATTTTAGTAAAGGTTAAATACATTTATTTATACATTCAAGTGACATCTTTTTATGCCTGTGTATTGATGGCTGGCATGTTAGTGTTGTACAGAAAAATCAAACTTACAAAGAACTGTAACAAATAATGTTCTGATATTGAAAGTCCAAATGAATGGAGGTAATGGAAAAATCCTAAGTGCGATGTACAAGCAAATTTCAGCAAGTTGTGAATTTTATATTGTGAGTTAGAATGTAGGCACTTCTGCTTTTTTGTTTCTTTTGTGTGGTTTTTGGCTGTTCTTGTTGAATAAGTTACTTGAGATTTTAATTAAAAACTTGATGACTAGGAATTGGTAGCTGGATGTGGAGTCTTTTCAGTTGTTTGAAATAACCATATTTCCTTTGGGATCACTGGTGCTGCAGTACTTTAGTCACAAACCAAAATCCATGGTACTAGAGTGGAAAATCTTTCCACTAAAACACATGCTGCTAGATACTAAAGTAACCTAAATAGAGCTGAAATTTCTGTAGTTTGTTTGTTCCTTCTTGGGGTTTTTGTTGTTTACTTCTTTTGATCTTCTGGTATCTTGTGTCAAAGAGAGCACTGGCAAACTCCAGATGAATCACTTGGAGGTTCTTAATCTGTTAAATTGGTATCTTGACTCATGTTGTACTTTGTAAGAGTCTTAGGCCATTTACTAAGGATAGCAGTAAATTAAAACTGATAATATTTCTCCCAGTGAGCTGGGATGCTTAGTGAAAGAGATGATAAGTATGATGCTGTGAAGCAAATCCCTTAAAACTGTCAGTATCGTTTTTTTAAAATAGTGGTAATTTGCATCAATCAAATATAATCCAAATACATTTTTATTTGTATATGACAGAGATGAGATTATGTAAAAGTAACGAATGACAGGCAGGCATCTTTGTTTATATCATTTTTTTCCAGCAAATACCAGTTGAATTTTTTATCTTTATGAAGCTAGAAGAATGAACTTGTCAAGTTTCTAAAGCTGTGGGAAAACACTTTTGTTTCCCAAAGAACTTCACTGTAACTTACATAGGTTACAGTTTTCAGTATGAGAGATCAGATCATTAAGGCTACAAGTTCTACAAATGTCTACATTCGCTATATTCACCTTTCTTCAGTGACTGGTACCTGGGAGCACATATATAAATGTATGTTCTCTGTGGGTATCTGGAGGTGCTCTTCCAGGTAGTTGTGTTCTCCAAAATGCTACATTGTTGGTAGACAATGTTGCAGGGCAAACTGAGTAGGCACTGAGACCAAACTGCTGAAACCACCCTAAATACTGTCTTTTTTGAGTCAAAGTTAAATTCTTACAAGTTTTAAATGGAACCATCAGTTCCCCTGTGGGTAAATTTTTGCATTTGTATTTGGATTTACTTAAATTGCAAATTTATCATCCATACACATTTTATGTACTTTAATCCTAGGAATTACAGCATTATTTATTTTCGAATTTGGTACAGCCTTTCAACTGTCATTGTTTTTTTAATCCAGAGTGATAAAGCATAAAAAACTGTGTTTGTCTGAACTATAGACATAGATACTTTGTAGTTATTGTAGCTAATTTTGAACATCCTATTCTGCTTTTCAGAGCTATGTGTAGCTTTGCCCCAGTATTTTTAAGAGCTTAGTGTTCCTCCCTTTCCTCCTTTCCTTTTCTATAGGTTTTTTTCTTTTTTTAATTAATGTCTTTCAGTAATAACTTTTAAAAGTTCTGTTGTATCTGAGGCTTTTCCTAAAAATTGTCATGCTGGGGTGATCCTTAAACACCAACTTGTGGTTCTCTTTGTTTCGTCTCCTTGTTCCTTTGCATCCAAATGTGGGTTGTTCAGAGTTTTTTGGGGTTTTTTTGTGTATGTCTCTGGGAATCGTGCATTATTCTGACATTATGCAATTAAATTACAGTTTTCTAAAACTGGAAAATTATTTTAAACCTTTCAAGTTTTTATGAGATTTATATATATGTGTATACATATACATACATATGTATCTGTGTTTTCTCACTGTTACTCTACTGATTCTCCTCCCCATCCCACTGTGGGTAGTAAGCTTCTGCCTGGGGGTTAAACCATGGTAATGGAGAGGATTGTACTGGTGTTCCTTCACTGACCACCTTGGTAACATTGCAAGTATATGTTTAGAATATTTTCTATCTGAAACATCAAAATGTAAATTAGAAAAAAAATCTAGATTACAAAATCACAAAAAATATCAAATACGTACTTTGTACAGTACTTATTTTTCAATCTTTTTCTTCTTAAACATAGAGAAAAAACCCCAAAAAACCTCCAAGGGTAAGGTTTTCGAAAAGTATTTTTATTGTCCTCCCTCTCAAAAGAAAAAAACACTGGATTTGGTGTATGGGTCAGTGGACCAACTTCGTTGTGCGTGAATGTGCATTGCCAACGGAAGTTTTCCAAAAGACCTGCTGGGATTGCTTCCAGGGACTGCATTTTTGCAGTGGTGATTGCACATAGTGCTGCTGTTGGAGGCATAGCTGTGCCTCTGCCATGGTCTCCCTCATTAACACACAAGCCCCATGCCCAGAGGATTTGTTTGTAGACCATGTGTATCTGGAGATGTTACCCTGCTGATTCTGTCCGTGGTTTTGTGCCAGAGGTACAGCTGTACAGTTCACTGCTGTCAGGCTTTGCAACAAGGTGTAGGTGTGACAAAAGGGATGTTTGCTTTGCATAAAATGTCAGCTTTGCAACTCTCTTCATCTACACAATTCTCTTTTACTGGATTTCGCAGACTGTTCATGTTTGGAGACTTGAAAATTTTTAAAAGATGCTTTTATAAAAACAGTTTTACAGTTTTCTTTAAACTAGTCTTGAAGTTTTTTAATACTTTTTTTGATTTGTTGTGTAAAATACGTGAAAATGAAAGTTGTTGGTTGCACTGAAGTTATTGGATTGTTTTGGTGGGAGGGGGAGCATTTGCTGTTATCTTGTGTTGTTATCCCTTTGAAAATACAGGGGATTACTCAGCTATGTATATATAGAGAATACCTCTATTGTATAACATAAGTGAGAGATTTGTGATTATATTCTTGTGTCTTAGTTTGAAAGACAGATGTCTACTAGGGAAGGCAGAAGTCTCCCTTGGAATGGGGAATGTAAATCGCCTCCTTCCGAATAATTATAATTGTGAAATTAAGGGGCTCTCAAGCAAGAATATGAGGGGTAAGAATAACAGTTCTTTACTGGTATGTGTAACAAGGCAAACAAACAACAATAACTATGGCATTAACAACAAAACAGAACCAGGAATCTCATGTCAGCCTTCTCGGCGCTGGAGAGGCTTTGCTTCACAAAACCCTGGGGCAGTGACCCCGGTGCCCCTGCAGGACTCCATGGAGCACCAAGCTGGAACAGCAGGAATGAGCAGAAGTCCTGGGCTGGTGGATGAGATGTACCAGAAGCTCCAGGGTGGCAGCAGGAACTGCGGGATGTCCCGGCAGGGCAGGGGGTGCGGGGCTACAGCGTAGCNCCTGCCCCCTAAAACCGTGGTTATCTTCCCCCTCAGAGAGAAACTCCGAGAGACCAAAGAAGTGTAGCCAGATGCTACACTCCTCTCCTTTGGCCACACTTCTTTGTTTTTCTTAAACACCCATAAGTACTCAGTAGTTAGTTTCCTAGTAGCTTATGGGAAAAAATTCTGTAAGTAACAAAGAAAGAAATCTAACCCTCAACATCTTGAAATTGGATGATTTCAACTACTACATAAGGCTGTTTAAATATATTCATTTCAAAAAGATGGGAATTTCTATAACAAAATAGTAGTTGATAATTTCAGTGATTTTGGGCATTTCTGAAAATACCTTAATGGTGAACAATTCAAAAATTTATACTTTATAGCAGGGGTCCTCAAACTTTTTAAACAGGAGGCAGTTCACTGTCCCTCAGACACTGATGGGGCCTGGACTATAGTTTGGAAAAAAATGAACGTATTTCTACACACACTGCACATATTTTATTCGTGGTAGTGCACAAAAAACAGGAAAAAGAATGCAATATTTAAAATGAAGAACATTTGTAATCAACAAAAACAAATAATATTTCAGTGTGAACTGTGGGCCTGCTTTTGGCTAATGAGATGGTCAATGTTAGGTTCCATATTTGTCCCTGCTAGTCGTAGCAGGTGATGCAAGTGTTCATCAGTTAGTCTGGATCTGATTGGAGATTTCAGGTGTTTCATTTGGGAAAAAGTCTGCTCAGAGACATAGGTGCTGCCAAAGACGGTTGCAATTTTGTGTGTATGGTTCCTGAGATTATGAAATGTCTCTGAGGGGAGAGATGCATAGAAATTAGTAAGACTGCTTGATTTGAATGCATCTTTCAGCGAGTCACAAGTCTGTGGTTCGGCCAATTCCATTTGGTAAATCGGATCAACAGTTTCAATGTCAACAGAAAGTGGGTTCCAGAAAAGTTGTATGTCCTGTTCATGGAGACGAAGCTCTTTAAATCTAATTTGAAACTCCTTTTGCAACATTTCTAGTACATCCATACATGTTTTGTTTGGGAATGCAACTGCTGGTTTTTCTGCAGACA
>WAAE01000427.1:0-41394 GCA_013400495.1 Nicator chloris
GAGAGAAAAATCACATTGAAATACTTTCAATTTGAGGCATTCATTAAGCCACTTCTTGACATTTGCACCTCAACTCATTCACAACTGTATTTTCAATTGGAGGAATACAGCAGTAATAAGAAGATAAATGATGATACTGAACACGCTGGCAAAGTCACATAAGGACTATGAAACTGCTTCATGACAGTCACTGGCAAAGAGTCAAGCAGCTCGCACAGTCTACACTCAGAAAAATGAAGAATGAAGTAGAACTTCATTAATCAAAAATGAAAAGGGAAAAAGCATTTTTCAGAAAAAAAGCCACTAAAACCAGCAGAGAAAATACATATATTTCCCTTTTTTCTTTCTGCCTTACAGGAATGAAGAAATATACAGCATAGTAAGTTCATCTCTCTTTTCACATCATTATCACATAGTGCTAAGACAGAAGTGCAATTTGGGTGAAAAACCCCAACAGGCTAGAACCACATCAGCTCCAAACATTAATTAAAGTTGCTTTCCTCAAACCAAGAGGATCTAAATTTAATTGCCACTGACCTGAAAACCCAGGAAATATCAGAGTTTGCAGCGGTAGACATCTGTACTACCAGAGTATCATTGAGAAATCAAATAAACAGCAAGGAATCTTCTGCAAGTCAACAATGTTTTTCTCTTATGCTAGGTATTTATCACTACCCATTTAATAACTCATTCAGTTGCATTTCAATTCCTGGCCTCCATCCATACCACTCTCCATCCAAAACATAGGCAAGTAGTCACAAAATTCACTCTGGAGTTATATTTGGTAGGACAGACACAGGGTTATTCTCATCCTTCACAAAATGGTTACCTGAGCATCTTCAGCAGCTGAACGAAACAGAGAAAGTTTCCTACATAGTTCTCACAGCTTCTCCCAAAATTGTTATGGACTTTGACTTAAGGAATCACTAACAGCAAACTTCTAAATAAGCACAAATTTAAATTCTCAGATGATTACTCCGCTGTCAGTGTGAACTCAGCATTTGGAAGCATGGTCTTACATGTGGGCTTTCACAAGCACATGAGCTGCAGCAGATACGCTACTCTAAACCAAAGTTTGGAAATCCAGAGGAATTAATACATGCAAACAACTTGAGCAAGACCTAGATAACACTTGGTTGCTTGTAATGTTGGAACTAGCACCTTTTAAGCCTGCAGTGAGAACATCTGCTATGGATCAGTGGTCATACTGCAATCAAACGTGTCTAATGAGAGCATAAGCCTACAGCCCAAAGCTATTTAGTATTTTCAGCAAGCACAGTAGCATCTGGGAAACTTGCACATCCAGTGCTCTCCTATCCAAGGCTTAGAGAAGAAAAATTTAGCTTGCTGTCAGACACAGGAGGTAGGAAAAAGTCTTGAACAAAAATAGCAGGGGTATAAATCTAACTTTCAAGGTCCAATGTTTGATTTGGTAGCAACAAAGTACAACAAAGCAAGTAGAGAGGAAAGTAAAAAGTAAAAGAAGCACTAGCTGTCTATGGCAAGTGAATGAAATCTAGGTCTCCTCAAACACCCTGTGTCCTGATTGTTTCCCCAACTTCAGAGCATGACACCCTTCTTTCTGAAATTGTTTCAGTTGAAACAATGGCCTAGACATCACACCAAACACATATCAGCTGCTCAGGCTTTATCTTCCAAGGGAACAGACAGCCGTGAAGAGAATTATAAAAACATGTGGGCGTGCGGCGGTCAGACCACAGCATGAACCTCATGGTTCAGCCTCACTCAAAGCACATTTGGCTCGCATGTCCTCTACCCAAGAATCTCCTATGAAGCATTACATTAGAGCTCCATAGCCAGATGAACTTCTGAACACTCAGTTCAGAAAGTTTATCACGAAACACCTAGACACCTAGTCATTCATCTGAGTTGCATAAGGACAGATTTCCAGCATTTCTGAAAACGGAGACTTGCATGTGGGACAAAGTTAAGGGGAAAGCCAAGATAAGGACAGTCAATTCAAGTGTGATACAGAAGCTGCAACAAGACATTGCCCTTCACATGGCATGATGAACAAGTCCCAAAGAGCACTTCAAAGCTGTTTAATATGCCAATATAAGTATTAGTTTTAAGCAGCATGAAATCTTAACAGGGAGACTATTATTCTCAGCTAGTTTTGACTAATAAAGAAAAAAGTATATGTAACTTTATGTTTCAAAGCATATAACTTTAGCTGAAACATCACCTACTGGGAATGGCTGGGCCTGGAGCTGCCATGGTTTCTGTGAGTTCTTTCTGGGCTCTGTCTTTTCCTGGGTCTGCAGCAAGGTGAGATGGGATGGACAGCGGAAGCACAATAGCCACAGTTTTTCTCTCTCTCCTTCCTGTTCAACAAGGAAAGCTATCCCTCAGTTGGACAGACATCACACATCTTGACATCTTATTATACATACCAGTTCAGAGCAAGGTGAAGTTTGCAGCAGAGTAAGTGCAAAGTACTAAACACAAGAGCAATCAACAAACAGCTTTCTCAGATATTTCTGAGCCTCCCTTCTACAATAAAATAAATATATGAGTTTTCTTCACATCTCTTCAGTGAAGGAAGTCAGTCTTGTTGCAGTGAAAGGGTTTACAAAAGATCCAGTCTTACTGTCTCAATTCCTAACCAATCCAAGCTTGAGTTGCAAAATGCAAGCAGAACAAAGACCAGTACTTTTAAAACAGACCCAGGCAGTCCAATGGCTCACATGAGCCTGTCTCCCACCCTCCATATTAACAGAACTCCAAAAGACACAGAGCAGTTGAACTGTTTTTCATCACTAAGTTTACTTTCCTATTGGTAGAATCATTTATGGTTAACTCCAAAGATACAAAATCTGTGATTAAAATTCAAGCAAGGGTATCTCAAACCTCTGTCACTTCCTCCCTACTTCTGCAGACTGAAGAGACCACCACACAATACAGGAGCAAGTCAACAACACACTTCAGTTATGACATATTAATTAGTAAGAGAGAATTAATAGAGGGTTTCTTCCCTCCATATACACAACACATCCATTTGGAGATACTCCCACATCAAATCATGCACTAAGAATAGATCTGTTTCCAGATATAAGTTTTAGAGGAGTGACAGGAAGAGTAGAAAAAGTTTGAGTTGTTTCAAACAAAGTAAGTTACTACCACTAGTTCAGGGGTTAGTAAATCAGGTGGTTTTCAAGCTTTGATGTTAGTGTCAGGCAGCAGGCTCTCTTTCAAACTGTGCAGGCAGAAGACAGGTGCTATGTTGGAAGGCAGCATGTTCTCCCTATCAACCTAAGAGGAAAGGCTGGCAAGCAGATAAAATTAAAAAAAAAAAAAATCTAAGTGAAGGTTTTGTCTTTTGTGGAAGACAATAAATATCCCCATCTTTTAAGTGTTAAGGGGTTTAAAGTTATAAGAGCAATTCTTAGCCTTTCCCTTACACTTCACATATCATTATCATTACACTACACACTATAAACTGAATTTCATCAAGTATCATGCTCACTTTGGTGTGCCTTGGCTGCCACTTTCACATTGCACACAGCCAAATGGAGAGTTACTGATCTAGTGAAGTGCCCCCAACACAAAAGAATTTTTGAGTTCTGGTTCAGTTTAATTGTAGGTCATGCTTAGGTTTCAAAGGAAATGGGATTGGGAAGGATTTGCCCTGGGGTTCGATAATGCTGGTCAATCTCCATCCCCCCCCAAAAAAAAGTTTCCAGCCCTACTGGTTTAGTTATGACTTTTTTGTCTTCTCCTTCCTGGAAGCATTCCTAATGTCTTTCCCCAAATAACTCAACTGTTTGTTTAGCTGGGAAACTATCCTAGGAGCACGAAACAGTTTTTCTTCAGCTGATGGGTGACATCATCTTAATGTCTTTCACATGAGAAGCACAAACTGCATCATCAACACGTGTCCAGGTCATTTCCTCACTGGGTAAGGGAAGAAACCCGCAGGTAAATCGCAGTGTTGTCCTAAGGCTCTTACAACTCCCACTGCACTGAGGAAAGGACCTATTGACCCTTTGGCTAGATGGTTGATTGCCACAGAAGTCTGACTCAGTGTCCTGCCTCCCAACATGGCTACCGTGTCCAATTAAGTAGAAGCCTTGTCATGAGGTGGGAGATAGAGAAGAAGGCAATGTTGTACCTGAGCCTATTGTATGTCCAACGGAGTCAAAGGAAAGAACCACTGAATCTGTAACACAAGAGTACAAGTTCATTTTCCCCTTTTTCTCAGCACCATTTCTTGCCGTAACATTTATTTGTTATTTTGCTTTAGCAATTCCTTGTGCTCCCTTCTGCCAGGAATCAGAATAATTCCTTCAACAACCAGACAATATAGGCACCTAGCAAAAGCAGAACAATGGAGTATGCAATAAATCACAGTGCTGTTAACCAATGAAGTAGCTACAATCCATTGAAAATCATTTCATTTTATGTCTAATAAGCTTGGTCAACTGAATCCTGACACACTTTGACTGCTGGCCTAGAGAGTTTTTTCTTATCAAATGTATTACCAATATTTTGTCCCCACTTAGGGACCTTGCCTGTTATGATCAGTTCTTCCCTGACACAGTTTGCTAAGCCAAGCACTTTGTGCTCCTTGCACTCCATGCTCACCATGTTTCCCACATCTTTACTCACAGTACTGGCTTCCAACTCAATGCATTTTAATTCATCAATATCTTTTCACCTTTGCTGTATATGCAGCACGTGTGCCAAGCATCAAGAAAATATAATCTCTCTACTTGTTACCTTTTTATTTTTCCATCTGGGAATCACAATCATGCTTTTATCCATGACTCCAGTGACAACTCTTGCTCACCAGTTAATGCCTGACACTTTTAGTCACTGTTTCACATGATGGGGCACCATTTGCTTCAACTGTGGTTTAAAGATCGTAGTTTTTATATATGCAACTTGACATTTGGCCACATAGAAACCCTTACTGCCTGCTTGCACTCAGCTCATCCCATGATCAGACCCCTTTATTAATCATTCATTTTCCTCATACACCACCCTTGCAGCCTAGAATTTGTTTGTAAAATTACCAGTAATAATTTGATATTCTGTTCCAAATGGAGTTGCATTACGGTATCATGCTCAATAATGGGACTTTCCCCCAGCTTTATGCTTATTTGAGACAAACCAAGATTTATTTGGTAGTAAGCCTCCTGGTTCACCATCTATTTTCATGGAAATCCTAACTGAAGGAGAAAGGCTACCAAATTCTATTCCCTTACCAGTGGAGCAGAATTGGGCCGAGAACTTAGAGACAAATTGCCAATGGGCAAAACACAGTAAAGAACAAACCACCACAATAGGATTAATAATTTTATGGCCTGAGAAGCTTTAAACTGACACAGCAATAGCTGAATTGCCTTTCATCTTCACCTAAATGAATAGACTGAATCCTTTGACATTTCTCTTTGTCACTCAGGTTTCAGATGTGATCAACCCATCACACATCCCTTGCAGCACAACAAAGGCTGCCAAGGTGCAAGCCCTCAGTGTAAGGCAAAAAGCTCAAGCACAAGAACACATAGCCTGCTGAAAAGAGTTTAACCTCCTGCTGCATCACTTGAAATTTAGGCAGGCTACTATCACAGGCACTGGCAGTTACCATGTTAGAGCTGAAAATAACTTGACACAGGACTGAGCCCTCGGCTTCTCTATATTTTACATTATCCTGGTGCTTATATTCCAAATCTTAAAAATGCAATAAGAAACTGCAAATTTTCAAAATAAACACTGTTGTTTCAATAAAGGACTGTTAATTTGACTGGGTTTTAAAGAATTTAGAAGAAGGTGGTCTGTGCTGTCTCGGATCCAGCACTATGGTAGTAACATTAAAAAAATTAAAAAGAAGATATTACTAGTCTCAAAACTTACTCCAACAAAAATAAAAATCCATCTGGACTTAACAACTGTATTTCCTCTTTTGGGAATAAAATTCAGACATCATTATATTATTCTAAATAGCAAGGAGTTTAATTCATTTTAACTGCATTAACTTCATTTGCCATCAATTTTAAAGTATCTCTGTGGGGTTCTACTTGTAAAAAACGGTTGAGATTTTTATCAACATAAAATACTGCTTTGTAGTTAATGTCAAATTTAAAAGTTGTTAATTTTTCTGAAATATATTTTGTGTTCAAACATTGCACATGAAATATTAGGACTTATCTAAGAATGGCTGAAAAGCACTGCAAGCACCAAATTAATAACATTATCGCAACCCACAAAAATAGTATAATGTTTCATTCCCTTAACTGAGAACATTATCTTCCTCATATAAAAAAATTTACAAGCAGATTAAGAGCTCCCTTTTTCAATCCAGTCCTTCATGCTACTATTAGTTTCACATAATCAAATTCACTGTGAATAACCTGTATTATAGTCAACTCCCCCTCGACCTCCAGAAATAATTTCACAAAGCATGGATCTTTATTAAAACACTGTGTTTATTTCTGGTATTAGCACTCCAAAAGCAAAGAAACTATAAACCTGAAGAAAGCTGAGAAGATAATAATATGTCACCTTTCTTCTACCCGAATAGCTACTCACATCCAAATTCAGAGCTACAAGTTATTTCTGTCAGAAGTTGATGGAGATAAGCATTTCTTTGAAGCAAGCCAGATTTACTTGCAAATACACTGAGTTCTGCTTCCACAAAGATAAGAAGAAAAGTTTCTTTGCTTCTAGTTTCAAATCTCTCCCAGTCATTGCTCAGTTCAAAAATCCTCCTGACTTTCTAGGGGTTTTTGTTTTTTTTTGCTGAGACAAAGTGGCAGCTCTGTCTGTGTCCAGTGCCTTTCCACAAGCCCCAGAGGGTACTCTATCTTTCAAAGGCAATCTTCAAAGGCTTTATCTTTCAAAACTTATTAAGATGCAATGTAAAACATACCCACTTACATGCACCCTTACTTCAGGTGCCAGAAAGTGTTTGTGCCTGAAGGAGCAGTTTCCAACCTTTCAGATACCTACCTCCATAAAGAAGGTTAAATGTTCTTCCTCCTGCCTCAACTGAAGGGCAGCCTTTATGCCTAAATCATGAAATCTGACACACAGTAACTCGCCAATATGTACAGCTTAAGGCTGCACACACCACAGTGCCAGTCTTTTACATCTGTTTTCATGTTAACTACAATCTTTTTTTTCCATGGCTCTAGCAGCTTAAAAAAGAAAAGGAAAAAAAAAACCCAAAACAAGAAGATATAGCAAAATCCAAATGTAGTTCTGGATCTTATCCAATCCATCAGAAGCAAAGACAGCACAAGCACTCACTCAATTTAGAAGGCACTCAATGCCAGGAACAATGACAGCCGAGACCTCACCAGCCAGATTGCAAAATTGCTTTGGGTCACTTTTTTTCAACTTTGGGTTAAAGTTGCATTGGGATCTATGCTCTGGGTCACTTTCCCCTCACTCCCACCGTCCAGTCAGACCATCACAAATTGGACCAATATACAAATCTGCTCCATCACCCCATCCCCCCTCCCCAAACTGTGCTGTGCAGGGCTACCTGAATGAACTCCATCACAGCCCCTTTGGAGTGTGGAGGAGTGTTGTACAAGACCCTGTTCCACTGCTGTGAAACCAACACAAGGATCCCATTTCACTCAGGAACAAGGAGCTTGCAGACAGACTCTGCAAAGACCCTCAATGCTGCTCTGAGAAAAAATTTAAACTCATTTCCAACAATGCTCCATACAGGACCCTGAGCTGAATGTACCTTTGAAGGAACACAACTGGATTTGCACAGATCTGTTGTGTAGTTAAAAACACCAACCAAACAAAAAAAAAACCAAACAAAAACAAGCCAAACCCCCACAAAAACCAAAACAAAAAACAAAACTTAAAAAAAAACCCCACCTGCAACTCTGTGATGAGCACATTTATTGCTGCACTTATACCACAGACCAGCTAAGACATCCAGTATGTGGACTGATTGTAATTCAAGGCAAGGGATGCACTTCAAGTGTTGCTAACCCCTCACCTTCCTCAGGGCCTGGATAACTGTGCACCACACTCCCCTGTCCCCAAGAGAGGCAAATTAAATCATCCATCTTGCTGCATATATGGTGCACCTTAGCTTGGGGCATTTCTGGACACCAGGCAAGTATTTAACTGCTATTCTAACAGATTGCTGTACCATTTCTGAACAGCAAGTATACAAAGATTTGGATCTTCACAAACGAGTGATGATCCTGACCAACAAACTGCAGATTTGTAGAAATCAAACAAATCCATCCTGAAAAACATCTGAAGTTTCATACTCCATGCACATCACTAGATAAACATTTAACATGGGTACTGCACTGAAGAGATGTATGGAAACGGCTCTTAAGAGTGCAATTGTGTCAAGTTCTTAAAATCATGTAGCAGCGAATACATGGATTCATTTCCAATACAAATACTGTCCTTATTTTGATTTCATCATCAAAAAAAATGCAATATACAAGCCAGAAAACAAGCAGTGGCAACACATAATGAGAACAGCAAATATAATCCACATTCAAACAAGAACTGTACATAAACTGTATGTTTACCTAAGTGTTGTTTCAAAACTTCAGTTAAGATTTTTATAGTAAGTCCCTCGGAGAAGCCACTAACTTTTTACTGCTTTTTACAGATTCTCCCTGCATGGATTTGTAGATATTTGTCTCAACCTCCTGGATACCAAAGAAGCTGAACCAATAACTTCTCTTATCTGTTTTGGGGGGGTGATTGTTTGGGGTTTTTTTAAAGAAAAAAAAAAAAAAAAGCAAAACCAGACTTCAGCAATAAAGTAACTTCCCCAAGAAAAACAACATGATTGCATGCTGCTTTGGAAGTGGTCCTGAGAAACCACAAACTGTCAGTCCCACTGGAGTTACAAGAGTTTAATAATAAAGGCTTAACATAGCCTCAATACAACATACCATTACAGCAATACACTCCACAGGCCAAGCCAAACAGGGAATACAAGAATATATCACAACATAAGGCTGTCATTTGGCACATCCTTATTCAGACACTCTGAGGTCTGTATTGCTTTCTTATATGCAAAATCAATGTCTCTCATTCCATACCCGTGCTCTCCAGATGCTCTGATGAATTCCTACAGGACTACAACCTGTGTTTAAATGAATTTAATGTAATTTATACCTCCAGAGCTTGATCAGAGACCACATATCCTGCAGAGCTCCATCAGCTGGCCTGGGGATGGCAACTGCAGTAATATTATCTAACAAAATTTTGATTCAGAGTCAGAATGAAAAGAAAAAAATTAGGTGCTTCATTTTTATCACAGAATTAGAACAACATCCTTAAGGGTCTGTCATTCATCTGTCTCCCCTTTTTCTGCTGAGTACTGATAAGTATAGGATCAAACATCCCAATAGCCATCAAAATCTATTTGCTCTTTGAGATCAATATTCTGGAATGTGACATACCAGAGAAGGAACATTTAATGCATGAAACTCTTCATAATTTGCTGACAAAGAGATCAATAACAACAAAAACTATTCTTATATTTCACCTAGTCAGGAAATGAAGCTCACAAAAGCAGTGCACTCTCAAGAACATTCTACTACTGGGATTCATTTGGCAAGAAGATCTGTCTTAGAACATCTCCTGCCCAAAGAAAATATATTTTGAATAAGACCCTCTCCTATCATGACCATGCAACACACTGGATAATTCTTATATCCAAAGAATGGAAGGGAACTGAATATTTCAGTTCTGTCTTAGACATCTCACTTAGATACCTAAAGCATGAATATCCTTCCTCAGATTCAGTAAAACGTAACTGCCTGCACTTCAAAATTCTTTGACAGGGCAATCTTCACTTCCTAAGACATTGTCTTGCATGCTGAAGATGGATTTAGGGAAGGGCTAAGTAATTTACTCAGCTTAATGACAAATGCCATCCTGGTAACTTATGAAGTATCCTAACTTTGCATTAATGTTGAGCTCCCCGTTCCCCCAGCTTGGTCTGTTTTGCCTTACTAAGCTCTTCTATAGTGCCAGGGATTTTCCTACTTGACACCTTTTTTCTGAACACAGTGAGATGGCTCTGTGTTAAGGGCACTGGTCACTACAATAACATCTTTTGTACCACAGTTCAAGGATGTTCCAAGTGACTCTCATTCATCACTTAAAACTCAGAGCACTAATTAAGACATCATCTGAGCTCCACACAGCATCAATGAAGGTCAAAGGAAACACAATAATACCACTCTTACTGGTAATTTCAGCTCCTACACACATACTCTGTCAAAAACAATCAGTAGTGCTCCCATGTTTAGACACCACAAGGAGTTATGATTGCAAGTGTATTGTTTGAGCAGCATAATTCTAACATATTCAATCTCTAAGATGAGAAATTACATATAAAGATGATACATACAGAGCACAGGCACACTTCCTAATCACAGATGTGAGAGCTGAGAGCAGCAAATAAAGGCACTGCAAGTTTTGGCAAGTAAAATACATGCAGAGTTTCAGTCCACTGCTGTCTGCAGCTGATAGGAGATGCAGGTTCAAAGTTCAAAACTTAGTCCCTTTATGGGAAGAGGAAAGTCACTCAGCAACAGGACACATCTTCAGCAACAGGAAACATCTGATTGTAAAGAACATTTCCAATAAACTCTGGGTTTAATAAATTGTCTTAAAACAAGGCAGCACTAAATTTGAATGCCTGTCCTGTGTGCCACCTGGCTATACTTATTTTGGTACGGAGATGTGGGAATAGGACGATGCTTGTTTCACATAACGTACCTGTGAGGGAACATTCATCCTCATTTGAGAACACACATCATTGAGAGATATCATAATAACGGAAACATCTCATTATTAACAGTAATTCACTTATGCACTGTACCAATTAAAAAGTTTCTGCATTGTTGCTCTAGCCACTGTATCTTTAAATACCATCCCCATTTACGAAGCACACAGTACTAAAGAAGGCCACAGGTTCGCTCTCCATTTTTGTGGCTGACCCAAAACACCCATTTTATTGACAGCTGACTTCACAGCCAAGCTTAGATCTTGGATCTTAGAACCCAAAGTCTTTGGCCATCCACTCTGTCCAGACATGAGGTCCCTTTTGTGCTTCAGCCTGAAGCCAGCCAGCTTCCACACCGGGAAACCTGACACGGAGAGCTGAGGCTCAGCACAAGCTCTGCTGCAGGGAGGGCAGGCACAGCTGGCTCTGAGTGAGTCTCTGCAAACTAAACCACAGCCAACAGGGGTAATTTTGCTATAACCCACGCAGCCCTGAACAAGTCCTTTGATTAAATTGTTTCTCATCCATAAAAATAAACAATCTGTTTTTTTCCAAAGACCCTTGGATAAAAGGCTTGAGAGCTAAGACTGGATATAGCAAAGTATTATCACTTGTCTGGAGAATTTAATGTGGCATCAAGGTCTACTGGTTACATTGTAAACACCAAGGTCATTCTCGATCACCTCTCAATTTCCTGTCATTTAATTGAAAATACAGCTCTCTTAGTGATACTGAACTTGAGAGATGTAGTAATACTTCTTTAGGCAATTTTTATCAATTTCATGGAACCTAACTAGCTCTTTTACACTTGCTGTTTTGTGCATTGCTCCTTTCTCATCAGGACGTTTGTTATGAAGCGGTAAACGAACTGAACAAGAAACAACACTCATGTTCTGAACAGATGTATTTTTAAAATGGTCTGAGCATGCCAATTTTCTTTATTCAGCAATGAATGAATGGAATGAAAAGATGTGGTGTCCTGCGCCAGCTGGCAAATGCTTCAGAAGGATATTACATTGCTATTGTCTTCAGCAGCGCCCAAATAACTGTTTGGTGGCAGGAAGGGCTGGAATGTTTTGCTCATAAGATCAGTATTTATTTGAATCTACTACACAACTTCACAGAGCCATGACCAACATGGTGCTTCACTGAGCATCAGGGACATGCAACTCCTCCATGTCCATCACAGCTCCCTATTCCAGGGGAAGGCCAACAGCACCTGCTGCTTACCTTGCACTTTCCAGAAGAGAGATGGACAGTTCCCAGCGACAAAGGAGAACGGAGACCAAGGTGCTGCAGGCATTCAATGAAGATATACTTGGTTTTGAGGAACACAACTCTACAGAAGGTACAGAACTACCATAAAGTCACAAAAACACCCAAGCCAAACGCTACCAATAAAGCTGGTATCCAAGAGGTTCTTTTCTTGACAATGGGAAATCTTCATAGCTAATCCCAAACAGATTCTTAGTATTTTAAGGAGCTCATTATCTCCTAAGCCAAGCCTCATGTTTTGTTTTCAATTATTATTGTGGCACAGTCAGTCATGTTCCCAAATTCCATAGAGGAACATGCAATAAATTACGAAACAGTACAATTTCTCTCTTTGAAGATAACAATCTATGTGGCAACACAGAAAATGGGTACTGGCAGTTTGGGAATTACACAGCACAGAGAAAATTAATTCTGTATTTTCATATTTCAAAAAAAGTATATATTGTTAGCTTAGATGCTATAAAACACAAAGCATTTATCATTTGAAATAAATTGCTTTAGTCTTGTAGCACTTTTTCTAAATATAGACATGGGCTTTTACCTTAATAAAACACAGTTTGTGTCTCAAACTTACATATACTCACACAACAGTCAGAGTACTCTGGAAGCCTGATGCACATTATTTTCTGGTTTACATAAATGAAGATATCTACACACAATTAAGGACAATCAGGACAAAAATTATTTTAATAAACTGGTCTTGGTTTCATGCCTACTGGAGCCACTCAACTATTTTTTCCTCCCTTTCCCTCACATGCAAAAACCTTTTCCAAGCTAACTCTCAGGAACTCCTCCTTTCTCAAAAGCAGAAGTACAAATACTTCCACCAGGAAATTCACATTCTTAAGTTTGTTTGAAAATGATCTACAACTTATTTAGCCAGTGGTCAAAAGCTTCCCAAAACCTTAAAGCACACAACATCTGGCCCAACTACCACAATAACTGCCAACAAGATCCTATGTAGAGTTTTACAGTGAGATTTGTCATCTCTCCTGTCTCTGCCTGGAGCACAAACGAAACACAGGAAGGAGTAAGGTACAAGGTATGAGCATAAAACACCTCCTGAACACAAGTGTTTTAGAGGCATCTTGTCTAGAAAATGACCACACTTGAATTTCTTTTGCATTGCAAGGACCTAGATCACTTATTAACATGAAAGGTGATGCTGAACAGAAAGTCTGCCAGATCCATTTTTCTCTCATGTATTTTGCAGTTTGGGGTCATGGTAAGTTTGTGGGAACTTGTTTAACAGCATCGCCACAATTGATTCCAAAATTTGAAGAGATTTCTGGCCCATCAAATCCTAAAACTTATTAAGTTTCCAAAACATGATAAAACTTCCAAACTAAAATTTGATTTGCGAGGTCCTACACAGTATGTGGTTTTATAGCTAGTGGACATACACAGGGAGATATGGAGCATAAGTTCATCCCAAGCTGACTGGCTTGAGGGACAACTTGTCTTTACCTTACTGACACATTAACTGGCCTACAAAGGGCATTACGACTACACAAAAGCTTCACATCCTAAACCAAACACTGACACAAGCAAATCTGAAATAAAGGTGTTCCCAGAGTATCTGCTTGATTATGAAAGCACCTATACTCAGAGGAAAAAAACAAAGTAATAAAAGGCTCCAAAATAAAAATCACAGTAACTGAACAGTGTATATATTCTCATTTCCTATTATTTTCTTTTACAGAGGTGTTTGATTTTAATTTAAAAAAAAAGTGCATCAAAACAAAAGAAAAACAACCCATGGATGCCCTAAATACTGTCAGTAGTGTCTCATTTCCATGTGCAGAAATTGCAGGACAATGAAAAACTTATTGAAATAGCAGCTGCAGGAGTGGAAGTTGATCACCACACACACCACCCAGTCCCTGGACAAATACAGCTGGAGACAATCTAAAGGAAAAGTGTTCCTCCTATCACACCACATAGAAAAATACAATGAATCCCTTTAAATTAGCACTTGGCAGAGAAACAAGCCAGTGAGAGGGGGGAAAAAAAACCCCAACAACAACAAAAAAATCATTAAAATAATTCCAAGGCACCCAGAAGATTAAATAAGAAGAAACACTGGTTCCAGTCTAGGATCAATGGAATTAAACTGCTGAGCACCTCCCTGAAGTGTTTCACAAAGCAAGCAAGATTTTTTTAAAAAAGTAACTCATAGGGTAGTTTCCACGTTAGCAGCAACTAAAAGTCAGCAGCCACTCTTCTAAGTGTGAAAAGCACAAAAAAAAGCTGCCAGTCTCACCTCCAGCTACAAGAACTTTTACTGTCCATGGATAAATTCTATCAAAAAGATCCTTGTCATTCAGACTGAAGGTTACAGTGACACAAAGCTTGTGTGCAAAACTGGAACAGGCAGTAAAGTACCAGAGAACTGCAGAGAACTACACTGCATCCAAACATATTGGGTGACCCTATTCAGGAAAGCCACAAAGTCTCTTGCATCTTTGCAATAAGCAATCAAAATGCCTCTGGAAAACAAAGCTAAACAAGAAAACCCACCCTAAACCCAGAAAAAAACTCCAACTCACACAAACGGACTACTTTAATGAAAATATCATGACAAGGGGTAAGCTTGCTTAAGAACAGTAATCCAGCATCCAGCATAGCAGCATCACTGAAGCATCGACTTTTTTGTTGTTGTTGAAGATCCTGTGAAATTGCCAACTCTACTTCACCAAAAGCTGAAACTTCAGAAATTGAGAGATGCCAAGAACAACTCCCTTTCTAAGTCAATTTCCACAAAGAAAATCTACTGTAATCTCAGAAAGACAAAACTTCCAGAGCACTCCAGTACAGACTCCATTCCTTATTAGCATTTCCAGCCACCTGCTGAAGTATGCTTCCAGCCAGGATTTCACAAGCTCACTGGGATTCACAAATTTTAGAGTTTCACCAATTCTGGATTACTCCACTAGCAGAACTCGCTTTAAAAGGCAACAGTCATTTTATTAACCTTATTCTAAAACGGCTGCCTCATCTAACACAACTTCATTTGACTGGCAAAAAAACCCAACAGCTTGATGTTGGCAGGTTTGGGATCAATTCAGAAATGGAAAAAGGCCTTTTCTTGGTTTGTGACAAGTCATCAGTGCTGGCAACTTTTTGGCCCTAAATTTGACTATGAAATTGCCAGCACAACTGAGCAGATGATAGGGAAAGAGAGGAGAGGATTAAGGGAAGGGAAATAGCAACGAGTAGGGCATTCCACAAACAAAGAATATTGCAGAAGCCTGAGACAGCAGTTCACAAAACACAAAGGCCTGCTGGAAAAGGCAAATTGTGTTGAATGGCTTAAGCTGTTGGGTTTTAAAGTCAGGGATTGGTTGTAGAGGAAGAAGTTCTTGGGTTTTATGAGGTTTTTAAACTGTAATAAAAGAATGACTTTCTCAGGCTGGATAAACTGGACATTCCTTTTAAACCATACTAAAACAAACATGCCCACCAACTCTCCCAAACCAAACCAAGAAATGGCAACACTAACCATAGTAGATGCTATTCAAGGCGATACACAAACCTCAGCATCTCAAGGCCAAGGACTCCATATGGAGAAACGCAAGCCAAAAGCAGGATTTAGGGCCAACTTCAAAATTGCACATATGTAAGAGAACTGCAAACACTTTAAGATCCTCACTGCATCCAAACAGCTCGTTATCACCAGCCCCAGGCCCAAAAGACTTCAGAGAAGGAAATGAAGTTATCAGTTGCAGCAGAGCACTTTCCCACAGCTGGTTTTAATTAAGCTAATTTGGCAGTAGTGACTGACAGCAAGCAGAGCCTTCCCAAATCACTTTGCAAGCATTTTTGCCAGCATTTCACCATCTGTGATAACCAGGATACTTGCTGTCTGAGGTACAGCATTTTAGAGCTGTGTATCTACTCTCCTTTAAAATCATCTGGTACAGCCACTGCCTACAGGTAACTGGAGCCACTGCTTACGGGTAATGGGGTGTTGGGAGAAGATGCAGAACTTGAGGAAAGGTATTGGATAAATTCCACTGAGAAAACCACTTCTGAAAAAGCAGATAGATCACTTGCCAGAATCCCATCATACCTTGGCCATACCCGTGATACATGAAACTTATCAGATGGATATTGAAGAGATTTTGGAGCTGTAACAAACAGAACAGCCTATATAATTTCTAAGCTAGTTGTGCAGTTTTTCTTCTGTGGATACGTGCAGGATAAGCCAGGTTTACCACAAAGAAACGCTTTGGGTTATACCATGATGTGAGAACAATCCAGGGTATGGCCAGACTGTGCAAATTTAAGCCCCATTAAGAGAAGGAGAAAGGATCTAGCAAGGGAGTAATTTTAATGACATCTAACTACATGGAATTTTTTTTCTAAGGTGTATCTGTGACCAGCAATTGGAGTGGGAGACACCAATGGTATCAGTACCAGCACTGGTACAAGAGATCAACATACATAAGAAACAGATGGATCAGTAAATATAAGTCAAGAACATTAAATAAATAAATAAATAAATAAATAAATAGATAAAATTAGCCTTCTGCAGGAACACTTAGCATGTGCCCACATCTGGTCTGTTTGGTTCACTCAAGGTATGAATATCTGATACAAACACCAGCTCAGATAAAAACACTGACCTGGCCAACTCCAATAAATGCAGATTGCTGACACTAAAGCCAGGGAAGTTGCCAGGAAGCAAGCCTTAAGTCTAAACCAAGGGAAATGAAACAATGAAAGTTGAGGGATCATAAGTCTGGGCTTCACAAGAACAGAATTCAGGGACCAGCTTCAGAAAAACCCACAGGATATGGGCCTTGGGAGAAGACTGGTGCAGGTGAGTTTGCTCATTTTGAAGAATGACCTCCACCATGCGCAAGAATCCAATGTGCAGAAAATCAAGCAATGGTACTAGGAGATCCATATGGACCAACAAGGAGCTTTTGTCAATACTCAAATATAAAAAGAATGCACACAAGAGGTGAGAGCAGGGTCAGGTGAGCGGGGATCAATGTAGAGACACTGCCCTAGTGTGCAAAGACAGACTTGGGAAGGTCAAATCCTGCCTGGAGCTCAAAACAGCCAGGGACAAGAAGTGTTTTTACAAGTAAAAAGAAGACATGGGAAAATGTGGGCCTCCTGCCAAGAAAAAAATATGGAAAAGGCCTGGAGAAATGGGCAGGCAGATCTCATGAAGTTCAGCAAAGAAAAATGCGAAGTCCTGCTCCTGGAGAGGAATAACTATGCCCTGCAGGCTGGGTGCCAACCTACTGGAAAACAACTTTGCAGAGAAGGACCTGGGAATCCGGGTGGAGCAGCTCAACCGAGCCAGCAACATGCCCTGGTCACAAAGGCAGCCAACAGCCCCCAGGGTGGGGGGACCCTTGCCCTGCCTCAGCACCAGGGGGGCTCTGCTGCAGGGCTGGGGCACTGCTGGGCTCCCCTCTACAGAGAGACACATTGGAACAAGTCCAGCGAGCTAAGATGATTAAAGGATTGGGGCATCTGCCACGAGGAGAGGCTGAGAGAGAGCTGGGATTGTTGAGCCTTGAGCAGAGAAGGTTCAGCAGGATCTTAGTAATGTAACCTGATGGGAAGGATTAAAGAAGGCAGAGATGGGCTCAGAGGTGAGGTGCCCAGTGAAAGGACAATAGGCAATGGGAATAAACGTAAAAGAAGGAAATTCTGTTTAAACCTAAGAAAAAAACACATCTGCACTATGGGGGTGCCTCCTAGTTACAACTATTTTGTGACGCTGAAACACCCTTGTGTTCTGAATAAGTATTGCTCTTAGGATTTCAGTGCAAGTACTGCCCCTTAATTGAGACTCCTTCGAACAAATTAAATGCAGAAGAATCAACTGCAAAAAAAGACAAACCTTGCAGTCTGCTGGTAATACTATGGCAGGCAAAAATTCTTAACAATGCCTTAAAAAAGTGAGAACTCACTTTTATCCCAAATAGAGCGCAGGGTAAATCTGGTAACTACAAGGTTAGGGCTCACTTACAAAGAATTTCCCTCCCAATATAATGAAATACATTCTTAATGGCTACTATTTGAGTCCTAATGGCTACTATTTGGAGTGAAAATCCAACAATCTTGCTGAGGTCATAATTATTACCCATAATAAACTGGGTTTTACTACTGGCTTTCACAAGAGGAGCAGCCAGTTAAATACAATGTGCACAGTGGAATGTTTTGGCCAGAAATTGAGTTAGAAACATCTGGGCAGTTTCTCTACAGTTGTTCAACATATTCAACATGACTGAAGTGCCCTGCACTGACCAAGTCCCCCATCAAATTTCACCGCTCAGAAGACTTCAAGCAGGTGGATTATTAATGCCCTGCATCCTGCTAAGTGAAAATTTATACAGTGATGCCACAGAAGGCACAGCTTCCCACCACAGCCACAAACAGCCCATTCTCCTAGGCCTCCTCCTTTGAGCCATCACAAGGACTCCCCTGGCTGAAAGGTCAAACTGGCAAAATGCCTTTCCATTTTGGTTTTCTGCTGTTTTGCAGTAGGCTGGCATTGTTTGCTATGCCATCCGTCAAACAGAAACAGCTGGCTCAAGGTAAGCTGTAGAAATAAGGGTTAGGGTTGAAGCACAAAGAATGTGAGTGGTTTCAAAACACAGTTATAGCCAGTGCTAGCAGTGTTTCCTGTAGCCAAAGCCCAAAAGCACATTAATACCTTTCTATCCACTCCTTCTCAACTGTTCTCTACCCCTACCAGGGATCTCATTTCCTGCTCCCAACAGATACCATCACTAAATGCTATCTACCATCCCAGAAAAGTGTAGAAGAATGAAGACAGATTGGGAAAACAGGTATTGCAGCCTATGAATATTTTTTCTTTTTCAAGCCTGTCTACATAAGGTGTTCTCTCAATGAAATCACACTGTAGTACCTGTAACACTATCCATCAGGGCAAACCATGATGAGAGATAGACTCAGCAGATGAAGTGCTTCAGTGAGTTTGCTACTATACCTACTATATCTTGTACCTACAAGGGGTGTCATCTGACACCACGGCTTAGATCACTTTGCAAAGCAGAATACTTCACTCCCAAAATAGTTCTTTTTGCCCGCTCAATATCAGATAAGCCCATACCAGAATTCCATGGAATCACGGAATGGTTTGGTTTGGAAACCATCTAGTTCCAACCCCGTGCCATGGTCAGGGACAACTTCCTCTAGACCAGGGTGCTCAAAACCCTGTCCAACCTGGCCTTCAAAACTTGCAGGAATGAGGCAGCCACAACTTCTCTGGGCACTCTCTTCTAGCACCTCACCACCCTCACAGTAATTTCTTCCTAATATTCAGTCTAAACCTACACTCTCAGTTTGAAACCATCTCCAAGAGCATAAGTACATTACAGTAGAGTCAGAATACAGCAGTGACCAAACTGAAGGTGTCTCACTTCCATCAGGATTACCAATTCCAACCCCAAAGTAACACCAACCTCAAGGCCACAGAGGATACTTTGGCAGCAAAGCAAAATTTAGGAGACTGTCACACCCTGTGTGGCCCAGCACATCACTGAAACTGCCCCCAGCACAGCTGTGCCATGACAACTGCTCACAGGCTGAGGGGACGTGGTAAATTGGATCACTGAAAAAGTATGGGACAAAAATCACCTAAAATAGTCATTTAAAATGTTACTATGTAGTCACTTAGAGCAGATTTACCACAGAAATCAACACACTATGTAACTGGACTCTCAGAAACTTAGATTTGGAAAGCTCAGGCCCTTTTCACAGAACTGAAATGATCCCTGGCAAAACGGTAACATTCCTTAAAAGCGGGTCTTAAATAACAGCCCACCTGTTGACATTCAAATAAAACACAACTCTGGTGAACAGCAGCCAGAGACTGTGCAAGAATGTGGTAAATAAAACACAGGAGGAGAGGGTAGGGCTGTCCAACAAGAGATGGAATAATTGCAACTTTGTCCCCGAATCTTTACTGGGATTTTTTATACTTTATCTCCAGAAGAAAAACTCTCTGGAAAGTTCCAGCATAATCAACTCCTCAATCTAGAACAAAGAAGTAACAGTTCATCCACAACACTGAAGGCCAAACAAGCTGTATCAGAATACATATCTCTGAAGCACTTCTTGTGACAGCAAAACTAATGAGAAAACATTCATACTTAATTGGAGGATTCTCCACAAAAGTACTTAGTAAATCCCTAAATGCATGTTATGAAGACAAGGCAGTGATCTAACAACGACTAATAACATGTCAACAGTTCCAATGAACAACATATTAGGAGCAAAAAAAAAATCCCAAGCTTGGTGTGAAAAACCTCATTTTTTATCTTGCACCAACAGTACCCTCTGCTGTTCCAAAACTGCACTGCATAAGGTGAAATCCAGCCCTGACCATCGGGAACACTCAACCCATCAAAAGCACCTAGTTAGCTTTATTCATTAATTATCTCACTTCCTGTTAAGATGTTCTAGTTATACTGGTTTCTTCCTACTACAGAGCCAGGTTTTGGGTCGGTTATGATTTTAATCTATTTATTGTCCCAAGACCTTCTTCTGTGATTAGAAAAAGACAGTTTTAGCCTTAAAAATAATTTTTAGATTAATAAAAAGAAAATAAATTGAACGCTATCCTCTAAGGAAGACAAGACCCACTCAACACCACGGTAACATTTTGTGGATCATTTCTGTAAAGCCAAAAGGGAGGTTTATATTTTAAAATCAGTGTATCACTCAACAGCCACACATCAGAGAAATCCAAACATTCTACCACAAGGTTTTTCAAAAAGCAACTTGAAGGCTACATCCCATCTGGGGGTAACAACACAGGAAGACTCCTGTACTTATGATATCCAATGATGACCCAGCATACCCATGCTGGAAGAAGGACCATCACACTGCAGATGCACCACAGCAAGAGCAGAAACAGGGAGGTGAGGCAGAGAGTGCTGCAGGCTTCCCCTGTGGTGAGGATTCCAGACCCATCCACGCAGGGTCATTGTGAAGCTTCAGCAAAAGCCCTGAACCCGGGGAGACACCACCCTCACAGTGTCCAACTGATGATCTTCATCAGCAGAGAAATTCAGAAACTGAGTGTACTGCTGTTCTTCTCCCCTCATGTGGAAGGCCATGTGAGGGAGGATAAGGACAAATTGTATGAGCACTACAGGGGAAAAAATGCCTCGAAGTGTGATTTGAAGCACAGGCATTTCACCACAGGCAGGCTGAATGAACAAGCACAAGGAGGAGGAGACATACGAGAGCAAGGAACACTCTAACTAGATTACGTGCTTAAGATGAATGTGCCAAAATTGAACTGTGAATGAACACACTGAAGTATAATTCAGAACTACAGAAAAAAACCCCAAAAACAACAACCCAGAAAATAGAACTCCTTCAGGACAGAGAAGAAACAAACTTGTACAACTTGCAATGGAAAAGAAACCTCTACTGCCTGATCTCAAAAGCTTTTCAGGGCAGGGTGACACATGACAGAAAATGTCTACAGAGCTTAAAACCAAAATAAACGGAACAAAACATGTTGTCCTTAACTATACTGTCAACAAGACACTTCCACCCAGTTCAGTGTCTTCTGAACCGATGGGAGACAGCAGTCAGTTGCCTTTGACCAAAGGACACAACTTTGAACCTTCAAAGATGGTTTCATGTCTTTCCATCAGAGCAGACTTAGAACCACATTTTCATACATTTCACAGCAACATGACTTCCAAGTGTGTGGCAAATATACAAATATTTGATCTTGGCAAGGGAACAAAGTACTTCTGAGGGGACTCAATGGTGTTGTAATGAGTTACAGTGAACAGCAGGCTGATCTGAATTGCCACCACAAAACTGAAATCCCCATGTCTTTGCACCAAAAAGCATCAACTAGAGCACAACTGCAAACCACATTTTTCTATTCCAGTCATGAAGATAGAGCCTCCAAAAAAAGACAGGCTGGAGTACCACACTCCAAGAAACATACACACAAGTTAGAGAGTAACTATTTAGAAGTAACAATGTTTAATATTTTTTAAAAATTTTTCCATTAGAAAGATTATAAAGCCCAAATCTGAAGAAAAGAAGACTGCAAGAAGCTTATCAACTAATGTAAAACTCACAAACACATGTGGAGGGGAGAAAAAAAAATTAAAACAAGAGAGGGTGAAAGTCAGAAAAGCTTGCAATTGACTTCATTGTGGTCAAAGTGATTTACAGTAGACATCAGGAAAAATCTGTTGTCTTGGGTTGCAATATGTAACCAAAAATGTGTATTCTATTCTCATCTGGAGAGATGTTTTTTTCTCTGTCTCTTGGGGGAAGAGGTGGGTGTTTTTTGTCAAAAAAAAAAAAAAACAACTGATAACAACCAGGTGAGCAGTGTTGCCTTATTTCTTCCACCACCCTGCCTCCAGGGAGATACCATCTGTGAACGGCCCATTAGGGCTCACTGCACCATCGGTAGAATTAAATCATCCCACTGTGAGATGCTCCGCCCAGCATGGTGCCAAACATTCCTACCTGCANATCCTGCCACCACTGGACCCTTCTACAGGATAATTTTCTGCTCCAACGGAGCCACAACTGTTACTCCAGGAGGACTCATTTTGGACTGCTTCCAACACACTGACCGAACAGGGTGTCAGGTGGTATTCTGACTCTGTCAGTGTTCCTAGCACTATTTTCTTCTTGTTGTTGGCTTGTTTCTTCTTTTTTTTGTACTATTGCCTTTGTATTTTGTAATATTCCTAGTAAAAGACTGATATTCCTATATCTTTGCCTGAAAGCCCCTTAATTTCAAAATTATAGTAATTTGGAGGGAGGGAGGGGGTGTACATTCTCCATTCCAAGGGTGGCTCTGGTTTCTCCTGGCAGATACCTGTCTTTCAAACTAAGACATCTGTCTAGAGGGAAGAACAATTAAGCCCTGGGATAGATTGTACCAGTTTCCATGATTACATTTTATAGAGTACTTATGACATATGTTGAAATAAAAAGATGTTAAAAATATTTTTTCTAAAAGCCCAGAGAAAGACCTCCTGTAGCTCTTTCCAGTGCTATTTGCTACAATTTCCTATGAAGGAAAACATTTTGAATGGCCATTATTAAAATATGCAACTTCTAAAACAAGTCGTAACATTTAAGATCAGATAATCGAGAAAACACACAGTACTAGAAATCAAGCATATTAATCTACATTTGCAAAAAGTATAGGACAATCATTTTTCAAATTAAATATTTACTGAAGTATCTTAGAAAGTATAGAAATGTTATACAGAAGGAAAGGAAACTGCCTTGTACTTCCAGCTCACTCCCTGATGTTTCTTAATGCCAGGTAGCTGGACTAAATTACAGAGTGCCAGGAATATAAAAATGCAAGATAACGGCACTGAGGTACTTCACATAAATATGAAAAAAAGTAAAAAATAAATACTAATTATGTTTTCAAAACTTAAATAATTATTTTGGAACTTAACACCATCCCTTTCTTACCTACAGACTGACTGTTCAGGACTGATATTCTCACTTGCTGATATTATCTTGCTGCTGTCAGTGCTTTAAAAAAAAAAAGAAAATTAATTTTCAACCTTTTTTAGCATTAGGATAGCAATAGGGAAGGAGGCTTCTGCTTTATGGCCAAAGAAACATTATTCTTCAATACAATCCAAGTCCTAGAGAGGGTTACAATCACAATGATGTAACTTCTTTCTCAGTACAATTGACCAACATCCATCTAGAAATTTGAGACTGGTTCAAACCCATCCTTTAAGAGAAGCCAAAAAACATTTGCCTTGATGGAGAAACAACATGAAAGAAAAGAGAAATTAAAAATTATTAACATGGATTTGCTCCTGTCTTCAAGATAGAACTTGGAATACGCAAGCACCTCCATGTGTTTATAATCCTGTCAGAGCCCAACATCCAACATGCAATTGCAGGGGATTTATACCCCACGTGATTCCATGCAACTGCATTCCCCAAACATTTTATTGGACCAGACAGACATTCCAGAGACAAGGCTTCACACTGTACAGGATGCAGGAAGGGAACCACCCAGCAATCAATTCAAAATGAAGCCTTCTGGAAACATTCATCCCACCAGCTCCCACTGGACACGGACAAAGGAAATACCACAAATAATGCTTTTTAATTAAAATGTGTTATAAAGTATACACAGGCACACACTAGGAGGAACTGATAAAAAATATTATAAGATAAAACATCTTAGAAGGGGAGTACACTTACTTCTCAACTCCTACTAAAAGAAAAGAAATTATTAGTTATGGATTAGTAGCTTTGGAAATCTCACCTTTCAAGGACAATAAGTGGAGCTGCTATGAGGAAGAAAATCACTACTGTTGGTGCAGTCACTGCAGGCAGAAAGACAATTGTGTGCAAGGGCTAAAAGGACTCAAAAGGGAAATGAATCGGCAACATACAACACTATGGTTGCCACCAGCATATATCTTATTGCACAATTAATTAAATACCTCCAGTGTTCCTATACCACAGAGTTTTGAATCAATGAAGCAATTCACGGGAGAGATTTAAACAGCTTAGTGTGGATGCCTGACTGAAACAATAAATGCCCTCAAAAATAGTTTAGAAAATGTCTGTGCTACATCAGGAACTGCAGAACTTGAAGAAAATTGAAGAAAGATGTGCAGAAAGTTGAAACATGATCAAATAAGCAGTACAAATGCTCATAAGCATTAGAAACACCAAACATAAGTACACAAGGGAGACTTTAAAGTCACCACTCCTTTTGGATACAACACGTTGCAGTGCACAACTCCCTCTGAAACAGGTTGCAACCTCAAATTTACAGTCACTTCAATAATGAACAAATATATGTTCAACACTCCAGATACTTCCACATTTTTAGTCACAATCCAGACATGCCTATCATTAATAGCTGGGAGCAGCAGAAGTCGTTAAACGCTTCACACTCAATCCAGCTATTTTCAGCAGCTCTGCCTTCTCCAGAGGGAACCAATTACAACATGTATGGCTCCCCTTGTAACCATCATCTTCACACGAGTCCTCAGCTTCTGATTACACAGCAGTCAGAAACAGCCATCCTCTTTCAAACAGTTCTTTGTTATTCTGAGCTTACCAAACAGCTGTGTGTCAAGCGCTCAGAGCCTAAATTAGAAGTATTGCACAAACAGCCACTGCCTTTCCTCACTGACCTTCTCATCTGTTGAGTTCTGAAATTTCAAGAGACAGCCCTGATTACTTTGGTAATTACTTCTCACACTGTCTTCTAGCCTTCACTTTATACCTACAATTATAAACCAAAACCAAGATGTAGGCATATGGAACACACATTCAATTCCCACTCTATCCTGCAAGTCCTTGAGGGGAAGGAAGTGTAATTATGAAATTACAGATTAGGGTGTTCTGACTGGACATTAGGACAAATGTCTCTACCAGAGCACAATGGAACTGGTTGCCCAGAGAGAGTTTCTGGTACCTGAAAGTCTGTATTTCTACTCATCACTGTTCTATTCTCCTTTAAAAGTAACTGCTTTTGGACTGATCCTCTTGAGAAGCAAAAGGCCTTTGTGGCAGCAACATCACTACCTACATTGTTATTGTATATTCAATACATTCAATACTGTACATTTCATGTTAAATGCCCCTTCATTGACCTGACATTTCTTCAGCCAGCTCCCAATACGAGCACCTCCAGTGCCACAAATGCACAATAAAGAGATGTTTGAAACAGAAGGTGAAGTACTCAAAAGTATACAGAACGATTTAACAGACATAAAACTGCAACAATGTTTAGGACAAGGGGTACAGGAATACCCAAATATTAAAAAACCCCAAACCACTCCAAATGACAATGAACCCTCTGTTCTACCACATCATGCCTGGTCCCTAGCGAGGGCTACAGACAAACAAGGGATTGTGCAGATGATCAAACACCAGGGCACTGACACAAGGCCTGTGAGGAGAGACTGAGGCAATGAGCTTGTTTAGCCTGCAGAAGACAGCACCTGGGGGAGGCCAAAGGGCAGCCCTCCAGCACCTGCAGGAAGCTCCCCAGAAAATGGAGCCTGGTTCCCAAAGTGCCGCATGGTGGGACAATGAGAGGCAGTGGGCAGAAGTACAAACGAGAGGTTTGGACTGTTGGATGTAAAGAAAAGTCTGTTCACCATGAAGACAGTGAAGCATTGGAAAAGAGTGTACAGAAAGGTTGTGCGGTCTCCACTCTTGGAAGTTTTCAAAACCTGACTGGATAAAGGCTTGGGCTCAGCTGATAATTGACGTGGCTTTAACCAGGAGGTCAGACTAGGAATTTAGTTACATTTATTCCAACTACTATTAGCCTCTAATTTTGCAAAGTCTTGCTCTATTCTTAAAAACGCTTAAGATTTTTTAAAGGTATTTTAAACCTGAAAAAATTGAGCATTAAAACTAATCCATGTAGGTTTATTTTCCTCTAGCTTATCATATCTTATGGACACATAATATAAGATGGAAAGGGTTACTTTTCCCACTCTTTACACACTACACACGCAGGCACACAAATGTAAGAGTGTACTGCAGTTACCTTTAGTAAAAAAGCTCTTTTTACTACTCAGCCTGCAATGATAATGGCTAAATGGAATCAGAGAGAAATATACAAATAACTCAGGTGAGAGATGCAAAAAAAATTCAGCCTTAAACAACAGAATAGAGACGGAGATTCTGAACATATCTAATATTTCTATTTCTGAATATGGCTAATTCTGATATTTCCCAAGACTAATTTGCAATCTCACTCTATTTTGCTAGAATAAATCTGCTTTCATCTTCAAGCGGATCTCATGTCAACAGTTACAATGTGCAAACCTAAGAAGTACAAAGATTAGTTGATTTCAAAGAAATAATGTAGTACGTGCACTTAATCTTTCAGGTGCTTACAACACAGGAAACATTTGGAAAAGTGCAGCTTCAATTATAATATATTTTTTTTCCAAGTCAGTTCACATAAATAAGTTTAATGCCTTGAAATATTATTCATTTTCCTTCCTAATCTGGCTTTCTACAGTCTTGGTTAGTCACACATTCTTAGCCCTTCCAGCCTCTATGTAGGTGGTAAATTATTTTCTGAACCCAGGTAAATTCTTAGGAGTCTCATTGTAATTTTTACCCAGAGTTGAATCCTCACTACGCTGTCTTCTTAATCCGCTTTTGAAAAAACATAAACAAATAGAATACTTTGCCATTCATTTAGGGCAATTTTACCAAGTGTTTCTAGAAACATTAATTATCTTCCCATCTTCTTAACTTATTTATATTTTTACTAGGCTTTAGGAGTGTTTTTTCAGAGAACACCAGTAGTCTGGGAAGCTCAATACCACGTGAAGATAGTAACAGAAGCTCTCATATAGGATTGCAAAGTAGTCAGGCAAGTTAATGTCTGAAAATCTTAACAGGCACTATTATGTAGAAAGATAACATATCTATCTCAGGAAACCAAAGGCCACACACTGCTGGAAGACAGGAGAATAGGAGGGGAGAAACAACAGTACCTGCTAAGCTCACTGTCAGTTTTCTGAGATATTGTGCTGTTTGTGCCTCTGGCCTGCGCAGGCCCAGCCGTCCTACACGAGCCTGTTACCAGTGACAGAGGGGCAGAACTTACCTATACACATTTTGCCATGAAACACGAGAGACATAAAACAGATGTGCTTCTTAACACAAACTTGTCTCCCAAAGCTTTTATTTTACTTCTTTCTTTAAAGCACGTGAAACTAAGAGCAGTAGTTGTTTTAATAATTCTAAACATGCCATCATCACTAGTCAAAAGACTGCAGCATATTTTCATCTTCAGTTCCCATATAAATTCTACCTGATGGAAAGCAATTCAAATTATCAAATGTGTCTTTATTCTCCTCCTGCTTCAACCTCTGCAGAAGCATCAGCAGGTTTTCAGGATCTTCCAATTTTTCAGGATTAGAAGCATCCAGACTTTCTCCGCAGCAGCAACCCATGAGATAGGATTAAATAGTAAGAACTTTTCTTCTCTCTCCTCAGCTGGCAGAAGTCCTTTAAATAAAACAAGCTGTTTTGTAAATAAATTAAGTAACAAAGTTTGACTTCCTAAGAATTTTAGATTTGTCTACATTTTCTTCTCCCTGCAATAATGCAAGCATGGTACTCAAAACCTTACATTCCTGTGTAATCTCTCCAGACTCTTTGGGCAAATACAGAATTTCAACTGAATGTAAAAGAAAAAAAAAAAGCATCAGTTAGGAAAGACCTTCTGAACAGGAGTGTCAGGAAATAAAACCAGAAATTTGTCACGATAGGACTCGATCAGATTACGAAAATAGCTATGGGCAACAGTAGTAGACAGTTAAATATAAGCGGATATAAACAGCAAGGTTTCTCCAAATTAAGGTACTGTAAAACCAAATTACTCCACGGAAGGTTTGCTTAATTTTCACCCAGGGGATGGCAGCAGCCAGTCTGTAACTGCAAAAACCCCAAACAAACAAACAAACAAACAAACAAACAATCTGGGTTTTGTTTGTGTTTTTTTCGTGTTTTTTTACTCCAACACTTTTGCCGCGGCCGTGACATGGCGGGCGCGCCGGGCCTCTGCTGCCCCCGCGCGGTGCCCGCGCGCCTCTGCAGGCCCGGCCTCCCCGTCCTCACCTGCGCGGCCCCGCCGAGTTTCAGTAAAAACACTGACGTTTCAGTAAAAACCCCGAGTTAAGCACGTCGGTCTGTCTGGGACGGATTAAAAATAACATTTCCTAAAGAGCTGGAGGGAGAAGGAAGAGAAGGTCCCTGTATTTTCACACAGTATCATTTCCCTGGACCAATTCACTACACAAACAAGTTTTGTAGAATATCTGAATGCGAGCCAGAGGAGCACAAACTGCTTGGCCAGGAGCTCAGCAGAAACTTTCCAGTACGGCAATCCCATTTCACCTACTCTGTCATGTTATTTAGCCTTTACAAAGACTGAAGTATTTAACTGGGGAAAAAAATTAGGAGCACAGAACCAGGCAAAAAACTTAATTCCTCACAACAACAACAAAAAAAAGCATTCAACTTTCACTTCAAGCATGGGACATGATGTGCCTTAAAAAAAAAAACCCACTGCTTATAGAAACAGACAAGTATAAAACATGAAAAAAATGCTCACACAGGAAGAAGTAAAAATTTGTCATATAGCCATCTTAGACATTTTTATAAACAGGCCCTTGAAGAAAGAAACCATCCCAAGATTAGTTTACACTGAACAGGGACAAGGACAAGTAATGAGGTAATTACTTGTGGGGTAATTCCCTTCCTGCAAAGGCACTAACACACAACTGCTGAGCAAAGTATACTTACACTAGTACAAAATGATGTCAAAACCAGCAATTAATACACAACAGCCAAGATGGTTTAGGGATTTTTTAAAACCTTTTGACCACATGGTTGCACATTAAACAAAATCAAAGTAGTCCTAAATTCCTGAAATTTCATTAAAGTCTGCAGTAAGAAGTTCTTATCTTAGCTCTTTTTAATGCTGTAATTATACAGTTTTCTAGAAATGAGTGAACTTCCCAATACCAAGCTTTTTGCTCTTATCCTAATGGTTCTTCTCAATTGCCATTTCCTGAGGTTGGAGTTAATCATTAAGAAGGAATTCTGCATCAAGACTGTATCAGAAGAGTGGCAAATCCAGTACACAACAGCAGATTTCTCTAGTCCTTCATCCATCCATCCATCCATCCATCCATCCTCCATCCATCCTTTGACACGGGAAGTGTAATTTGCATAAGAGAGTACAGCATAAAGACTACGTAGCTGTAGTTCACAAGCTATTTTTAATTCTTCTTGGAAAAAGAGAAAAGTTTTAGTAACTACATCAAAAAACAAGACATTCAAAGGTCAAAAAACACCAGCCCAAAATTCCTTCAGATAAGGGCACTGTTTCTATTCGCAGAAGGATAAACCATTCTATAATACAATATGCTGTAATTATAAAAACAACTTTGTGGGAAATAAAATACACAGCAAGGAGAAGTAATATATTGTTATTCAGTACTGAATCTTTAATGCTTTTGTAATATGAATAAGGTCTCTTTTTCAATCACAGAATGGTTTGGGTTAGAATGAACCTTAAAAGATCATCTAGCTCCAATTCTTCCACCATGGGCAAAACCCACTTTGCAATAGACCAGGTTGGTCAATGCCCCATCCAGCCTGGCCTTAAACACTTCCAGGGATGGGGGATCCACAACTTCTTCAGGCAACCTGTTCCACTGTCTCACCACCCTCACAGTGAAGAATTTCTTCCTCATAACTAATCGAAATCAGTGCCCAAACCTATCTTTCAAAAGTTTAGAAATACTAAAATTATATTTGAAGCATTATTAAATAAGAGGCAAAATTAGAAAATTCAATCAAAATTAACACATTTTTCTACTGTAATTCAATTTGCACTCTTTACATTGCATTAGCTCAGGCTTTTGCTTCTAATGAAGTACCTGACCCAAACACAAAAGCTCTGGACTCAAAGATATAGAAAATAATGTTAAAATGAATCATAATGAAAAATAATAAAAGCCTTTCCATTGTTCAGATAAGGCACTTTTAAACAGAGATTATAGCAGCAGTGCTAACAGAAAAAAGCAGCATTACTAATTTCCTAGCAGCTTAATGGAGAACCGCCCATGCTCCACTTGGAACCTGATATAATTGTGTGGGGCAAGTCTCAAAAGGCTGAAAAGTCTTTGCAAGTAAATTCACAGTAATTAGGTTTCTAATTATACCCAGAGCATTAGTGATTGCTATGGTTAAAACAGCCTGTTTCATTATTCCTCTCTTTCTGAAAGCTCAGTCTTTCATTGTTTGAGCAGAAATTCTAGAAGTTTAGTCTGCCTGAACATGTATTTTTTTAAAGTTTAAACAGAAGAACAGAAAGTCCTGGGCTTATGTATGAAGAGCAAAATTAAACTTTTCCACTACAAGAAAAAAAAAAAAAAAAAAAGTACTCCCTGGTATTGAAGCAGCCAAAAAGCATGAAGTACAGGGCCTTTGACGGGGCAAATCTGAAGGCTGCAAGGCCCCAAACCAAAATTCACAACAGTTCAAGTTGTACACGTAGTTCTGAAGGCACTTGCACAGATGCATTGGGGCAGCTTCTAGCAGCAATTCACAGTAGCCACATCATACCCTAATTACAGTACCTACATCACACCACCAGCACTGCCCATGCAGACCATGCTTTATTATCAATACAGTACTCTGAAACACTGCCTGTGTTTTTACAAGCACCCGCAGAGGACCTCTGCCCCAAGCAAGCAACTTCAACATATTGCTGCCCTCCTGAACCACAGATGTAGAATGTGTAATTATAGGACAGCCAGTCTCATTTGGCCAACTGGACTGAGATGAAAGACCTTGAGACCTTTATTCTATTCATAGCTCTGCCCTTGAGCTGCAGCATGACATAGAAAAATTTGACTTTCCTGTGCCTCAGCTTCCTCAGTCTATTCATCACCCTTCATCCTAAGAAATGTGCCTTAGTTCATTTTTTTATTAGGGTGTCTGGGTACACTTACAGCTGAGAAATAATATTTACATAAGTATTTTATGGCTACTCTGAGATTGATTAACAAAGACAAAAAGATGCAATTGCACTTATAAATTATTAACTTTGCAACAGTAAGTGTAAAAATTCAGAAGTGGGAAGCCATCAGCTACTTAACTGTTGGGAAAACTCAGCTTTTATTGATTTCTGTGCCATCTTTTTTTCACTACTACATTTAAAGCATACATGCCTGTGTTCATAGTGCTTTGAAAGAAGATACTCCTTGGAACATGCACACTCATTGTAGTTATAAAAGATATCAGTGAAACTCTTCTGTAGTAGTTAACTCTTTTTGTTCTGTGAGTGATTAAGGGGTTCACTTTCTGCACTGCTGCAGCTCTGATGACTCACATTAACCAGTGTCCAAACACTGAAACCTACAGGGTAACAACTGTGAAAAAGCAAAGTGCTGTAACAGAACTGAGTTAAAGTAGGAGGGATCCGAACGTGACATGAAAAAAGTTTAGAAACATGCACGTTTATAAACACTTAAAAATGGAAATAGCTGATTTTAACACATTCTGGTTTTTTGGGGATTTGTTGTTTTGTTTTTGGGGTTTTTTTGGGTTTTTTGGGGGGGGGGGNGTGGGGGGGGGGGGGCCGGTTTCTGGAATTGAGTAAGAAATGCTGAATTCTGACCCTCAGAGGTATACATTTCCTGGATTGTTGAGGCCTTTGGTTATGCAAAATACCAAGAACTGGTTAAGAAACATCCTGTAGTTTCTGTACCTGACTAGAATTTTGGCACTATCCTCACACACTGTTAACTTCCTCAGGAAAGCAATGCACACAAGAGCAATATCGTCACCCAATGCCACAAAGGAGTAACCACTTGAAATCAGCTACCTCAGGTTCAAACATCTATTCAGGATATGCACACACAGTACAAATTACTTTTTGCCTGGATGCACAATTACATTCCTTCTGAAGTGCAGAAGAGATACATAATTCATAGAGCTATATCTCATGATCCAAGTGTACTTGTCCTTGCAAGTCATACCCAGGTTGTTTGGCTGCTTTATTGTCTCAACCTGACACTGTGATGTAAACCCAGACTGCAATGACAAAAAATGGGATGTTATAGTGACAATGTTGAAAGAAGATAAACTAGGAAAAATCTCCTCTGAAAAACATCCCTAAGTGTGACAGTCAGAATCGGCACCAAGGCCACGCTCAGATCACAGCAGCACTGGCTGTCCAACTTGAGACAAATCACGAATTACCTCCTTTGTCCCAGCGTCAGTGGAACTGATGTGAAACAGCATTGAAATGAGCACGGAAGGTGCCCAAAGCCAGCCTGACTGTATCAAAGTCAACAGAAAAAGTGCATCTATTCTATCAAGTGTGTGGTGGGGGGGAGCTCCCATCGAGGTTGGCAACACCTTCATCACTACACCCAGTGTTGCAATGGAACAGGTGAGAGGTAGGGGGATGCACGGTGTGGAGGAGAGGCAGAGAACCACTCACTAACACGGATGACACAGCTCTCACAAGGAGGTATTGTTTCCAGCTGAACGCATTGCTAAGGGCTTCACAGTCAGCTGAGATGAATAAATCCTTTCACCTCTGAAAGCACTCAGCTGCAGAGCAATTGCTACCAGAGGTAAAGTGCTTTCACTGCAATGTACCTTTCCAGAATATGGAAAACTGCTGACTTTGACCTCTGGAAATCTGTATCAGAAGACACAGCTTTGGCTGCATGTAAGACACTGAACACTGTTCCTTATGAACACTCTCCCAATCCACCCATCCAAAGTCACAGGAACATCCCCTTCCCAAAAATTTGTGGGGAGACCAGGGAGAAAATGCACGAGTTGAGCAAGTGAAGCAAGTGAAACACTAAGGCTGAGGTCAACTGAGTGAAACAAACAAAAGTCACACTCTGCTTTAAACTGGGCAAGTTCCTCAACTGTACCCATCAGCTAATAACACAAATGGAGAGAGAGGGAAATAGAAAGGGACTCAAACAGTATGAAGACAGTAGCTGTCAAGAGAAGCAAGAGCAACTTACTATTTCAAAATGCAAAACTAAGGCTCAGCCTTGAGCAGGGAGATGGAGAAGTATTCTTGCACTTTACATTTCGATCTTGCTAAAAAGTCGGCACTGGCCCAGAACTAAAACAGTAACCCAAAAAACCCAAAATGAAGATAGTACAAGTACAGTGTTACAGCCAATCCTCGAGCCACAACATGCTTAGGGTGCTATGCCCTTAATGACCTTCACTAAACCTGCTCCTTACATGCTCCCAAAGTGTTCAGGGAGTTTCCTCCTCTGGAGAAATCCCAAGGACAAGGTACATCATACTTGCTCCCTCTCTCAACAGCTCTGTCATGCATCATTTCCCATTGTCCCTGCAGAGTTTTGTCTTGCACTGTTAACATTTTAGGAGCACTTGAAATTCCTGGAGAGACAGCAGGGTCATAAAGTAATGCTGGGTATTTCACTAAATAAGCAGTAACAGATCAGAAAAAGATGAGGCATTTTCATTCCCCTATGCTCCTTGTCTGTCCTGTGAAGTGCTGCCTTCTAAAAGACAGAGAAGCACTCATGAATTTTTTTAATTTTGTTTTTAACTCTCATAAGTTCTGATTCACATTCACTGAGCAGACTGTCTCTCCTGTCCTGGTGGCACACAGGCAGCTGCCTCGGGTGAGCCAGTCAGGCAGTTCTGTGCAGTTACATCCAACAGCCGGAGCAAGAGCAATTGGGAACACACACATCAGCCTCCAGCCAAGAGAGAAATAGCTGGCACAATTACAGCTATGAAAGATACTACCACAGCTGAGTGTCCTGGAGTTGCTGGAGTTTAAGTTTAGCCATGCTCCTTATTCTGGCAGGCTGAGAGGGAGCACAAAGTAACATGAGCTGTGACCATTTCTGGGCAAATCCATTTTTTTCCTCTATTCTGCACAGATAAGAGAACTATCCACGGTAGTACACTATAGCTTTAAGTTTCAAGCTGAACACAAGTGGAATACTTCAGCCCAGTATGAGAAATCTTAGAAAACTTAAGCTACTTTACCAAAAACCTCTTGTTTTAACTGCTACTTTTACATCTTTTTTTCTAATATTCACTGCTGCCTCAATAACATTACTTGTTATTTTTAGCATTTCAAAAAAGCATCACTTTGATCCTCAAATCCCTAAAGCATCTGAAAACTAGCAGAGAGATCCTTAAAACTGTAGCTGGATCCATGTTATGAAAACTTTTTCAACATTTGTTCTCAATTTTGGTGCAGAAAGTACAGCACTAACACACACTGCAGCTGAGTGGATGAAACAAACCTTAAAGTTACTAATAAGTCAAACATTAAAGAATTCACAATAATCCATCTCAGTGGTGTACCCAGTCTCTTCCTGCAAAGCAAAAAAAAAAAAAAAAGGCAACTGTTCCAGGAAGCTTAGCGTGCTGCACAATACTGTCCAAAACTGTCTTTTTTAAAAAACTAATGCCCACAAAGTTAGTCTCTCAGGCTTTCCAGCCTGGGAAGCAGAGGCAACATCAATAAAATCTACTTTAAAGAATACACACACACTCCCCCTCCAAAGCTAATGCCATAGATGAAAATTGTTACCATCACCATTTGCTTGCTACCCCTCATAATAGCACTATGCCTTGTCAAAAAATATTCTCCCTCAGCCACCTAATCAATTCAGCCATCCCAGCTCAAACCACTTTCATCACATTTATGCTCCCAGTGCCAAGCTGAACTGGCCCAGAGTTGTTATTTTTTATAGGGGCACTCCTGCATTCCCATCTTCTTGCAAAGGCAAGTAGGACAGTCACAGCAGAAGACAAAACCATTACGTGACTCTCTCAACAAAGAGGACGAGTTTGTCTCCATGGCCTGTTTGCTCACACACCAACTGAATGTCTTTTCATTGGTTCCTCATTAAACAAAGAACAGAAGTCAGATGTCAGTGTACATAAGATCCACTCCCTTGACGCAGAACAAACTACACTCCCAGTGACCCAAGACACAACAGCTGTACCCACCCACCCTGGATACCATCATACATCCATGAAGCTTTAGCCACTTGAGAAAGAGTACAAATTTTCCAAACTCTTGCAAGAAGATCCATTTCTTCAGCACATTGTTAGACCCTAATACAAGAACTTACAAAAGTACCATTTCACTTTGAAAAAGATAAACCAGTATTTATATTGATAATAAAGGTTTGATTGTTTTTGATTAATTCAGTCTTTTTGCTGCATGACTGGTTTCTATGGAAATGCAAGCAGATTAAAAACCTGCAACCACAAGTGAGTCAGTTTTGCCTGTTTATGTCTCCTCAGTTCCCTTGGAAACAGACATTAGAGAAAAAAAAAAAAAAGAGTAAAAAGGATAAGGGTCCTGAAATACCTTTGGAAAATCTCTTCTTTATCTCTTTGGCTGCCTTGCCAGAATTAGAGTTGAAAATAACACAGAGCAACAGATGACAGAATAGTGGCTTGATTTTTTTAAGGAGACATCAACAGAACATACCTGGAGATGTTTCAAAAACCACATTCAAACTGACAAGCTCAAATTGTATTAACGTGGGTTTTGGCAAAAGTACTTCATGCAGGGTAAATATTCCTTTAAATTAGTTCAATGCTAATGTAGAGAGAAATACAATAGAGAACAAGAAAACAGCATGACACCATCCTTGTCCCAAGTATATTTCAATACTTTGAGAGAGAAGGAAAAAGTAAAAGCTGCCTTGGGGGAATGAGTCCAGTATTTCCATTGCCAGGATGCTTTTTAATGGAATCATTCCTTCCTTACAACACTCATTTTGAAGCTGCAAAAGCTAGGTTCAGTAACAAACATCAGTATTAAATTTGTTATGCATAAAAATGCATTCCTCCAAGGCCATAAAGCAAATCTAGGAGGGCCTGTCAGCAAGACAGCATCTCCCAACATACTTTTCAAAGACAACAGTGCACCCTCCTACGAGCTGGATCTTCACACTGATAGAGACAACATCTTTCTTCCTCCTCAGAGCCAAATGCATCAGGGAAGGAATAGGATGGGAAGTTACTAGGAAAGAAACTGCAGTGCATGTCTCAGATCTTCAAAGCTTGCTCCTATCACTACCATCACTATGTAAGAATTCCCCGATAACCAAGTGTCCAGAAAGACAAGGAACAGCAGTACAATTATTTGCTCCTTTAAGTTCCTTCTAGAATGTTCAGGACAGCTAAACCAGACTACAAACTACTTATTTCCTTGTTTGTCTCCCACATCACGTTACCAGTTCTACGTGCTCAGCACACCTCCATGCAAGTCAACACTTCATCAGAGAGGTGTGGAATTCATCATTACTGCCTGTCTGGGAAGAATGTGCAGCGACAGTGCCCATCTCTTACCACTATTGTCAAGAGACTGAAGGTGTATTACAAACATCAGGAAACAGAAAAAGGAAATCTTACCTCTGTCCTAAATCCTGCTCACATACTCCCAACAATTACCAGAAGCCAAGGGCCCTCCTGCATTCAGCATTACACCCCTTATTTTTGTACTTTGCTGCTGCTCTGAAAACTAAAAATATACTGTCACCGACATGAAACAAGGCTTGGGGAAGAGCAACCAGTCATGATACTCACTAAAAGGATGAGAAAGGGGTAGCAATCACTGGAGGTTTGTCTTGAATAGAAGCAGCAGTTGAACTTAATTCAATGTTAATTAGTTCACATCAGCTGAATTCAATCTATTCTTGTCACAGTCAAGATATGCCTTAGAGAATTAATTATTTCCTATTCTCCTTTGTATTTTGGCAAGGTGTAGAGTCACACAGGAAGGAGAATTATGTTGCAGTACTCACTAAGGCATCACTCAAGGACGACAGATTTAACATTAAGTGGAGAACATTTAATGTTAAGGGAACATTAAGAGAAACATTAATGTGTATCTTTCAGTCTATTTCTAAGTTTAACCTCCTTTCTTGTAGAGGTCAGGTGTACAAATAAACAAAATAATTTAGCTATTCATTTACTTTGGCAGCTAAATATACAACCATCCAAGTGTCAGGAAAACTAGTTTACACAGGAAACCACTTCACACAGTTACCATTCAAATTCACCCGTGACAACGATATGCAGAGGCATCTTCTAAAACATTAAATGAACAAACCACATAAGCAGCAAATATGCAGATCAAGTGTTTTCCACCATACTCTACAATAAATTTGTTTGTTTCCATTATTAAATGCAGGTGTCAAGTTTACTAAAACCAGTCTCTGAAGAGATTGCAAGGGTGTCAGGTGTTAGGATCAGCTTAGTTTCATACCTCCTCTAGCACAAAGAATAGAACAAAGAGGAATATCACTGTTGAAGCTAGGGACTCACTATTAAACAGATGAAAGGTGCTGGTCACAAGAAAAGTGAAAATAATTTAATAAGAAATAACTCACACGAAATCCATAATCTTTGATTTCTAAGGACCCCAAAATTAACACAACTGACTTATTTTTGCCTTTGGGGACATAAGCATTATCATATCAATCTTAAGGAAATTTACAAGGTCATACACTGCATTGTAACTGAGGAAACAAAACCACAACAGTTACCGCGCACCACCTTCCTGGTGCACTTGACTAAGCAAGGCTCTCCTTCAGCAAATACAAAGTATAATTGCCCCATTATACATTGTATCACATTACACATTCTCAAGAAAGTCTAATCATAGATAAATAAGTCATTCAAATCTGTCATTTGTTAACTTCCAAATGATGATTTATAGAAGCTTAATATTAACTCTTCATATCAAGTTTCCCAAAATGGGGTTTTAAATTTGTACTTTAAATTTGCACAAGTTCCTACTGTGTTAAATTACACGATAAATAAACTGGGTTTTGATACATAAAAGTCTAAAGACCAACTGAAAACAGGTGCCATCTTTACTGTTTCAAAAATAACATCTGCCTCTTTATACTAGACTGTTGCTTATGGTAATATTTCAAGGAACTTCATCCAATAATTAAGACACAATCCACAAAAGTGTGTAGAAGGAACAACAGTACAGCCTAAATCAACTGTGACAGCTGATAAAGAACAGTAAGCTAAATGCTCAAGCTAGCATCATCTCTTTGTACATGTTGAAGAAGCTTAATGCAAACACTGCAACTTCCAAGAATAAATGAACAACACATTTTACACAAAACATTAGAGAAAGGGAGACACACGCACACACCAAACAAAAGGTCTGTTATGTTACCTGACAGTGCTCCTGTCAGAACACCCTGGATACCCAAAAGCAGCCAATGCATTCAATGCAAATCACTCTAACTAGGCTGCAACTTAGAGCCATCTTTCCAAGTAAAACCGTTCCATTTATAGAAATCCACAGCATCTGCACACAGATTTGCAACACTGTATTGCAACCCAAAGTTACAACAAAACTCCCCAGGGACTGATGTGGTGTAAAGTAACAAACAGCACACAAAGCTAAAGGCAAAAAATCCGAAGAGGACTGCAGCAAGTTATAACCCTCCTCAGCACCTTGGTGCATAACACAAACACACAGCTGCTTCTTCATTTGTAACAAAGATCACACACAAGTTGTGGCATGAAAGGTTTTTGTGCAGGCCTTGGGAAGTCCAACGTGATTTCCTGGTCCCGTGAAGGAAGTAAAGGATGGTAGGTGGGTGGTATAATTTCATAACAGATCATCATGTAATAGCAGATATGGCAAAACTTTTCTTTTAATCACAACTGTACTTATTTTTAAGCAGGAAGGATTTTCTACACCATGTCAACAAAAGTGCTACTTCTCAGAAACTCATATTCAAGATTTTTAACTCCCTCACTGAAGCACAAACCTGAAGAAAAAAACTCTGCTCAAAAAACCACTATGCATCTCCTTTTACAAATTTAGTCTTAAAATACCTGTTCTAGTCCAAGGCACCTTAGTGGTTCTCTTGTCAAAATCAGTGCATCAGCACAAGTGTCACATGCAAGTTGTCACCTGTCATCATGCAAAACTTCTTAAGAGCACATAACAACAGATGTGGAGCATGTAGAGGTAGAAAAATGCTAAGTTTAAGAAGCATTGCAGCAGAAACCTCTATCAGCATGCACAAAAACGCAATATAGCAAAGAAGAAATTTGACCAGCAGCTTCTTGTCAGTTCTAGATCAGCGTTTCTCAGCTGCTGATCCAGGGAGCAACAGTCAGCTCTGAGACATCTGAAACAGCCTGTGGAACAGCTGCAAGGAAGGCTGGCTTGTGTTTTGGGCAGGAGGGGAGAGAATTGTTTTCTTGTTTTTATATTTTCGGTAAATAGTTCTTGCATGCAGGGAAAATCAACACAAACAAAAATAAGAGCAGCAACTGAGCAATCAAACTTCTGCCTAATTTCTGCCTCATTGCAACTGTAACCTTCTGTGGCCTTACTGCACAGTACAATCCTCAGATTGTATTCAATGAGGTCAGATGTCTCTTTGGACTTAAAAAGGTTGAGAGACATCCTTTAGATGACAGATATTTGGCAGATAACAACATGGAAGATAAATGGAAGATGAGGATTTCTGAAGGACAAAGCAAGATGATGAGATAACCAGCATACATGATTACAGAAAGAAATCAAAATTCACCAGAGGAAAAAAACTAAGCTTGTCTTAGATATTTTAAAATGTACAAAGGATTCAGGAAACAAAAGCCTTAACATACAAACTCTTTATTTTGACTATTAGGAATCACAAACTAACAGAATATTTTAAGAACTGAGATCTCTAATACTAGATTTATAAAGCATGAACCTGCTCTTATACCCAGTAATAAAACTAAAGCCATAAAGAGCATTAGGCAGTCACAAATTCGACCCCTTAAGCATACTAAGAGCTCTAGCATTGGAGTGGGCTTAAGCACATCCCTCTAACACTACTAAATCAAAACTATCTCACCACTATTGCAACTATTTAACAGATGTTTTAGGGAGCCCAGAAACAGTTGCACTTGTTCTCCTACTTACTTGAATCCTCCCATCTGAGAAGGTGCAACTTCCAAGCAGAATAATACAGAAATCCCAGTACCAGAAAGAGGCAGAGGGCTAGCAGCAGGTTACGCACAAACACCAAGAGTCCCATCTTCACATTAAATCTGCTCTTCTACATGACCTGAGAAAGAAACACAGGTTGAGATTGGAGCCACCTTCTCCAACAGCCATCCTCTCCAAAACAGGCAATCCCATACCCACCATAACGCACGGATCCCAAGCCGTGCTCTCCACAAGGTAAAACACGCGTTCCCCAAAGCACACCAGTGAAACAAGAACCGCCCCACACAGCCGCCCGTTCTGGCCGTCACAAGGGTCAGTGCCGCTCCGGAGAGACGAGGGTCACCGCCACGCTGTGACAGAGCATCGGCCCCGCTCCTGCCCACTTCAGACAACCGAGCCCAGCAAGGCCCTGGCCGCCGAGGCCTGGCGAGCACCGCGTCCTCCCGACACGCCACAAAGCAAACGCACAGCGCCGGGGTGTCCCGCGGAGAGCGGCCGGCGCAGCGCTGGTGCCGGCTGGAGCCCCGCGGAGTTCCGGGCACCCCGCGATGCGGGGATGCGCTGCCCTATAGGCAGTACCGGCGCTCGGGAAGAGGGGCTCGCCGGGCCCGGGCAGGACTGCAGCTGTCCGCCAGCTGACAGCTGCCAGCGGCCGGTTGGAGCCTGGGTTTGAACGAGCAGCGGCGTCGCCACCGCCGGGCTGCCCCCGCCTCGCCGTGCTCCTCTACCGGCTACGCCGCGCCCCGCCGCGCCCCGCCGGGCGTCGCTCGGCGCGCCAGCCGCTGTGAGCAGCCCTGCCTGCCCCCTC
>WAAE01000427.1:41402-59518 GCA_013400495.1 Nicator chloris
CGGCCGCCAATGGCGCGGCGGAGCCCGCCCGCATAGCGGCCGCCGCCGGCCAATGGGACGGGGCGGGGGGGGCGCGCCCCGGCCAATCGCAGGAGACTCCCGCAGCCAATGGCGCGCGGGCGAGGGGGTCCCCGCCGGAGGAGCGCTGCGGCAGGGCGGCGGTGCGCGTGCGCGGAGCGCTCACCGTGCCCCTCAGAATCAGCGCGCGGCGGTGGCGCCACGGGAAGTGGCCCGGCCTCGATTCCCCCTCACGGCCGCTGCCGGGCATCGCTCCTCCTCCAAATCCTGGCGGCGCTCCGCAGTCACACCGTGGCACCTCCAGAGCACTGCGGTGCCTCCAGGCATGGCACTGGGTGGCCCCTGCCAGCGCTGCACCCAATGTGAGGCTCAGCATTGTCACCCCACAGCACTGCACCTTCCGCCAGCTGAGGCACCTCAGCTCCTGCCCCGCCGCTGCGCCCCTGAGGTGACATGGCATCGCCCGCCCTCCAGGCACTGCATAGAGTGCGCTGCGTCTCCCTTCAAGTTCTTCCGATGGCCTCTCAGCCCTGCCCCGCTCTGCACAGCCAAGCTGCAGCCACGACACGGCAACGCAGCCCTGGGGTGCTTCCATCACTGCCCCAACACAGCATATATCCCTGTTTGTTTTTTGCCACTGCCTTCACACCATCCTCCGGCTTCTGCAAACCCTCACAGCACTGCACACCCTACAAGGTCCTCCCCACTCCCTGCACAGCTCTGCGCCACCATCCCGGTGTCGCATAGCCTCCATCACTGGATCACACGGGGCAGCACAGACCCCCCAACTGCCCTTCCACCGCACAGCATAGCTCATGCCACGCAGGCAGTGCAGCTTCCACGCATTTCCCGGTATGTTACAGTCTCCACATTCTCACCGCACAGCTTCCCTGTGAGCACAGCAGCACTGAGGCCAGCCTGCACTGCACTCTTCCTGCAGCATTGCCCTCCTTCTCGCTAGCCTCACAGCCTTCTAATGCTCCTTAGGCAGAGGGCAAATGACAAACTCTAATACAACGCCTCTCAGGCGTTATATTATATATATATATATAATAATAAAGGAAAATTATTAGTCGTGAGGGAGAAAGTAATCTGAAAGGAAATAAACTGTAAGGAATAAACCTTCATCTTTAGTGACCAGCCCAGTGACCCTCCATTTGTCACTGATAACAGAAGGAAAATAAAAGGTGATTTTAAGGGAATCTTAGTAAGATATATCCAGCATGGTGGCAGCTCCCACTGAGGTGAGCCCAGAGGCCAATGTTGAACGGCAGACACTGCCTTGAACACCACAGAGCTGGCCGAGCACTGCCCGCTGACAAAACGCAGTTGACAAAAGGCTGAGTTCCTGCTGGTCACAGGGAGAGCTGGTGAGGGCTCATACCAGCCCCATTTTCACAGCCAGAAACCCCACTTTGTGCTCTGCACAAATGATGTCAGCACATGTTAGTTGCTAGTGTGGCACCCACGCAGTCAGGCTTCCAGAGCTACCACGCTCCTCTGCAGGGAACAAGGGAGACACATGTCACACTGATACGCCATTAGGTTTTTTGGATGCCAACAACAACTTCTAGAGACAGCACAGGAGACCAAGAGAGTCATGCAAGCACCTAGGTACAACTGGCACCAGTATCACCATGAGGAGGTATGTGGAGAGGGGACACAACATCCATGCAGCCCTGTCCATCTGTACATCTGCCCCCATGGTGCTGCCCCACCAAGCCCCACCTTGCAAGGCTGACCTGCTCAGGATGCTCGTTGCTCTCACTCATCTGAGGCAGCTCCCTTCCCTCCAGCTTTATGGCGAGCTGGCGGCCAGGGCTGGTGCAGGCAGCCTCGTCCCATGGCCCCAGCTCTGCTGCCGGGCTCATTTCTTCCAGCAACCCCACAGACTCCTGTGCTACATCCTGTCTGGCTGGAGCCCAATTTTACTTTACAAACGTTTGCTTTATGCCTGCTCCTCATCCCTTTTTCATGCCTCCATCTTGTCTCCCTGCCTCAACCACCTTGGTCCCTGTGACACAGAGGTGCTGCACTGTTTGCTGCCACTGCACCACATCTGCTCCCGTTGTCCCCAAGCTTCACCTAAACCACCCCCGACTGTACCGCATTTGAACCCCGCGGTGTGCGGGCACAGCAGGTGATCTGATTTCAGTGATGAGATAAGCAGGGACCCACAGCACGAAGCCAGATAGCAACAAGTCTGGGGCTTGCTCCTGAGCCTGTGTTTGTCACTCAGGAAACTCTAACCCCGTTATCAGGTGTCAGTGTGCTGCAAAGAACCCAGGATGATGTAACCCTACTTGCAAGCCTGGAAAAAATTCAGAAGGCAATCTTAGAAAATCAGGTACCAGCGTCTGGCAGCTGTTTGATGGCCATGAGATGAATTAAGGCAATGATTAGTGGAGTGATTTGGTTCAAGTAGCAGGACTTTAGTCTGAACATGCTCCTACTTAGCTTACACATTTCATTCGCAGGCAGATGTCAAGCTGGATGTTGCTAGGAGATAGACAGCAGGGGAATAATTACTTCTGATTAAATCCTATCATATTGCTGTGCTGCTTTCCAGAATGCTCTGGAGCTTTTTAAAGCCAAACTGACCAAATAATCAAGCAAATGGTCTACCCCATCCTGCTCAAAAAAACTCACTCGCAGCAAACCTGCTGAGCCTGTGGCTACCCATGTGTCTGCAGAGAATTTCCCACAGCAGCACTGGCCATGATCTGGAGAAAAAAGGCTCTGGCAGAGGGCACAGCTGGTGGCTGCATTAGCAGGTAGCACAAAACACTTAGGGCTGGTCATTGCTTGGAGCAGGTAGTGAGGGGTCCTACCCCGGTGTCCATGCATCAGTGCTGCAGATACACTCATGTTAGACCAAGCATGAATTGGACACACCAGCCTAACCATAAGCAAAGCTTCCTTCTGCCCTTCTTTTGAAAGGAGCCCACCGGGAACATGCCAAAATTACTCTGCAAATTCCCTTCATGTGCATGAGGAGATGCTGAGAACCACAAGGCATTCCCACTGAACTGACGCCTGCCTGCATTTTCTTTCATGGTGGCTGAGCCACGCACTATAGGGGGGGGGACTCAAATAACAGCTACAGGTTCTTTTCCCACCAGTAACTGAAGTTAGGCTGTAACTATCTGCATCCAATGCCAAATACACACATCAGCCTCCAGGCTTCCCTCATGGAGACTTCTAATCTCATTTTGTTTCTTTACCCTATAAAAATTACCATTCTAATCCTCACACTGTAATCCTTCTCCCCAAATTAAATGTCATCAAATCAGACATGATACTAATTAATGCAACACTTTATGTATGATTAATTAAATATCACTATATACCACAGCAAAGATCTCTTTCAGTAATGGCTAGACAGAGATTACCTCTGCNATTAATTAAATATCACTATATACCACAGCAAAGATCTCTTTCAGTAATGGATAGACAGAGATTACCTCTGCTGATGAACAGGCTCAAGGAATGAAATCTGGGCTGTAAGACACTTGTAGTTTCTCTTATCTCTCTGACCAAACTTGTTTCATCTCACACACTCCTTACATACTATTCTTGAATGGAGACTCTGAATGTGATCAGACTGTGGAGAACACTTTACATTTCTGGTGGTCTGGCTACTCTAAGAACAGAAATGTTAAATAGCATCAGGCCCACAAAAACAAGTTAAAACAATCTCAACTTGGCTCAAAAATTCTGCCACCCTCCAGATGTTTTCAACAGCAAAGAATCACACTTACCACTCTGGGAGCAGGTAAACATCTGGAGCCTGCCTGATCACCTCCCCAAGTGCTCTGCCTGACGGGACCAGGTTTCCAAGGGTCTTCCTCAGGTGAAGTGACCCAATGGTCCCACCTGGCAGGCAGCCATGTGAGTGCAAGCCCCTGGCCAGCACCCTGCTCAGCAGTTCATCTCCTTGCAGTAATTCCAACACACTATGTTTGGTTCACTCATAGTTTCCAAGAGAGGAGGTAGGCTTGAATTGAAGAAAAGCATTGAAGACTCCCACTTTTCTGGGTCTGTTTCAGGAGTCCCTCACATTCAGAAGAGCATCCCACCTCCCTGTGTCTGGCTTCAGCTTGCAGACATACCATTTTATTCTGCCTTCTGCTTGATTAAAGAGCATTTCAGAGCCTGGCATTTTCTCTTTGTGACACCACACATATGCTGCAAGCAAACCCCCTCTCATCCGTCTTTCTGAAAAGCTAAATATACTGAGTTGCTTAATTCTCTTTCTGCCAGGCTTTTCCTCCCACCCTCAAGCCATTTTTTGCATTTCTGCTCTATAAAGCCTCTCTGATTTTTCTGAATTCTTTTCAAGATATAGAATCCCACAATGACCATCCCTAATGCTTTGACACAGGGATTTAATCTGCTTTTCCTATTCTCTGTCTTAAAGGGCTGTATAAGTCCTTTCTACCATAGTATTAGAACATACATTCAGGCAGGATTGTCTCAAATCTTTTCCAGACCCTCTGCTGGTAGGTTAGAACCACTTGTATCTCAGCTGCACATCCAGGAACTGATGAATGGAGTTTGGTGGTTGCGGACATCTCCACTTCCACACACCTCCCTCAATTGCTCCCTGTCCTAGAATCACAGATGTCATGGTTGCCACAATTGGGGGAGCTTAGGGAGCTGAGCCTGGCAGGCCTTAGGAAGATTTGCTGAGCCCTGGTAAGCTGTCCAGGAGCAAATGTCCTGCTCCCAGTAGGTTACCGGGCCGTGAAAGAGAGAACACAGAACCAACCAGTGCCTGCTGGCATTCAGGCTGGTTTGACTGTCTGGAGAAATATTTTCCAATGCCTGTTAATATTTTACCCATCCTGTTCAGAGTGACAACAGCCACCATAGAATCTGCGCACTGACTAGTTACCAGGCTGCGGACCATGAACACAGTCTCTTAAAAATAACAGGCTATGTTCAGGTGCCATCTTTAATTCTACTCCTTAAGAAACCAGCTAAAATAACCTCCCCCCAGCAGCCTCGCCAGTGAAGCCTACCTGAGATGTGGGTGTGAAATAGGGAATCCTGCTCAGCCCAGGTGCCATCACTGTATATCACAGTGCATTTCTTCATGCCAGTGCTGCAGGAACCCTGAATGAGCCCAGCTCCAGCTGTGGCCGTGCTGCCTCTCCAAAGCCAGGAATGCTGTCCTTGAGTTTCTGAGATGATTGCTGAATAAACTTGAATTTCAGAGATGATCAGAGCTGTGATGGCCATGAACCTCAATGGGTTCATCTTGAGCTCTCCAGACAAGCATTATCCCATCCCCTTTCATACCATAAAAACAGCTGGAAGAGTCAGGCAGGGCAGGCAGGCACTCTCAAATGGGAATCAGGAGTGACTTCATCTCACATGCTGTCACCAAGAGGAGGGAATTTGGCAAAGCAGTGGCACAAAGAGAGGCTGCAGCTCCCCAAACCAGCCACACTCATGCTACAGGCCCAAGTAGCAACAATTTGATGATTTAATCACAGACTCTCCCAAACACATGTGTTAATTTTTAATGAATGGTCAGCTGGTAGGAGGCCAGCATAATCTAAAGGGTCAAAGCAACGGGCAGAGAAGTGGCAGGAGCCCCAGACTGCCACTGGGTAAATAAAAGCACAGCTAAGGGCATCCTGAGGCTGTTACACATGGAAACTCCCCCCTGGGCAAAAGGAAAGTTCTGGCTGCTGAGAGCAGGAGTATCTATAGAGAACACTTTGCCTTCTCCACTGCTTTCAATAATGCTGTAGGATTTTCATTAAAAGCATGTATTATAAAGAATTAAGACTCAAGTAGATTAACAACTACATGTATTAACAGTTACATTCTGAGATCTGTCAGTGAGCCAAGGCTTAATGGGGAGACATCAACAATAGGAAGCCTACCTAGACCCCCAGTGACCCCTGGTCCGGTGCCATTTAACAGGTCTTAATATCAATTGTCTGGATGACAAGATGAAGGCTTACACTTGGGGCTGATAAAACACTGAACAGGCTGCTTGCTGCTATAGCATGAGCTGAATGGCCTGTGAAAATGGTAACAGCCCATAGCACAGTGGGTTCTTGGGAATGGAGAAGACAGGCTGTACTGCAGGGTGGAGAATCTCCCTGAAGGAAGGGCTGGGAGCTGAAATTAAGGAAAAAAGCTGAAAAAGAGCTGTCCTCACACGACTGGTGCTATGAGCCTGCAGCACAGTACCTTGGCTCTGAGGGCCATGAGTCAGAGGGGCATGGAGGGGATTTTCAAGCAGAGCTACAGCTCTCCAAACTTCAGAACAGACACAGAAATCCCAAGGAGCAGCAACACCATCACAAAAAAGGAGCTAAGGGTTTGAAATGCAACAAGTAAGGCTGCATAGGATGTGAGGAGTACAAGCTACTTCACTGCCCCAGGAGAGGGTCTCCTCACTGCCAGAGGGAACAGAGTACTAGTATGGGCAGAAGGAAGTGCTGGAGCCAAAGGTGAGAAGTCGAGGATGGGAAAAACTGAAGCCTGAAATGAAGCACAGCATGGTCACTGAAGGCTGCAGGGGCAGCCATCCTCACTATGAAGCAGCTTGTAAAGTGAGTTTAGATCGCAACTAGATTCAACAAGTTTAAGGTCTCAAGTTAAAATTTTTGAAATCTGTGGCTCAGGCACAGAGAATGCTGCATGGACGTGCTTGCTGTTTTGCCCTGACCTGTAAGCATCCCTCCTGATCTCCTGTCCAAACAGCTCCAGTGGCAAAACAGAGGCCAGGACTGATCCCTGCATGCCAGAGAAGGCAGTGGAGAAGGTGTGGAGGGCTCTGCCTGAGGACAGTTTTGTTCACCTGCTCTTCCAGCTCATGCACATGTCTTTCTAAAAACAGGTACAACAGCCCAAGCTGGCTCTGTAGCATTACACTACCTGCAGCAGTGCTCATTGGCAGCCCTTGACCCAGGGAATGCGTCATTTTCAGCCTGGAGCTTCAGTACTTAATTACTTGCACTGGAGCAATCCCCTGTGCACCTTCAGCTGGCCTGCTAAGGTGATGGGGCCACTAGCCATGGGCTCCTCTTTTCACACTGTTCAAACTGAACCTCCTCTCCGCTGCTCCCTCATGTACTAGAGCCTCTGAACCCAAGTAATGCACCAGAAACCTTCATACAACACAGCAACCAGCTCTGTTACTCATACTTGTCTCTCCCATACACGCCCAAGTGAGCTGATGCCAAAACCCACTACATAAGCACAGCAGCACAAGTGCCCAAGTCAGTGTCCACTTCAGGTTTACAAACCTTCCCCATTTGTGTCACTCTGATCTCTTCCCCATGTGCCCAGAGGAAATGGTCAGCAATGCTGCCTCTGGTAAGCAACTCCCAGGGCATGTCTTGTCTGCAGAGGCACAGGCTGCACCCCTGTGGGTGACTGCCCCACTCAAAACCCTGTGATGCGCCAAGGGACATCAATACCTCCCAGGGTGCAGGACCTCAGCCCAGAGAGATGTTCTTGAAGCATCCCACCTCCTACACATCTAAGACCAGGGCAAGCATGATGCTCAGGAAAGGGATCAAGGAGATGGGACATAGCAAGGGCAAGGAGAGGCAGGAGGAAGGGAAAGCACCAGGCACCTCAAATGCTGCCAGTCACTGGGAAGGTGGTGGGAGGAAGTGCTGGTGCTGATGGTGGAGGTGCTTCACCATTGGTCATGAGAATGGCTGCCCAGCCTGGGGCCCTGGGTTGGCAGGGTAGCTGCCAGCTGAGGTAGCCCTGCCATGTTCCAGTGCCTTTCTTCCCCACTCCTGGGTGCTGAGGCTTATCTGCTCCCTCTTGGGAAAAGGAAGAAAGGAGAGGAGCCACCTAGCATGGCATGGGCCAGAGGAGCTGTGTGGGAAGGTGCAGGGCCTGAGGGTTTAGTTTGCACTGCCCTGACCCCATGCTGCAGCACATGGCCAAGGGTTTGTGCTCTGCTGCAGGACATGAACATGTTCAGTTTTGGAGATTCAGCATTTGTGAGAACCTGTGCGTTCTTGCAGCCACTTTTCGTAACAGGGAGTTAGAGCAGCCAGGGGCAAAGGCCTCTGGGTGTTCTGTTTGCTGGCAGGATGTGGGCGTACAGCAGCCATGAAGAGGCAGCTGCCAGCCACAGGCAGGGGACACAGACAGAAGGGTGCTGCTGAAACACCTGAACCCCCGCTGAGTCCATCACTTGAACTCACACAAGTCTGTGTTGGTAGGTATGAATGAGAACAGGACTAAGGGGACACTGGATCCTTGTGTAGTAAGCGGACTCCTAAACAGTGAAGGTACAGAGCTGCCAGCCAATGGAGGACTTTGCCCCTTTCCCAGGAGTCATGGGAAACCAACCAGGCCAGCAGGTCCTTGTTTTCAGCTGCAGCCCACCCCACCAGCCACAAGAAGGTGGGGACCAATCTCTGCCTCTCCAACAAAGCTTCTCCTGCTCCATGGGAACTAACTCCCTATACCACAGCCAAGGGAGTATGAACTTTCTGCAGCCATCATCTGACCCACCACTATGCTGGAGGATGCTGGCAGATCCACAGGGTCAGGCAGAAGCAGCTGCTCAGGGCTGGAACTTTCCAGGTGCCAGTAGCCAGCTGAGGAAGATTTGCACCTGCAGCTGAACAGGTCCTTCTAATGCAGGGATGGGGTAAGACAAATACAGTGAGGTGTTGGGTACTAGTGACACCCTCCCTGACAGACAGATTCCTGGTGGATGCGGTAGATTAGCACCACTGCTTTGTGCAGTCACCCAGACAAGTCCTGTGTTCAGAGTCCAGCACCTACAACTCACGTGGGTTGGCATTTGAGCCCTGGTGTGAAGCTGGGTAGAGCAGCCTGCTCCAGCCCAGCCCAGCTCCCCTCTAAGCCAGCCATAGACCCTGTGTGGGACAGTTCTCCACTCCGCCAGCACCCACAACACAGTCATGGCCTGGCAATGCCACCTCCCAGCAGCACTGTGTCATTGTGTGTGTCCAGGGCATCAGGGACCTGTTTCATGCAAGGCCTCCCCAGCAGCGCTCAGGGACCAGCAGCTCCCCAGCAGCTTCAGACAAGCCTGGCCATATGAGACAGCCTCATGCCCCAGATCTCCTGTCTCCATCAACTCACCCCAGCCACCTCCAAATCACTGCTCCTTCCACTCCACCAGCTGCAGCCCCACACAGGGCTCTGATGAAAAGAGGAAGGCTCAGGCCCTGCAGAAAAGCCAAACTCCTCAGTTCTGTGACAGCAAGTGACCATCTACAAAAGCATGTCACTGCCATGCTTCAGTCCCACAGCTTCAGATTCCTCTCTCCTTTTCCTTCACAAGGCAGGAAATACCCTCAGTGTCAAGATCCAGTGAGACCTGGGGAATTCATTAAGCTGCTCTCTCAAAAGCAGTGAAGCTGCACAAGTTCAGAGGGAGAAGGATGGTGGTATCCTGCACCAGTAGCTGCTCCCAGCAAGCCCAGAGCCACAGCAGCTGGTCAGTGCTGCCTTCCCTGGGGGAACAGCCCACGCTTCTCCCATTGCACCAGGTGGCTGCAGCTGGGAGAGGCATCGTGTGGTCCGGATGTGGAGTGAGCCTGTCATCTCTCCCTCATCAGCACAGCCAGGCCTAAAAATATCCCAGAGTGGGTTGATGGTGGTTGTGCTACAGTCTCCGTTATGCAGATGGAAATGGCTGGTCCCTGCCAGAGTGCCTGGGGAAGCACCAGCTCCTCTGCCCTGCACTGGCACAGGATCTTGGGATGCTGTGCTGCAGAAAGGAGAGAGGTGCAAGGGACAGACCATGGTACAGAGCATCCCAGCCAGGCACAGTATCACTGCTAGGGATATCCTGGCCAGGCCAGACAGCTCCACAGGCTTTGTCCCTCCTGGATGCATTGGACTGAGCAGGGTGGGGAAGAGGGGAACGGAGTTTCACAGCCCACTGCCATAAACTCCTAACAGTGATGAAATGGGGAGCTGCCCAGGCAGCACATGATGAGTCAGAAATGCACCCAAACAGCTGAGCTGACAGCACTGAGTGCGCAAGTGTAGGAGCAGAAGGACAAGTTAGCAGAGTAGCCACAGCAGGAGCGGGATGAACCCTCAGCCCACAGGAAAAGACAGAGGAGCACAAGAGCAAGGGGCCAAATTTACAGCTTGGTCAGGAAGAGGGCTGGCTGGCTTTGTGCCCTGCAACGTGCTGCCAAAGGGCAAAGCTGCCAGCTTCTCCCTTCCCATCCCTGCACGTCCCAAATCCACAGGGCCAGGCAGTGACCACAGCTGCTGACACTGAGCCTCAGGCAACTGCTCCCCCAATAAACCTGACTGAGTGGGAAAAGCAGCAGAGACTGCTGGAGAAGTCAGGAAGGATGTACAAGCTCCTGTAGGAATGGCTTACAGGATAAGATCATGAGTTGAGCACCAGAGATTCCAGCTCTGATATAGACTGTTGGCTGGCAGGCAGAGTGTGATTTCATCCCAGCCTCAGAGGTGTCCCCAGGATGTCATAAGCATCCGTGACCAGAAAACTGAAGTGCTGTTTACTCACCCTCACCACATGGTGTGCTTTCCTCAGATCCTGCGCCAGCAGGGCAAGCCCCCTGCACAGCCAAACCTCTCCTGGAATGGTGACCCAGCATCAAGGCTACACTGACTGGGTAGAACTTTCCAGAGGCGCACCAAGCACAGACCTGTCACACCTCTCCCTGCGCCAGACCGCTGGCAGCTCCCACAGCTGCAGGGAGCTGTTGCCAGGGATCAGACCCCTGAGCAATCTCACCTGCTTGTAGGGCTGGAGGACAGGTTGTGCTGGGAGAGCAGCGAGTCCAAAACACCATATGGCCCAGCCACAGCCAGGCATCTGTTCACTGGCAAGTGGAAAGTCTGCCTCAGCAGTACCAGGCACCTCTCCAAAAAGGCTGCACAAGAGCTCTTCTGTCCAGTGGCTTCTGGAGGAAGCATTCTCTAGGCAGGCTCCAGCTCAGCCCTAGCCCTGCACTCTCTCTGGGAATGATCCGTGCAGCCTCCACACAGCCAGTGCACAACTGGAGGCTGCTTCTTTGCAGAGTCTGCACAGATAGCCAAAGGACTGACCCAGGTCCCCCAAACCTGTCCCAACAAGATGACAGAGAGTGGAGGACATAGGAAGGCAGAAGGCATCCTGGTCCGCTGTCTCAGCGAGCATGTTCCATGTTCCAGTGAATGAACCAGGCTCCTGGGGAAAGACCTCCCCAGCACACTGTGCCAGTGCAATGCCCCACACAGGCAACAGTCCAGCCAAGAAGAGGCAGGGCAGTGGGGCAGGAGAGACCTCACTACACTGGGCTGGGACCCCTTGAAAGGGCTCCTCTGTAGAAGGTCAGGAGCAAGAAGCCCTTCCCCTTGTGCTGGCCCATCAGGTGCTGACGTGCCTGGCTCCCAGCCCACCAGCTCAGAGTCATGCAGCTCCCATGAACGCTGTCTTTCTTCTCCCTGCTGTAAAGTCCTTGGCAGCCCCTCACCCGCTTCAACTGGGGAGGGAGAAGAGCCAAGATCTCTTTTTCTCTCCTTTCCCCTTGCCAGGCTCTGCACAGTGCTGAGGGCCCAAGATGGGGGTCTCCCTGGTGGTGACAGCACTGCAGACCTCTGCTCCCACAGGAGTCACCCTCCAACCAGCAAGGGGGAGAGCAGGGTTCACTGTGTGGACAGCTGAGGGTCCAAACAGGATGCCCTGTGCTACCTCTGCATATGAAAGAGAGAAAGGCAGAATATCAGCATTTATACTTCTGCCAGTCCCTATGGACACCAGCTGTTAAATGGTGTTTGGAAACATTTATCCAGCTGGAACTAGGAAAGCCAGAGAGGACTCATGATAGATCCATCTCTGGCTGCCAACACAACTGCTCTCTTCATCCTGCCCTGGGTCTGCTGGGCCTGGACAAGCAAAGCTGTGTTCCTGCTGCAGAGCCAAGTGGCCTAGGCTGCCATTCACCACAGGTAACCACAGTTCCAAACCACGTGGGCTGCTCAGCTCTTTGGTGTAGCTGCTCCCCATCACCAGTTTCCTTGCTCTCCTGTATCACACCACTCCTGTTTTCCATGGAGCTGTCTGCAAGTTAATTGCTCCTCTGTACCTGCAGCCCATCAGCACCCACCACCCACACTAAAGGCATCCATATCCTGCACCCAGGACACTGTCATTTCTTTTTAATTGCTAGTGGCTATCAGGAATGAAGGTTGAGTTAGTGCCTGCTGCGAGGATAGGCAAGAAAAATAACCCTAAAGTTGCAGAGATATTGTATTCAAGAGAAGCAGCAGCACTTGAGGAAATGAGAGCCCAAGCATATGAACTAATATCAGCTCATTCACAACCATCTAATCCCCATGTCAGAAGTGTCTCTGGAGGTCTATAGGTACAACACGTTGCCACACCTCCCTCAATTCAGCAAGACTGTGGGATTCAGTCACTATACTTCTTGAAGTAGTTTGCTTTGGTCTATAGCATACTTGCTGGGCTGTAAAAACAGGTTTGCTCCTAACTTTATATGGAGGACTTCAGCCTGGATATGAAAACCAGCCACCCACCTTGCCTACAGCCTGTTAGGAGGCAGCTCTTCCTTCAGCCAGCAGTGTGGGTAACGGTGAGAGCATCCCAGTTCCTGGGGTGTCAGGCAGCATGAGGGGCCCACGCTGCCAGGCAGTAATTCAGTGGAGGTAGAAGAGCCCAGGCAGCAGGCTTGTTTCATTTCTCTCCTGCATCATGTACTGAAGGTGTTCACGGCCCACTAGAACCATTCATAACAGTGAGAACGTTTCCTAAATGCAGAATTCCAGGCCAAAGACATCTCTTCTCAGGCTCTCCTACCTCACTCAGTTTTGTTTCAAAATTAACCATTTAAATCTTTTTCCCATACCCTCCCACACACTTCCCTCATTTGCTAGGTGCTGTCAGAACTGTTTTGATGCTGGTGTTGTCACATTACTCATGCTGCAGCAAGGAGGCTGTGGCAGTGCTTCTGCATGGATCTGCCACAGCTTCATCAAAAGACAGCAATCAGGTAAATGTTTCCCATTCCTCTAGAGACCATTCTGGTGAGGTCAAAGGAAACTGCAGATACACATCCTCAGCTATGCTCATTACTGGAACCAAGCAACAACCACCTGAAGTGTTGTACTCTTCATTCATCCAAGGGAGAAATCTAAAGCTATTCAACAGCTCTAACAGCAACATGGAAAAATGAAGACTGATTATGGGAAAAAAAAGGAAAAAGGCTTATTTTGACTTTTAGCAATACAACAACATTGTTGTTCACGTTCAACTGAAAATACTACACACTTTACACTAATCTAAATGCCCACGCTGAAAGGTTTTGTGCAGTATCAACAAATTTGTCAGGGAAAAGGAGCCATTATCATTTTCCCCAAACTACAAAAGCTGGCTCCAGGAACACTTGGTACATTAGGTTGCAAAGATATGAGCTGAAATAACACTACAATAAGCAAATTCCCCAAGGTCACTTGGTGTATCAGTAACAAAAATCCCTGAGCTAAAGTAGAAGAATCTCCTTTCCCTGACTGCCAATTCAGCAGGTCTTAACCAGCACTGTGAAATTCAAGAGTCAACACCAAAGTAAAGAACAGAGCTGTCTGAGACTGTGCCCAGGTACAATTTTCTGATGACTCCTCTTCTGGCACTCTCAGCTACAGAGGGAACCTAAGGCAACTCAGTTCTTGCTGCAGATGTCTCAGCTCTGTACTTCAATGAGGAGAGATGATTCTGTGGTTCCATCCCTGTTCTAGTTAAACAGCCAAGCTGGACTAAGTCCTTAAATAACAGAACCCCACTTAGGTCTCTGAAAGACACCTGAGAACTCACTAGATAAGCATTAAGGAGATGAATAGTAGAAAAGAATAATGCTAATAGAAAAATTAGAAGCATGATGAAAATTTCCAAATCCCATTGCTTTAGGTCTTAAATTGGCTTACAGATTGTCTTTTTTGAATTTTGATTTATTTCTTGAGGAAACTGAAAACAACACACAGGCTACCAGTCTTGATTTCATCCCATGTTTCATTAAAAAAACAAGCACAACTGCAGACATGTCAGACAACAGGTGCCCAGTTAAAGAACGGAAGAACAGAGATGCATTGGACCTTAGGATAAGTGACTATGCTCCTCAAACAGTGCAGAATCAATTCAATCCAGCTCCAAACACCAGAAAGAGAGAGAAGCAGCAAGGAGAATGGGTTCTACTACTGACAGTACTGCCTCTGGTCATCTGAGAAGTCTGCTGATAGAAAAGAGGTCTCCTAGAAGTCCAGCCACAGGCAAAAACATTACTGCAATCTGGCGCTTTACAAAGAATACAGTCACCTTTTAAAATCTTATGAAAAGTTATCACCGAGCTTGTGAAGCTCATCCTGATTTAAGGGCAAGCCACTATTTGTTTATACAAAAATTGCTTCTTGTGGGTCCAACCTGAACCAGTCACAGATGGAAGCTTCAGGAAAAGTGAAGAGGTCTACTGCCTGCAGCACCACACGCAATGGACCAAACAAAGGGCCACCAGAGCACACACTGAGCACGATTTTGTACTGAACATATTCAAGAAACACCTGACTAGCTGATAATCTGGCAGCCCCTCACCCTCACTGCAATGATGCTGTTAAAGGGATAAACACACTTTCAAAAAAACCAAAACCACTGGAGAAAATCATCAGACAGGATAGAAGTCTTGGTAATGGAAAGCTTAGGTACTTTTGAGACAGCTGCTCTGTACAGAGCTTTTATTGCTATCTGTTATACTTCAAGCCATAAACCAAATTGCTTTTGCAAAGTCGGATAATAAAGACCCCTCAAACATCAGGGTCACCAACTTTAAGTTTAGAGAGAAGCCAAAACGCAGTTTAGTCCCTGCAGCAGGTAACAGTGTGCTCACATTTGAATGATGCAGCACAGGAACTGACAGGAAAATTGGGAAGGACCTTGGTCTCAGAGTGCAGGATGGCAGTGGTTTCCAACACAGTGCAAGTCAACTGTGCAACTATTAATAAGAGCAAATCTGGCATCTGCAGAAAACATGCCAGAAACAGGTAACAAAGCTCCTGTTCCAGAACAAATACTATGCATAGGAGCTCTTGAAAGTCACTGAATACTGTCAGAGGTGAGTGGCAAAACCTGCTGCAGATGAAAAACAGAATATCCTGAGTTGGAAAAGACAAACAAGAATCAGTAAAATCCAACTCTTGGCCCTGCAGCACAGAGCAGCTCCAAAAACCAACCCCAAGAAGAACACCACATCACACAAATCCAGCTGGTTCCTACTAGACCATCATTTTAGGATGAAGCTGTTGAGCCAGGTGTTTGCAGCACAGGTAGCATAGCATGTGGCATCTAAAAGGTGGATTTAAGTTCTACAGCAGTTTGGGGACAAAGCCTGAATGCAGACACCTTTTCTCTGGAGGGAAAGTGGCAGATTGAGACAAGGAGTATGTTTTTCAGTAACACAGGTAGTGTTCATCCTATGAGAAGTTAATACCAAATTAACTCTGACAGAACAGAGCCAAGTTTGTTAAGGCCCTGCCAGCTATTTTCCACATTTGCTCATAGCACATCACTTCAGAGGCTTACATCCAAGCTCAGATGTCAAAGTGCAATTTCATTCCTGTTCCCTGGACCAGATTAACTGCAGCTACCAGACTCAGGTGTTAATAGATCCTGGTTTTATCACGCCAACTACCCCATTCATCAGAAAACCATTTAATACCCTGAGACCAGGAGTTTTGGACATGGTAAAAGGGGAAAAAAACCCAAACCAAACCAAAAACCACAAAAGAAAGCTATTATCTCCTTTCAGAATCTGTTTAAGCTTTTCAATGAACAAGGTTTTCCACCACAAAAATAGGACAGATAACCTCTATGCAAAACAGTGATTGTGCAAATCTTTGCTACTTATCCTCCTGACCCTATAAAAATGTAGGGCTAAAGATTTTCTGTATAAAAGTTGCAGTTTATTTCTTTTCTGATCAAGAATTGTATCACTACTCAATACTACATTTTATTGCTAATCACAAATTGATGCACCGGGGTTTCAGAAGGGTTTGGTTTATAGCGTTCCTATGTAACAAAAGGAAAAAAGTTACAAATCCAGACTTTGCAGACACATTGCCATGTCCCTATAGAAGCAGGGATGCATTAGGTCTGTTTCATTAGAAAATTCTCCTCTTGAACAGTTTCTGGAGAACACACAATCATTATTTTCTCCAGTAGGAAAATTCACCCCATCATTCCATGCAAAAAGAAGGTGGCCACTCTGCTCCACAACCTAAAATCCCTTTCCTACAGAAAGGGAAAGGAACATGTACTTACACTGCTCCTACTGTGGTGTGTTAATGCTTAAATTATTAGGAGCAAGTTGGCACATCTTCCAGGCACACCTACTACCCAGCTCAACTCAGCTTCCTATGGCTGGGGTAGCAAATTCTCTCCACCACAACTGAGATGTGTCCTAATACTCTATAAAAATGCTACAGTAACCTTTGCCAGACAGCAATACAGCAGCACTCCTGCTTCAGAAGAGCATTGCACAGCCTTTCAGTAACAACACACAGCTCAGTGCATACTTCATCTGTCTCAGACCCAGTATTAGCTGCTGTAAGCAAAAGCCTGAGGACACACGATAGACAGTGCTTCCCCAGAGCAGCACTGCTTCAGATACCGTTGCCCTGTCATCCCCAACACTGTGATGCTTGGATTTCAAGATAGGAGAGTTAGGACTGTCCCTTTAGTCATATTGCCTTAGAGAAACTCAAACTCTTTGGGAGCTGACTGTCTATTGGGAGCTGAACACCTATTCTTGTTAGAAGGCTGCACTTCACAAGGCTCCAGAGAGATTTCACTGGTTCTGAGGCACATACTATTAACAATTAAACTTATGATTAAGTGAGTCAAAAGCACTATCAGAACAAAAATATTAAATGGAAGGTTAAATAATTTGTCCTACAGGATTCAATTTCACATTTCACCTGTTCGCACAAGCACCTCCTGTCTGTTCGGATTTGAACAGCCTACAGCTCAACTTCAGAAAGGAGGTGCTGAGAAACAAGAGACTGAAGCTGCTTGCGACAAAAAAATGGATATAAATATAAAAGAGGTTCCATTTCCAGCACCAGTAATACTGCCTGCTCAAGCCCAGGTGTGGTCACCAGGGAGACTCCTAAATTCAGGAACATTATTCAATTAAAACAATAGATCATACTATTCTGCAGCTGCCAGGATTCCTGACAACAACTCCCCAAAGAGTTTGCCACCTGTCAAAATTGTCTCTAAAGAAAAAGCAAGACTGCCCAACAAGATGAAAGCAACATCCCCAAGCTGGCTTATTTGGTAAGGACCCAACTTCAGACCAGCAGTCTGCAGGCATCAGCTTCAGCAAATGGGATCTCTTTCATTATCCAACAGCTGCCTTACAGCTACTGCAGAGCATCAGCTTTTTAGCTTCCTTAAAATATAAAAGAACAAAACCCCAGAAGAAACCCTGGATTCAAAGCATCCAAATATGGCCTGTTGTACTGGAACGTTTAAATCCTTGGGGGAGGTGGGCATCTTCTTCCTCTGCCACAGGCAGTGTTTACTCCATGATGGCCCGGTACAAGGCAGGTTCAATATAATCTTCACGGTAGCGTGAATTGATCACTCTTTGTCTCTTCCTCTCTTGACTGACCTCCTTCTCTTCAAAGATCTCTGTGAAGCGCATATCTGAAGCTATTGACTACGAGAAAAAGACAGAATTAGTCACTAGAGCACAGATGAAATCCCTGTCTCCACATCCTCCTATCACATGTAAGAAAGAACCAAGCCAAGACACATGCGAACATTCAGCTTTCTTCAAAAACTAACCAAACACAAAAAGAAAAATATTTAAGAAACTGGATTTACAAGCCTCAGGATACATTTAAGTGAAGTCTAATTAGAGATCTAAAGAATCTCAAGTTTCAAATGTAACTAAGCACTTAATTAAAATTCACAATCACTTTCTCAGAGTAATAAACAGAGTCAGCTGTTGCAATTTTCAAACAGCCTAGTACAATTTCTGCTTTATGGAGCAGGCATGTTAAACACCTGGTCACAGAATTCAGCTATAATATAACAT
>WAAE01000430.1:0-19545 GCA_013400495.1 Nicator chloris
TTGTCTTCAGGAAGCTGAAGGACATGGCGCTGAATTAACTGGTAAGTTCAACAAATAATCCCTCCATGTTAGGGATAATTTTAGCATTTAAACTCCAGTGTAATTGGACATTGCTCTTAATCTATAAGGGCCATATATCTTAATCCCGTCTTTCTTTATACATGCATTTTCAGAGATTGATTAGTCTTCTCCATCTTTTATAGTCCTGATGTCTTTCCTTTTCAGTTGAAAGTTAATTTGATGCATCTCATCGTGGTAGAAAACGAAAAGAATTGATTGGTAAGCACTCCCTGGGATGTGATTTTTTTTTCTCTCTGCACTTTGACATTTTGTAAAATCACCCAATAAGTGAAGGAGTTTGAGTTAACTGTGAATGGTACATCATTCCCAGGAGCAGGGCTATCTTCTCTTTTCCTTCATCTTTCCTTTGTAGAAAAGGTCTAGGTCAATGGTAGACATAGTATTTATTTGAAAAAAAAACACAAAAGGGAAGAACTATCACCTAATGGGTGAATTGTAGCAAAAAAAAAAATTAAAAGTAGGTGGGATGTAGATGATGTAGTGTCTTTGAGAAGCAGACAGGATAGACAGAAAGGCAAGAGTGTTAAATGTACAGCTTGGATGCTAAAAAAGAAAATGGCAACTCTTAATTACATATGGTGCAGGAAAAATTACTAAAAACTGATAAGCAGTTCCAGCTTCCTCCAGCTGGTTCCTGTACTCTGCCATTTATACTTCAATGCTATTAAATGGATGAGAGAAAGGAAAATTTCATGTCTCTTTTGTGTCTCTTTTCTTCCTTTAACTGATTCTCTGCTCTCCTTGGACAGAGCGATAGACAGGGTTTTATATTTGCCATATGTCTCATGTCACACAACAGAGCACGATGGGTCTTTGGAGTCAGTGTCCACTTGAAGTTTACCCAGAAAGCTGGAGTTTAATCTTTTGCCCAGATGTTCATTCTAGTCTCTCTATAGGTAAGAGACTGTCTACTAATTTACTTTGTGGAAAAGTAATTTACCTTCTATAGCTATATAAATGTCCTTTTTTTTTCACACAGAGAATGATCTCTGCATAACTGCCTAGTAAACAACTCCTGACTGTAAAGTGTTGAGCTCCTGCCCATATAGTTTTGGTGACAACTAAACATTCTTCAATGTAAAAATGTTGTTTTCTACTCGATCACACAGAAGAAGGGGCTGATTAAAATCTCCATGCTGAGGTCACTCATGAGAGTTAATTCCTTGGAGGGGACCAAAAGTAAATTTCTTTTACATAATCCCCCTGCTAGGGGTCTTTGTTTTACATATACACTAAGCTCATTCAAAAAAGCATGTTTTAATAACAATAACTATTCAATGTTCTTTTTTGAGTGTTCAGATTGTAGTGTTCTTATTCAGATGGATGTGGCCTTTTATACAAAGGGAAGAAAGAGTTAATATAAAGACTTTATATGGAGTGCCAGAAATAATATTTGGGAGCTAATAGTTTCACATTAGGATTTCAATAACTTGCTAGGTATGCAACTTAGAAAGAAAGAAAAGAAAATACTAGGAAGTTGCTAACTCAATTAACACTAGCATGTTTAGGTCATTTTACTGAGAAGATAAAAGAAGAATTCCATAGAATGATAAATAATAGTTCACCACTATTTGTTAATAGTAATTTGCAATAGTTCAGGCACTTTTGTGCCCTTGGTGAAACTTCATGTAATTATATATTACCATAATAAAACTATCTTAAAAAACATTCTTAAGTTTCTATTGCAGTGCTATATTCAAAGTGGTAACTAATCTGAAATGCTTTCATAACATTAGTATTACTTTCAGAAGTTTTATAAATCTAATGTTGAGGCACTATACGAAAAAACTAAAAATGTTTTTTATCTCTAGCCTGGTTGAGATGGCAAAGCTTAGGTCTCTTCCCTGGGCAGTAAAACATAAATACTGAATAATAAATTTTTTTTTGCAGTAGATGAACTTGCTTCATTTTGCAGTTAATCTTGTTGGCCTTCTCTAAAACAAACAGCTGAACACTTTGGGATTCCTCTATATAAGCAGTGATAAAAATGCTCAGTTTTAAAATCCATACTCCAGCAAACCTAATATAAAAATGTAAGGTGTTTATATATCCAGGCCAAATTCTGTTACAGCTTTCTGTGTTTATCAGTACTGTGTAAAGAATTCTTCATATTCTGCTATGTCTGTAGAAGGATAGAAACAAGTCTCACTGAACAAGTATAGGCAGTTGCTTAGAAAATATTCTGGAAATTGAACCCTAATTATGAATGAGGTGGCAAAAAAAGTGAACAGTCTGCTAAGTTAATTTATGCATGAGCAGGGGACGGGAGCTGGACTTTCTATTGAAACATAAACACATTTTAGTTTTTCTTTCTCTGGTTTCATATTTGTAAACTGGAGATGCAGTAATATTTCCTTATGGAAATTTTTAGAAAATAACACTGGGCAGAAATACTGTGTTCTCACTGATCTGCAAAACACACACTGTGAGATTCTTCTAAATGTCTGCATAAGCTTCAGTAATTTCAGTCAAGCAAATATTCAAAAATATCCAGTCTTGATTTTAAAAATGTCAACTTGGCATAATCCTTTATAAATTCCAAAGTAAATTCTAGTAAGTGTGTCATAAGTATCCTAACCTTTATAATTCCCATATATTTTTTACTTTGATGCTGTGTTCTTTAAGCCTGTGTTTACCTACATAAAATATGCAAAGTAATTCTAGCATACCCCTTTGTTATCTACATCAAAAATGTTGTAAGACTAAATCTCTATTATTAATTTTTATGTAACCAAAATTGCTAACAAAAGTAAAGAAACTTTGGTGATTCTGTGAAGTATATGTGCTGAAAGGATTTCAACCAGGCTCACTAATTGATTTCAAGTTGTTTTTTTTAATTCACTTGACGTGTGGTAAATCATGTAGTACAATGATGGTGTCTGAAAAGCATTGTCTGGGAAGATGGAAGCCCAAGTACTATTGATTTTACCTTTTTCATTATTCAATTTGTTGGCTTTTTTATTAGTCTTCTCAAATTAAATTAATCTAACAAGTGTAGACTTGGTTAAATAACATTAATTGCATCCTCCTTCAGTTCTGAACTAAGGTTCTGCATAATTTAAAATCTAACTTATTATCTAAATAATAAATATTATTTACCCCTTCCAAAAGGACAGCACTGTATTATGATTTTATCTTCTGTTTTCTGGGTTATTTTCCCCTCCCTATTTATACTTCTTCAGGATTCTACAGTGTTATAAAATTGCCATTAATGGTCATGAAAACAACATTCACAGTTAACAATGTGGGATATCTTGGAAAGACTAAAGGTTTACATTCTTTATCTTCTGCCAATGAGTAGAATCAAAAGATAAGGCAGCTTCTTAGCTGGAGAAAAGTAAGTGGAGTCAAGAAAACATATAGAACTCAGAAAGACTGTGCAAAAATGTGCCCCTAGAAACAGAACTTCACTGGGTCAATGCAGGAAAACAATTTTTTTCAACAACGTAGAGGACTAATCCCACCAGAAGAAGAAATAGTATCTTCATCAATTTTTATTTAATATCAAAACATGATTTTGATTTAATAATAAAGAAGGTAAATAAGGTGTTCTTGAAACAATTCACTGTACATCAGTACACTGATAAAATTTCATTTTTCAAGTAGTGATTTATGCTTTACTATTGTTAATAGCTGCTGTACTAATTATTAAAATATTTATAACTCAGAAAAGTGTTGCAATTCTTTATATTGTGGTACAAGTGGCCTATTAGTGTAGACTTGACTTTTTCAGCTGATCAATTCCAATCTGCTAAAATAGCACAGTTTTTTATACACAGTCTCTAAGTCAAGGCAGATGTGGCTAGAACTTTGTCAATGAGTCATGCTTTCCCATACCCCCAGGTCCTTAGCAAAAGGACTGGCAATATGGTATAGTGCAAGGCAATCTGTAATGAGTTAAGATATTGGCTCCATCCCTGCCTCTCAGAAATCTGCTTCTGCTTGACTGAAAATGAATACCATTAGATTCAAGCCTCAGAATTTTTTCCAGGCAGCATGGACAGCTGGTACTTGCAGTGATTAAGAATCTTCTGACCTGTGGTAATCACAAGCTGGAAAAATGTCTCTAGTTTGGCTGCTCAGCTTCATTATCAGTGAATGCCTTAAAATGATACTTTATTTATTAACAAAGACAACTCCCTGCAACAGTGCTATCGATCATTTTAATTTATCCAACATATCTAATATGACAGTACTATTCACTATAAGTAACTAAAGATAAATTACTTCCATTGGAAAGCAAAACTAAACTTTGTCATCTCCTTACTCCAAAGGCATGGGTTAAGTGAAGAGGAAAAAACATCTTTGGAAACAGATTAGAGATATGATCAGAGCAGGAAGAAGCAAAAGCAAAAACCAGTGGTCTAATTCTTTCTAGCTGTAAAAGGTTATCTTTATTAAATAAAACATATAGTATGACTGTAGTAACTGACACTATTATAAGTTCCAAAAGATCTAAGCATGTTTTTTGTAGAATTTCAAAGATTTAATCCTGCTATGCAGTTCTATTCTTAAGAGAAGAAACTTATATCTCCAACGGCAGTATTGATGACTAAAATCTATAAAAAATATGTTTTGTAAGACCTCTGGTAGAACACAAAACCTATCTTGACACATTCTCAGTGTGTTTTGATTTAACTCTTTTAAGAATATGAAATTATTAACTATACTATAGTACTTGAGTTGCTTTGCCATTTTAACAGAAGTAAAAACTCAGTCGAAGCTGGTCACATGATGACTAAATTAAATGTATCTAATGACAGTGACAAAGATGAGTGACATTGCATAAAAAAATGTGCTCTGTTCCTTAGAGCTTCTTCAATCATCATCTAAATTTAAGTGATTAGATATTTGTCTCAGAAAAATCTTTTTATCATATATAGTATCTGCTCTTTCTGGGTAGACTTCAGCCATATGTGAAAGAAAATCTGAGAAAAGAGGCTGATTGTCAATGTTCTAAAGTTCCAGAAGGTTTCACTGGATAGTGCTAACACGCACGTCCTTTGGGGCATGAAACTTCCTTTGTGACAGATTTGGTTTGCTGACATCTATGGAAGCATCTGACCATATGGTGCCAGGTTCCACCTTTTGAACAATTCCCCTCTGCATAGTTTAGCAGCAGTTTCTTAGTCTCTTATATTCCCTTAAGACCCTGTCTGCACCTCATGTGCTCCAGTTTCTGACCTGAGCTGGATCCAGCTAGCAGAAGAAATAGTGTTTCTCTATTTGGTGCTAAGAGCTATTGAAAGAGAAAGCTACCAGAGCCCAGTTCAGGAGACAGACATGTTTGTTCTTAATTATTCACTTAACAATGAAATAAAAACCCTTCAATTGAAGATTTTGATAATGAAACGGGGTCTCATAAACTTGTGCCTGCATAGCACAAGGAATTAGACAAAACTTTTGGAATTATCTGGGAAAGAACCCAAGAAAATGTACATTAGGAAGTGTGTTTGGGCCTGCAATACATGGCAAGAAATATTTAGTGACTTGGCCAGAAGTAAGGGGAATGTGGAGCTGGATGTTATGAAGAAACTGGAAATCATTTGTCAAGGAAGCAGGAAGTGTACCCAACAGTCATTTTTTAATCTCTTTCTGCTCTTTGTCCTTGTTTCCTCTTGGTCATACTGCATGAGTCCATACTAATTGCTCACTTCTCAAGTAAATTCACTAGTTTCTTCCCAGACATAGGGGGAATACCTTTGTTCTAGGATCTACTCGAGTCACTACATGTCAAAATGATTTTTGACAAGCTTAGTCTTCCAACATAATCCATCTTGTTCTGCACCATGACAGACATCCATGTATGCTCAGGTATGCCTGAGAACATGAAAGGAACTCCTGGAACCATGCTAATAAAAGGAACTCTGGCAGGCAGCATCACAGCTGCATAGCTATTTCAGGTCCTCTAAACTGAAACTCCACAAATATGTTTTAAAATAAGACCAAGACTGTGTCTCAGCAGCTGATTGCTATGTACCATGAAAGTTCTAGTCAACTCAAACTGTTCTAAGTCTGAATCAGGTCTGCAGTAACTGAAATGAACTTTGTTCTGCTATACCAGGGGTCGTCAAACTTTTTAAACAGGGGGTCAGTTCACTGACCTTCAGACACTGTCAGGGGCTGGACTATAGTTTGGAAAAAAATGAACGAATTTCTATGCACACTTGCACATATTTTATTTGTAGTAGTGCACAAAAAACAGGAAAAAGAATGCAATATTTAAAATGAAGAACAATTGTAATCAACAAAAATAATATTTCAATGTGAACTATGGGCCTGTTTTTGGCTAATGAGATGGTCAATGTTAGGTTCCATATTTGTCACTGCTAGTCAGAGCAAGTGTCTTTCTCATCTGCATATCTGGGACGCTACCTCGGAAGGATGGACTCGCCCATCTGAGAGCGGGGCTCGAGAAGGGACTGGGGGGAAGCAGCCGCGGCCCCACGCGCCCAGCTCCACCAGCCCCGCGGGGTCAGTGGCAGGCCGGGCTGAGGACCCTGGCAGGCCGTATCCGGCCCGCAGGCCGTAGTTTGAGGACCCCTGTGCTATACAGTTTTCAGCTACATAGTATAACAATCAACTGATGGAGAAGGCAAGGACAACACCCCAGTTTCGGTAAGGAGGAAGAGCAGATGGTATAGAACCTAAAGAGGTTCTCTTCCAAAATATCAGGTTTTGTTCTTCTGTTATTAGCAGTTATTAATACCGAAATGCTTTACATTCCTTATTTGTGTCTGTGTAATATATTATGAGATATTTAAAACCCCACTGGACACAGTCCTGAGCAACCTGCTCTAGCTGACCCTACCTGAACAAGGGAGTTGAATGATGATGTCAAGAGGTCATTATGAACTCAATGTTTCTGTCATTCTGTGGGTTCTCAACCCATTTTTGCACCTTACTCTGCAAGAACTCTGATAAGCTTTTTCAGTCTCAAAAAGTGTTTGATTTGAGATTTCTGCAACAATTCAACTTCTTTCATGTGTAGTTTATTTTGCAATATGGAATCCATATTCAGTCTAAAGAATACTGCTTTGCTTGTGCAGAAATTTGTAAAAAAAAGTGAGGAAAGGCAGAGATGGAAGAGGTATAGAAAATCTTACACCTAGACATTTAAATGGTGCTATGTGGAAATATACTGTCCTTCTAAATACCATCAAATCCAGTGGTTATAGGAAGGTCATGTTGGTCAAACTTCTTAAAGGTCACCAATCTATCTGTCCTCCCTGAGAGTCTGAGAACTGGATGCGTCAAAAGTCTGGGGAGTAATGGAAAAATGCAATCAGATTTTTTTTTAAATAAATAAAATGCCATATAATGTTACATGGTATAAAAATATGTCACAATGGGAACTCAAAATTAGTAGGTGCATCTGACCTTCTCTTCTTTCCTGTATAAAAGAAAAAAATTGCTTTCTGTGTGTACTGTAAAAAGCAAGTGATTTATTTATGCCATGGTGTAATATCAGTGATAAATACTTTAGAAGCTTACAAAGAAATTAGTTCTGCCTTCAAGGAAGAATTTGAATAATATTCAGCAAACAAGACATATGATCACACACTGAATAATGAAGATAAAAACGTTGTGCAGGAACAATATAGAATATGAAAGGCATCCTGAATGAGACAAGGATGCTCAGAAAATTGTATGAAAGCAAAACATGATTAGACATTGTATGTATACAGAGGGGCTGACTTAGGACAAAATATTATTTGTGGTAGCTTCTGGCTTTTGAGTATGTGGCTTTGCATTGTAGAATTCTTAGCATAAACTTGTGAACGTTATATTTCTAGATTTTAAGAATTGCATAATTTTGAACACTAGCTGCTCTTAGTGCCCAGCATTTAAATTGCAACGTATCTGACAGTATACATTTGTTCCTCGGGCTGCTCACACATACTGCTGATTGCCTTCAGGCTAAGGCTTGTAATGAGGTAACCCCAGCAGAGAGGTACTACCTCACTCACCCACATCCTGGGTTTGAGGGCATGGATGGGTATAATCATTGCACACATGTATGCTGACCCACTGATCCCTTTTTGAGAACAGTTGAGCTCCAAAATAAATTAAAATTGAAACTCTGCAGGTACAGGATTGGGTTCATAGCGATCTTTATCTACTTGTAAAATGGAATTAGTTAGAGAGCCACTATTTCTTCATTCATAGCCACACTGAGCTAAAATCACTGTAAAAGCTAATAGTTATTTAAACTCTGGCAGCAGAGTGACTTTCTCAATTGCTTACAACCCTCACATTATACTGAAGAGATACAGATCTAAGCAGTGTGCCAGAATGAAGAAAGGCAGTTCAAATGGCAAAAAAGTGAATCTGCAGTTACAGTCAATTATTTCAGCATGCTGTCTCAGTGGCAATTAAGACCCAACTTTAATGAGCTTGGTGTCAAAAACTGGCAATGGCATCCTGGTCCTCATAGACACTCTTTAATCTTTAAAATATAACCCTTTCCCATTAGTATTTCATTACAGCTTTTTGGGTTTTCATTTGGGAAATGCAATGTTCATTTTTGCTTAACAATTTCTCTATTGAATCATACTCTTCACTAGTCTAACCATGAGAACATGAAGGAAGTTATATGGGGTCAGAAAAAGGTCCATACAGCAGATCTTCTGTCTCCATCAGAAACACGTGACTAGCAAATAGAAAAGCAAGCACATTGCAGTGCATCTCTAGAAGACTCTTGTACCTACCACCAATTCTGAGCTTCCACAGAGGGTTTCAGGATGGGAGAGGAGGGGAGAAAAGGTGAAAGCAATCACCTATAACCACTTTTCACGGTGTTGTGGGTGGGTATGAGGGTCCATCATACAATTTCCTTCTGAAGAACGTGACCGCGTCTGGTGAGTCTGACCTTGGAGGTGACTCTGTTTGAGGAAGGAGTTTAGACCAGAGAGCTCCTGAGCTCACTTCAAGCCTGAACAGCCCTATAGGCCTGAGAACCTGCAGTACGAATTTCATGAGTCCATAATACTCAGTGAAGACATAAAGTTTTTTTTGATTTTGAGCCTGACACCTCCTGGCTTTACTTATTGCATTAAAGGCGAGAGTGAATTGTAATTTCCCATTCAATTTCTGTATGTCTCATTTATTTTATAGACGTCTATAAGATATCTATCTGTTTAGTAATTTCTTTTTCAGGTTGAAGGATCTACTCTGTTTAACATTCTTCATGTGAAACTTGTCTATGGATGTAATTGTCCCTTTCAAATTTTACAACATGCTTTCTTGAGATGACATGAGTCTGGAACAAATATGCTAAGAGTATTCAAAAGCTAACACACTTTTAATTTATTAAGTAGAAGCGTGATGCTTCTTGTGTTGTTCTCTTATTTTGATTCCCTCTAATAATTTTGAATATTCTATTTCCTTTTTGACAAATACACAGATCTGAATTTGGAATTTATTTCACCTTTTAGTCAGCCAGTATTGTGATGGTCTTCTGCAGTGCTTAACAGCTAGTCCTTGTCTTTACCACCCTAAGAAATTTGGTATCAAACAGAAGAAACATCATCATTTCACTCCCTTTCTCTCACCCTCATAATTTTTCACTATATTGCATCTAGTTGTTTGCACTGCAATCCCTGTGAGTCTCTGCTGATCACTTCAACACTATCTGCATCTGGCCATTCTCTGTTCCCTGTAATCTCATTTAATAATTTTTAAATCCATGTGAATATCCTTTTTCTTATGCCAAAGCAGTTTCTTCTCTTTAAAAAACATTTCATGAGATATTTTATTATGTACTTTTCTTAACTGTATCAGCAGAATTCTATCTGCCTGTGGGATTTTATCCTATGTGCTATGGTTTTTTAACTGGACTGGAGAAAAAGAAGCAAACAGAAAAAAAAAAAAACCAAAACAGATAACAAACCAACAAGAAACAAAATTTTGGGGCTTTTTTTAAGCTTTGATTTGTTATGTGTTTGGCTGGCAAGGTATAGTTGAAGAGCACAGCTGATAGCTGTAAATGTAAAGATTTTTATTTCTCCTAATGCAAAATTTCCTAAAGCTCATACTAAATGTATTTCCTCTGTTATGAATATGGGATTACTTTCTGACATTTAGGACTATGACTGCATGTGTTTTATTGCTCAGTGTTTTATGTACTGCTAATACAGAGAAATAACAATTATTTGTCACTGTCAAAACTTCAATGACCACCTCTATATGCAGAATAAACCAAGATTTGAAATTTGTTAATTTGATGATTGTGGTGGTTTGAAATTTGTTAATTTGATGATTGTGGTGGTTTGGTCAGGAAGTGATTTTTCAGGATGTCATAGAAGTTATAGAACTATGTCTGCGTGAAACACGGACAGGGTGAGATATTGGAGAATTCCGGAAGATAGTCCTTTTGCTTTTCTGGCTGGCCAGGAGGTAACAGTCAGGCCACCTCTGCGGCCTGGCCGTGGGAGTGGCTCGGGTGGCCAGGCCTCGCTGCTCTTTCCAATGAGGGGAGAAGGTAGCCTGGCCCTGGCCCAGGCAGCCGGGCCCCCTTTCTCCCCGCTCCCCGGCTGCTGGCAGAGGGGGGAGGGGGGGGTTGCAGCTTAGCTGTACCACGGGCCGCTTGCCCAGGGCTGCGGCGGCAGCAGGGGCCTGGCAGTGTCCTGGGCCCCATGGTGGCCCGGAGGAATGTGGGGCCGGGCGGTGTCCCAAGTCCTCTTGTAGCTGGTGGGGGCAGGGATCGGGCTGTGTCGGGGCCGTGTGGTGGCCGGCAGGAGGAGGGGCCAGGCTGTGCCACTGGCCTGAGAAAGGATGGCATCTTCCTCCCCCAACACCATTGAGGCTCTGAGATTTCAACAATAGGAGCTGCAGCTGAAGAGAAGAGAGGGAGGGAGAGAGAGAATGCCTGGGTAAAGAATTTAACTCCTTCCTTCCTCCACGGTTGGACACTGTGGAAATAGTGAGACAGCATGGAGTGAAAGAACTGACAAGGCTATTGAAGGAGGGATTGAGGAGTGGACGTTTTTAGCTGGAATTCTCTTGCAAGACCATGAAGAATGGACTATTTTTTGGTAGTTGTTTGGGGAAATGCTGATTCTGGTCAAAGGTTGTGGACTGAGAGAATTTTTGTTGTATACTAGACAAGCATTTTGAAATGGTACACCAAACCAGCCGAGAGGCCCATATGTAGCCAGGGAAAGGCTGCTGATGGGTGGGATTTCACAGTCTGNGCCCATATGTAGCCAGGGAAAGGCTGCTGATGGGTGGGATTTCACAGTCTGCAGAGTTTCTAGATTGCAGATTCGTGACATGAAAGCTACGGGATGACTGGATTTTTCTTGTGGCAAAAGTCTCCATGGGACTCAAGAGAGACTCCTGTCCCAGAGTGATAAAAATATTTTGTTTGTGGGAAAGTGAATAGATTGTGGGGGGAGGAGAAGTGTTTTGAAATTTCAACTTTTCTTTTTCTTTTCTTCATTCTTTAGTGTGTGTGAATAAACTATTTTTGTAACTCTTAAGTTTAGGCCTCCTTCACTTTTTATTTTCTCCTAATCATTATCTCACAGAAGACCAAACACTGAAACCGTCACAAATCGATGAATATGAAACCACAACATTGAATTGGTGTTTCTGCCTGGTTTTGAATTTCAAACCTTAGACAATGATATAACCGTGTGTTGTTTGGTCACCTCAGGCTTAGGTGAAATTGATAACATTATTTTACATTGAAATTGGAAATAAAGAATAACCTAAAAAAAAGTATGCTTATTATCTAATGAATTCTATTACCCTCTAAGAGATTCTTTTACTTTATTTCATTTCTAAGCTGCTTTGTGCTTCATCAGGGCAGTTAAAGCACTTGAGCTGCCTCATTATTTACTCCTATTTCACCCTTCATATACCTTGTTTTCTATCCAAATATACCACATTACTGGCATTTGTGTTTGGATATACATAGTATTTGATCAAATACTTCAAATTTGCAACTTATTTTTTTGTTTAAATTTTTTTCTACTGAATTAGTTGTTTTTTCAATAATAACCTAGAATCCATTTTCTATTGAAACATTAGATATTTGCAGTAACTTCATAAAGAACTGTGATGTAAAGTTAATGTTTATAAAATTATGAAAGGTCTGATTAATCCACGGAGATCAAAGCTCATACGCGGGGTTTGCATAGCAAGGTGCTGGCAGCAGGAGGTGCAGGGCAGCCTCTGTGAGGAGAGGGCAAGGCAGCTCTGCACTGTGTGCAGGCACTTCCCCCATCCAACCCACCCACTGCACAACTGATCTCCTCAGCCATGGGTGGGGCACCTCTGGCCCCCCCAAAAATGCTACTATCCATATGGACTACAGAAATTTGGTGCTGATGAATGTACTAGTTTGAAAGCAAAAGGGCGGGAGGTTCCAAGTCAGAACTACAGTTTAATAGAGAAATTAAAATAAAGGCAGAAAACACTGGCTTAAACTGACAGAGTCAAGATGCAATCTGAAAACCTGATGGTCTGGGTGGTGGTAGCAGTTCCATTAAACTGTGGCTGCAGTCCTTCTGAAGTTACAGATGTGGTTCTGTTGAAGCACTGATTCTGTAGAAAGGTCTGGTCTTCCTCTGGGAATCCAGTGGTTGTTATGGAGCTCTTGGCGTCTGGGAATCCAATAGCTAAAGGCTGTCCCTGGTTTTCCAAATCTTAGATTATATACAGGTAGAAATGCTTGGTCCCTCTAGGCAGAGCATCTCAAAATGGGATGATGTAATCTTATCAGTCATGCAGTGAGACTTGATGGCCCATTAGCAGAAGATATCCTCAGAGGGAGTTATCAGGGACGAGTCATGGAAGAGATAAAGAACACTGCTCCACCTGATTTTAACAGCCTATGAAGATGGTAGTAGAATAAATGCCTTTGGTTACATCTTACACTTACATAAAACAATGAATGAGATTGAGTTCATTATTATACAATAAGTTATTTACCTGATGGCAATAAAAAAATGATATCTGAATAAGAAAAATGGCAGCTGGGACCATCATTATGATGACAATGAAGAACTTCTTGTATTCTCGAGGGCTATATAAAATATGATTACCTTTCAAAGTAGTCAGCTTCCTCCTCTTTGCTCTCAGCCCTTTTCTATTTCTTGTTTATTTCCAAATTTGGAAACACATCTCAAGGAGTGCTTATGACAAATGAAATTAACATCAGTTCACAAATGGTTCTGATGGCACTTAGTCAGACCTGTTATTGCGAACAGAATTGAGCCAGAGGGTTAATGGTAGCAATAGTGCATTTGTGCTAAATTTTGATTATGAACAAGCTTGGTAAAAGACACCAACCACAGAAGATAAGGTATTACAGATGGATACTATAAGATGTTCTGTAAATAGTCTTGGAATAAGTACTCTCTGACTATGATGATCTACATATATTTCAGCACTCTTACACTGCCATCCTAAGACCTATAAACCTGTGGTGATTTGTGATTTCCATATCAATTCTTAAGAGCTAATGTCTCTCAATGATGGCAGGATATTGTCAGAAAGAAATCTTAGAATCAGTATGGTTATTCTTCTGCTAGCCTATTTAAAGAGGAATGCAACTTTACACAGAAGAGTACGACAAAGTCAGAGTTAGAGGTAAGTAACTAACTGTAGTATCTACCTGTAAAAAGTTATTGTGATATCAGATTAAACAAAATATTAATACCATGAATGGGTTGAACATAGCCATGGCACAGCCAAGCATGAATGAAGCATACGTCCTGACCCACACTGACAGGGGTTCTGTCTATAGTTCTGCCTGGCACTGTCAGTAGAGGACTGGGGTTCAGGCAAATCTGGAACGGATTGCCTGTTTCTTTCCAGCAGGACAGGAGCAGATCAGCCACAGATATTTAAATAAAAACAATCTATCCATTGAGGAACTAAGCCAAGAAAACTGTGCATTCCTGATTATCAGCTAAATGTAAATCTAATCCTTGGTATATAAGTGTTATAGGAACTTAGTACTTGGCCCTTTTAGTTGTTGGAAATGGTTTCTTTTCATGGAGTCAGTAATGTTTGTTGTTCCCATCAATTTTGTACATTGAGTATATATCTATATCTATATCATCTATATCTATCTACTTCTATCTATCTAGGAACAGCGTATGCATACACAATTTCAGGGAATCATACTATAACTGATCACAATAAAATGATGATATTTAACTTTATCACGAGCGGGATGAGAACTACTGAGCCTACTTTGTGGGCTCAGTCTAACATTTATTCTGTATGAACTACACGCTTACATTTAATAATTCATTTATTCATGAACAACCAGTAGATAAGCCCCTTATTCCGTGTTTCAATTAAAATAAATAAGTGACCATATAATGTGTGTCCTAGGAAACAGAAGACAAATTATTATTTTTTTGAAAGAAACTTTGAAGGGCAATGGAGATTGCAAACTTGTACTATTGTGTTTAGAGGATGTACTTGTACAAGGCCCCTGAAACTGCATACTTTCAGAAATGGTTTTAATAGACTCTTTCATTGTACCAATTTATTAGTGGGCTGACACTGCAAAATGGTATCTCCTCTATTATTTGTGTTCAACTTGGCCAGAATCCCATTGTGCAATTACACAGGGAGAGAAAGCATTCCCTTCTCCTTCCCTTCTGATGTTCTGCCTCCTCCAAATATTAGTTTTGAATGTGTGTGGTTAAAGTAGTCTAGACAAGTATGCAAGTTGTTTGACTGGGTGAATCTAAATTAGAAGGAGAAGATATAAAAATAATAGGTAGGGTCAGAGAAATGGACAGAATGTTATAGTGTATAAGAATGTCTATATATAAAAATACTATATGTCTATAAAGTCCGTTCTGATAATGACTACAATGAGCTGCAGCAACCAATCTCATAAAAATGCTTTCTACCTGAATATCTTCCAGAAATGTGCACTTTCTTTTAGACTTTGAGGGATGACATGCAAAGATGGCAATTTCAGCAATAGAAATTGAGGTCAGATTGCAAAACGAAGCCATGTTTTGCTTGGTTTCTAGCTCCAGCATATTTTTATAACCAAATAAATAAGTATCAAAATTTCACTTACTGTGGAATCTTTTCTTTTCATAAAGATTAATAAAAGGTGTTGATTATTGCAGCTGCTTTATTAGGTGGGAAAAATCAATTTGGAAGCATTATTAACCAATGTGTGCCTTCTACTAAGTTAGAAAGGGTCCAGTGAAGTGTTTCAGGCTGTGTTGAATATGTGGAGTGCAGAGACCTACAGAAAGTTTTGTGCTGCATGGCATGCATCAAATCATTTTTTTCTTATACGCCCTATAAAAAATAAACCCACTGTCCTCCTGTTCAAAAAAAAGGACAGAAAAGCAAAAGAGGTGTGGAAATTCCTATTTTAGGTGTTCTGTCAGAACAAAAGCCTGTGTTAAAAGGCATCTCAAAATAACTTACCTGGCCACAGTAGAACAGGTTGTATTCTACATCTGACTAGCAGACAAGTTACACTATTTGGGGCAGTTCTGTCACAGCTGGCAACAGTCAAAGAGTTTGCCATGGTGAGGAGAGACAACCATGAACGCTCAGGATGGAGCTCCCAGTCAGCTACGTCTTTGAATGATCTGGTACCCCAGCACAGAGGTCCAGTTAAGAGTGTGGGGAGAGAGCCTGTCTGAGAGCCATTCAGAACTTCCGAGCTCCCAGGTGGCCTCAAGACAATTCAGGCTTCATGAAGTAAAATCTGTTTATTTTTAAATGTAGAAAAGTTTAAGTAGGAGAAGGGAATCCATTTGTGAATCTTGCCATCTGCTGAATCATGCAGCCACTTGATTATAGTCAAGCCTTTTTCCCTACTCTGATTTCTTTGTGTATTGCATTTTTTACTGTAAAGTGTTTTCTTTATAGCTATTCACAGATACAAAAGATGTTTCTGTGAATGAAACCTCTTCTGTTTTCTAAAAGCCTTACTGCTCTCTTTCAGCATTAGACATTGTAATCCTTTTTCTGCTTCACAGTGGGTTGAGATGGAAATGGAATTACAAACAGTATTAGAATGTAGATGTGGGCTGAAAAGTTACCTTTGTTTCCCAAATCAATGGTTGTCTTACCATCAGTCTTGGGCAACTCATTTAACTTCATCAGGCCCCAAATTCAGCAGAGATGTATAAAGAATACTACACATCTTAAATTGATTTGAAATGTAATTATATTACATCCCCTCTCTCCTAATTTTCTAAATAAAAATGGAACTAAAATAATCTTTCCCCCCTAAAATATTACACTTTATGACATTCAAACTGTCCTTGAAAATTCCAGCTGTAAGGTCTTTTGAAGCTCTTATTTAAACTTTAGTCACATGGTCTTTGTTCAATACCTTTCTATTTGATGTATGTCACATTAAGCACTGTATTATTTGAAAAATAAGTCCGTTGCGTTGCCTAGCATAACAGAATTCTTCATCTCAAATTTTCACATATGATTATCTGTACTCATAAGCCCAGCTAGATATCAAAGGGGTGGAAGGAGAACCTACACTCATTACAATTTCATGAAACAAATTTTGAAATGGTTACCTGAGGATATGGTTCATTTTTTTTTTTGTTTCCAAGAACCAGTAATATTGAAGGTATGTAGGATTTCATACAATCAAAAACTAATTAGCTTGGAAAACACCTTTAAGATCCTCACATCCGACCGTTGACCCAACACCACCAAATTCACCACTAAACCATGTCCCTAACTGCCACACCTTTTAAATACCTTCAGGGAGGGTGACTCAACCACTTCCCTATCTGTTCCATAGCTTGAGAGGTCATATAAGAGCTTGGTAAAACTACACAAATTTTAGGTCGTATTCTATCTGTGAGTATGTCTTTAGAGAATACAATTTATACATACCTTCTTTTTCTTGTAATTAAGTTTAAAAAATAAAAGAAAATCTATAAAAACAGGGTAATTCTCTCGAAATGGAGTAATTTAGAGTCATCCATGAGGTTATTCTGCTTCTTAAGGATTAAGAATCATGTAGTATTTAAGCAGAATAAAATTATATGCACATATGGTTAAGTGAATTTATCTAGCCATAATAGTGTAGTCTTATTTTGTAAAATTAAATGTGCACATTTAGACTAGAATGATGTCTCTTTTAGTGCAAGGGAAGTATTCCAAAAGGGATTCTATTCCCCATTTAAGGCTGCTGCACAGGAGGCAGCCAACACTGCAAATCCAATAATGATATTGAAATTACTCACACAACCCTACTGGCAAGTGATCCAGGAGGTTTTATTACTTATGTTGATTGTGTTCATGCCTTTTATATCCTTCTCTTGGTAAGTCAGCATTTAAAGCAGAATTTTCTCAAAATTATGACTTTGATGTGTGCATTATATAATATCTAAGCTTGAGTCTCATATCTGCCAAATTCTCCTTTGTCCATTAATGCAAAATAACATTGGGACTTTAGATAGCAGGAAAAAGAAGCCCTATTTTTAAAAGAAAATTCCCCAAACAGAGCAAGACAGCGAAATTCCCCTGACAGCGCAAGATAACACAATTTACAAGAGTTAGAAGTAACAGTTCATCCTTCTGCTCTATATATGTAGCAGATCTGGTCATCACTGGATCTCCACTAATCTACAGCTGCTGAAGATACAGCCTGATTTTGTTGATATTACACTATATTAAATTTATTATGCATTAGCTATTACTTTAGAAGGTAAATTTAAAATAGGAAACATATGAAACTTTATTCAAAAGAAATGTATGTAGGAATCTAACATAATTAATGCCATTTGCATGCTGATTTTGAATTGTTTCCCATTCCCTCACTACACTGTTAATATACTACTTCTGATTGTCATTACTTGGCAGAATAGCTGTATTTTTTTCCCCCTGAGATTTTACTGGCTTTATTTATTCTGAACTACATTGAAGTATTGCAACTCAAAAATATATGAAGGAAACATAAACTAAAACCTGTTACTTTAAGTATTCTGTTTATACAGTCATACAAGTGTGATCAGTGTGCCATAACTGCTGCATTATACAGTCAGTTTTAAAGGAAACCTTATAATTTATAAAAGCTTTAATAGAGATGCAGATCTAGGCATTTGTTTTACATAATTGTTTTCTATGGAGAAAAATTATTTGTGAAATGTAAAGGTGATGACAATGGAAAAGCAGGGATTGTTGCACGTTATGTTGTTAGACTAATTTTATTTCAGTTGCTAACTGTGCTAATCTACAATTTTTAAATAAAGTTCTAATATAATCATGTCACTTCCACAATTCTTATCTAACTCAGCTCTCAATAGTAACTTTCATACAAGAGATGAGTAGATTTTCTTGTCACCTTGGTAAACCCTTTGTAGGAGTAATTTATACTGTTAACTGATCTAAAATGCAACCTCAAGCAACTATGGAAAGGCACAGGATTTATTTAGATATATAAAATAAGCTGATTTTCAGAAGAAGAAATTTCTTCATGGAACTGTTTGTAATTATACTATTTACACTTCCCTTTATTCACATTTATTTGCATTGCAGTCAGTGGGCTTTTTTTCTATTGACACTCCACCTAATTTCTGAGGGCTGCAGAGCTTGTGTTTGAGAGTTGCAAAAAAAAAGTCCTGAGTAATGGTGCATAGATTTTGTGTCTGTTTTAAAACTCTAAACTCACAAATGGATCCAATAAGCTCTGCTGAACGGCTTTGGTGTATGTCTAGTACATTTTAATGCTATATTGAAAATCTTATGTCAGAGTTCTTCAGTTATTTTTCTCTTACATTTCTCATTTGAGTTGAATTTCAATAATATATTTTCATCACATCTTCACATGATCCTGCCTACTTCAGAGCTGAGACCAAGATCTATTTTCTTAAACCTTTTGATAATGTTTCCTGAACGTCTTTTAGAAAACATTTACAGCTACTGCCTTTGAAACACATTCCACAGCTGCCAGCTCTTATGTATGATAAATGGATATTGCAATGTTGAGCACTTAAAAGCTCTAAACCTAGGGACCAATATACTCTGCTTTCCTTAAAAGCAGCAGTACTAGACTTCCTAGTCTAGAATCTCCAACTTATGGTTACTGTAGTTTAAGGGCGAGGGAAGCTGAAATTTCGAATGTGACCGGAAAAACATGAAGTTATTATCATTGTAAACATGTCAGTGACCACAGCAATATTGTAACTACTGGTGAGAAGAAAGTAGAAGAAAAATGGAAGAGTGGATCAGAAGAATGACTTGAAGCAAAAATCAGCGTATTTCAGATAAATCCCGATCATGAAACAATTGGTGACTTGCCTAGCCATATGAGAAAATTAAGTTTCTTTTAAATATGCACCAAGATTAGTTGATCAGTTCAGTTAGAACGGCCATCACCATGTGTTCGGTTTCATTACTTGGCTTTTGTTTGCTTGTATGTTTTAGGAAGACAAAGAACTCCATCTACGCATCAGAGACAAATTTTGACTATATTGCTCATTTATAGAGAAA
>WAAE01000431.1:0-62123 GCA_013400495.1 Nicator chloris
TCCTTAGTATTTGAAGACACACCTGTTACGGTTGCTGTAAAAATTCAGTCACCTTTTCTTTTATTGGTTTATAAATTCAGAAGTTCCCCAATGTATTCACCTTTTTACATTTTAGTTTTCAGGATCTGCTGAAAGATAAATGGATTGTTTTGGTTTTACCACTTTTCATTGGTGGTATTTTGTTCTAACGTTCTATATTCTAATAGCTTAGGTGCTATTTTGTTCTTCCTTCTGGACTCTCACATTGCTGAACGTCAGCTGCATCCATTTCAAAGCCTGTTTTCTGTTAAAATGTCTTTCAAACTTCCACCTAAAAGTTTGTCCTTGTCACATTTTCATGCATTTTTCCAGAGGCACAGAACTGCAAAGATAGGTGGGAAGTTGTATGTCTGTTTGCACAGCAGGGTGATGACAGAGGGCAGAGGGTAGGCTTCCATAACTTATTCCTGTGTTTAGTCTTGTATGGAGCTGCCTAGTCTTCAGCATAGGCAGTGGCATAGGTGTGGACTTCCTTTCCATTTGTTCACTTTTTCCCTATGATTTTTGCTAATCAAGTGTGGTTGCAGATTGTGTATTGTGATTGCCATGCTTCTGTCAATATAAAGCTGTTACTTTGGAAGGAAGAAAGATTTCCTTTGCAGTTCAAAGTAAAATAGTACTAAAGAATGGGTATATGCAAATTGTATTTGACTTCTTGGGCCATTGATGCTCATTTTGGTTTGAATCCCATCAGCAGTGGTAGTGGGATATATTTGCAATTCAGCTGGCAACGAAATATTCCTTAGAGTAATCTGTTTGACTTTAAACAGGTGTTGTTCCCGTAAAGTCCGAGAGCTGTGGTGGCAGGGCATTCCACCGAGTGTGAGAGGCAAAGTCTGGAGCTTGGCAATTGGAAACGAGTTAAACATCACCCATGGTGAGACTGCTGTTTTGTCGACATTTTTTACAAAGTGAAATAGCAAGGGGACATTCTTGTATCTGTTGTGGTGTAGGTGTGAGGAAATGTTATCTAGTTATGCTTTTTTTGTGCTGCTTGATGTGTTTTGTTGAAAGATACAGCGTCTTTTAATCTTGTAGCTGTTCTAGGACTGCTGCTGTAAATTGTTGCTGAGTATTACTGTCATTTTGTTTTGCTTTGATGTTGGATGGAGATGGTCAGAATTAATGACTTAAGTTTTTTGTTTTTCTTTTTGAAACATAAAATTGTTAATTTTGAAATTCCTATGAGTATGTGTATAGTGTCCTTCCTTTGATTTGAAGCAAGACAACTGGTTTGTAAGAGGTTAAAAGACTCCTGGCAAGATTTGTGAAAATAGAAATAATCTATAATTTCTGAGTACAGAAAAATGCAGCTCTGGAAGACTAACATATGTAATTATTTCCAACATGGAAATGTGGTAGACTGCCTGTACTCCCGCTGTATTGTGCTGCTTTTCTGTGCTTTGCTTGGTTATCTTGGGTGTAGTTCTTACATGTAATTTGCTAGACTTTCCTAATTATCCATTTGGACTGTAATTTTGAACATCAGTGCTCTGCAAGAAAAAGCAAATATTTGAATGTAAAATGCCACTTGGATTGCCTTTCCTTTCCACTTAATATGAAGTTACAGGTGAGTGGAATACGTCTTTCAAAACTGTAACCCTATTAGAAGTTCTGCTACTGTTAATACCTAGGGCAGCATTGCCCATGTGGTGGCTGGTTAGTGGACATGAGCATGTACAAGTAGTGGACTTGGTTTTGTGTTTTCCTTTTTCCAGAACTGTATGATATTTGCCTGGCTCGTGCCAAAGAGAAGTGGCGATCACTTAGTACAGGAGGGGCTGAAGTAGAATGTGAAGGTATGCTTTTTGTAAATTATTTATACTGTGTTACAAAATAAGACATTTTGTAAACTAGTTCCTTAAAATGAAATCACATATTTTAAACAAGCAAAATCAGCTATAAAGTTGTTGTAAAAAGACAATGTCTTTTTGTGAAAGCAAGGAATAGCTGCATTTTTCTCAATGAAATTCTGGTGTCGTACAAAACACACTTGTTCAGGTTTTTTTAATAAACAATCTCTGGGTACAGTTCTTATTTTGATGCAAATTTGTAGGAAAACTACAAATATTAGTTTGGGGATTATCATTTGAATTGCAACACTGAAATGCTTTCCTGCATCTATAGTTCTGGGATTGCAACTCAGGTTAGAGTAGAAAATTGCATTTTAGTCTCTTATTGCAGCTTTGAGCTCAGGTCATTGGTGTGTTTCAGAGAGCAGCAGTTTTTATTTTTGGAGACAAAGTAGTTTGAGACTTACTAATGAATTGGAAGAGTTGACTGTTTTTGAGAGATTATGAAACTACGTGCAAATGATTGAAATTGCCTTCAGTAAGTAATTATGCTGAGCAGAGAAAAGAAAAGGAGAACATGCATACTGGCATTTATAAGCAGAAAAATATTTTTGATTGGAAATCCCCACTTTGTTCCCTTAAGATTGTTTATATCTTAAATAAGGTAACATCCAGTATGTTTTCAGCTTCCTCTTGCACTTTATTTTCTGGAGTGTAGATGCTCATGTGATTGATATCAGCATTGTCTAGTGACAGCTTGCTCAGTAAACAGCAGTAGGTAATTCCCAACTATACAGAACAGGCAGAACAGCAGTAAGACATCTTGATACCAGAAAGAGGACTAATGCTATAGAAATATACTTGGTATGAGATCTGTTTCAGTTTTGGAGAGTGTATTATAGATGTCAGTAACAAGATCTACAAAGACTAAATAAACATGAATCTGAAAGGAGAGGTCTCACAGTAGGAGAGCTAGGTGACATCCATTACAGGCTGCCACTTTAGGATTTCCCTCTTCTACCACAGCTTTTCCACAGAGGCAGCTTCAGAATCCACTGGGAAGCCTTGTTGGAGGTGAGGGGTTTACAAGTTAACAGACCTGTATCTGTCTCATGTTTTGTCAGCAGATACAGGAAAAGTGCCTGACCTGCCTTGCCCTGCATCTTTCCCCACTTTGCTTCAAAACATATTGAGGGTCACTGGGCACTGTAGGGTTGCTCTAGGTCAGGACTTACTTTCTGCTTAGCCTGTCTGCTGAATTTGGGGAATTGTTCTGTCTGTAGCCTTATTCCCTAGCATTCACATAAAAATAAATGAACTGTGCAAAAGGTAAACCTTACTGGAAAATAAAAACAAGAGCAAGTGTACATTGACCTTTGTAATAAACTTAGTAACTTTGGCTTTTGCAGATGCTGGGTTTTCTGCAGCTGACAGAGAAGCAAGCTTGGAGTTAATAAAACTGGATATCTCAAGAACGTTTCCTAGTCTCTGTATATTCCAACAAGTAAGCAATGTTAACTTTCATCTTGACATCTTGGGGAAATTAAGTTTACATAATCTGGCCTGTCCCTTGGTTGGAACAGGCCATTGAATTCTGAAGGAGCAAGCATCTTGAGAGGAGAAATTTCCCAGAGATTTTGGAAAACTAGAAATAATCTAGAGGAGAGTAACATCAAGGTGCATACAAAACCTCAAACAGTTTGGTAATCATCGTGATTTATCTAACCTAGTTCATGCTGGTTTCTGTCTGATGAAGTGATGCGGGTGTGTGTTCCAAAGTCAGTGAATCAACACTGCTGGTTATAAATACACAGTGAGAGAGAACATCTCAAACAAAATTGGCCTTTTTTTGGTTTAACTTGGATGGTTTTGGTGTGCTTTAGTGACCCAGTTTAATCAGATTTTGTCCTTCTATGCACAGATTTCAGCAGCCGTGTAAAAGGTTTAGATTGTGATAAATCAACATTTTTAGGCAAAAAAACTTCTCCCTTTGGAAATTCTCAGTCAGTTACAGTACTCAGTGCAAGATATGGCAGCTGTTAATAGTCAGCAAGGTGAAATTCTTTTTAGCTGTACATGTCCTTCTCAGTGTGCTCTTTCTGTGTTATGCCATATTGTTTTGATTGTTTTCTTCATGGTTGACTTTTGCCTCCAGTCTCAGAGACAATTACGTGGTTTGCATTCTTGTTCTACTTCTTTGGCACTCTCTCCAAAGTGCTGCTGAGCTGTAAGGAATCTCTTAGGCTTGCATCCCTATTGTATAAGTATTTAATATGTAATCAATGTATTGGATGAACTGTATGTATTTATAATAAATGGGGTTTGGAGAGTTGTTTCATTCTGTTAAAGCTAAAATTATTTGGAATAGTTCAGCTGTTCTAAGCTACATTAGGAAAGAGTGTGTCCTTAGTCAGCAGTAATAGAGACCATCTGTAGCACTGAAGGTTTTTTAACATGCTTGTTGTATAATCAGATGTATTGTGCTGTTTTTGTTTAATTATAGGGTGGTCCTTACCATGACATGTTGCACAGTATTTTAGGAGCCTATACTTGTTACAGACCTGATGTAGGCTATGTAAGTGAAGTATTTATTTTTTCAGGGGTGGGGAGGGAGATATATTTTAGGGGGAGGAAGGATCTTATTAATCAGTCATTTTTAGACCAGTATTAAATGGTTTGGGGGGGGGGGTTGTGTGTGCTTTTTTCCAATTTCAGTGTGTGCTTGACAAGTGTGTATAACATCTATTTTGCTAGATTTAAGCATTTTACGGGTTAAGTAATTGGAAAACTCATATTTGTACTGAAAAGTACATAATTTGAAAATTGGAATCAAAGACAAGGTGTGGTTATGTCCTTATTGTTAGTGTCAGTCTTACTGAGACTGCTGTTGAATTGAAGTGATTGGCATTTCCGTGCCTTAGCACTGTGAGTTTCTGGACCAATCTCTAAAGCAAAGCCCATTGAAGCTACATGAGCTCAGTCATAGTGTTTGAAGTAGTGATTATGAGAGGACTGAGTAGATTTCATTTAGTCTCTGTATGCAGAGCAGGCTTATACAGAGAGGCTCATTCTTTATTCAGGAGCAGTTTTAGACAAGGCAAGTGTAGAGAGGGGACGTTCCTGCTTTGTAGGTAGCACATAATGCTTGGCAAGAGCTGCTGAACATGACTGCTGGGAAATGAGACAAAGGGCAGATCAGCTGCTGTGCTTTATGTGGCACAGCAACAACCTGTTGTGTTGGGAAGGAGCTTGTTCCTCAGGTTTGCAGGAATGGCAGTCACACCTTGCTCCATGTGACCTGCAAAGGCAGCACTGCACCCTCAGGGTGAGAGAGGTTTGCCTGGATTCCACAACAGACATTGTAGAGAAAGGGAAACAATAAAATGAGCTTAGGATAAATGAAACAAGAGGATGATCTTAAAATGGTTTTGTTTATCAAATGAGTCAGTGCAGTTGTCTTTAACTGCTGGTAATTTATTGAGAAACAAAAGTACAGGCTTTGTCTTTAGGGTTCAAGTCCAGCTTTCCCCAAATAAGGATCTAGATGACCCATCCTTGGGAGAAAAGGGGTTACTTTGAAACATCTTATTCTTCAAAAAAATCTTTATTCTGTATATTTGAAAGTGTTGTCAACCTAGCCTAACTTGGGAGTTCAACTTGGAGTCTTTGAAAGAAGGCAACATGGGAATTGTTAGCTTCCATGCACTGAACATGTGATATCAAGGGGTACATGGGTTAAAAAATCCTGCTTTTCTGGACATTTCTCAAGATGCAGCAGCTCAGTGAATGCATCAAACACTACTGAACACAACGACAAAATGAAGCAATATAATACAGTTATTGCTAAAGGGTAACACTTCTCCTTTCTTCAGGTGCAGGGCATGTCATTCATAGCAGCTGTATTGATCTTGAACTTGGATACTGCAGATGCCTTCATTGCTTTTTCTAACCTTTTAAATAAGCCCTGTCAGATGGCGTTTTTCCGTGTGGACCATGGCCTTGTAAGTATGCAAAAAACCTGTCATCAACATGCTGTGGATAGTGTGTAGGAAAAGTTTAAAAAAATAAAAATTTATTATTTCAGCAGCTTGGAAGAGAAATCAGAATTTATTTTAAACGAACACACTTTATAAACAAAAAAACAACCAAAACCCAACACGCACATTCAGAAACCTTCAAAAAAGTCAAACCCAACCAAAGATCACCCCATCATCTCATCAACCTTTTTGAACAAGACATGTGAATAAAATTGTTGAGTAGCTATTCTGTAGTGCTCATAGAATATTATGAGACTATTACTGTAGGTGGTTTTCAACAGCGCTGCAGTTGAAAGCTGAAAAAACCTTAATGTAAGTGTCTTGAAAGTACTTTTTATCATAGGCTAATAGGTTGCTAAAAACAGACTGTTGCAGGGAGAACTAGGTTTTCCATATCTTCCTGTAGCAGCTGTGTTTGAGTGCCACAGGCTTCTTTTCAGAGAAAGAACCTCTGATCCCTCAGGTTTTCACTGGGAGCTGATTGCCTGATTTTCTCTAGAGTCTCTACAATTCCATGTCAGAAGGTACACTAGCAAAATAAAACACATCTCCTCAAATGTGGTTTTAATTTACTTTAAAGGTATTTTTGTGTAAAATATATGGCATTCTGTATTTCTTTCTCACTTACCTCTTAGTACTATGAAAATAGGATCTGCCTCTTAAGAGTTCAAATGCAAGAAATAAAGCAAGGGAATAACTGATGACAGCAGTCACTGTTGTTGCTTAAAAAGTAGACACTGGAAATCCTATCAGTATTCCTGCTGGAAGAGCATTCCCTGTTCAGTCCCTGAATTTTATCAGTCGTAAATACCATGGGAAGATGTGCCACAGGGCAGACAGCATTGCTAGGAGCAGTATCAGCTATCTCCATAACAGTGCTTGGAAAAAGAGGACATGCTCATGCATTCAGTTTGTAAATACAGTTTTTGTGAAGATGGTTTTGGAATTGAATTGGATAGAATAAGATAAATATTTTTTTAGCTGAGCTAGTGGGGTTTGCAGTTCTTTCAGATAGTGCTGTTCAGTTTTGTTAGCCTGGCCAAATAGGGACTATGGGATAAATGTGTGCTTACAGAGGGCAGAGATGGTGATACATGAAATATTAATGTCATGAAAGCAAACCCATGATTTAACAATACAAGGAAAATGTCATCTAGTATTTCAAAGGGGCTAGTGACACTTGAGTGAGACAGTTTTCCTTTCTGTGGTGAACTTAGTAATCTGCAGTCTACCCTCATCTTTTTGTGTCAGCTTAATAAGCAAATGCTCATTTCTTGTATAGTAAATTAATAAAAAAATGATACCAGCATAAGTTGTCTGAATAATAGTAATTTATACAGGTTTATCTTGACTTCTTTTGTTGGTTAATTTTATTAAACAATATTTTTTCATTACTACTAAGGAAATGTCTTGTTGAATGTGGATTTGATCAAAATAGCTACTTGTACTGCTGCCCATGTTGCTATCAATAGAAATGATTGTAGCAGTTACGTGTGAGGTCCTGTCTCTGCAGTACTTTTGAAAGCAGGAAGTTAGGAAGAACTGTCCTACAGTGATGCCAGCCAATTATTTTGAAAGTAGTCTGATGCATTACCTGCTTCCTTCTTTATACTCACAAGTCTCATAGGTGCTTGGATTTCATGCATTTAAAAATCCACACTGGCAAGCTGTTTCAGGGGTACAGTTCTCTAAAGTGGGTTCCTGGATTTCTGGTGTCATGTTTGACATGAAGCTGTTTCTCAGGAACTCCAGGTTCAGATATTTCAGTAACTTCAGTTATTTCTCTAGCATAAACCCATCTCTGATTGACTTAAAGCCTTATACTCATACTGACTCCCTGGGTCAGGTGTTTATTTGTCACTGTTAATTAAAGTAGTCCACCATCTGTCACTTCATTCAGAGGAAATGGGAAATACTTCTGTAAGGACATTAAAAAAACTGGGAAATAAACTTTTCATCCTTTAAAAGGATTTCACAGAGAGGTCTCCAAAAAGATCCCTTTTCCCTTTACTGTTGTGATGTTTTGGGGAGAAATATGCTGTTGCAACTCATACTTCGAAGAAGTCACAGGCTTTCTTTATTGCTTTTATTGGGATTTGTATTACTGAATCATTAAAGGACTTTGCTTAACTTTTCTCCCTATAGTATTAGGGAGGGTGATAAAATTACCTTTTGTTTTTAACTCTTACTTGAATTGGAAGGTTTATTTTTAACATGCTCTGTGTTATGAAATTTGACTAAATACTCAAAATTTTAAAATAGCATAAAAGTCTTTGTGTTAAAAGCAATGAAGTTCAGGGGTTATGATGTCAGAGTGTTGCAAACTCTTTCTCTTGTGTAGATGTTTTGTTCCAGTCTTTGAATTTTTTGTGTGAAACTTGTATTTGCAAAAGAAATGCCTATTATCCAATGTAGAATGTGTGGTATTATGTTGGTATGAGACTCCTAGAATAGCTTTGGCATTAGAATGTGATTTATGACTGGAATATACTGGACTCCTCACTGTTGCTGTGGAGTATTAACATTATTTTAGTTTTGTATTTCATTATGTTCCATTGGAACAAATGTCTTGGATTTTATTCCATATAATATTAAATTACTGCCACAAGCATAAAACACCATTCTGTTATAATTATTTTGAAAAATCAGCAAAAAACTTCTCTCCTGCTGGTATTTTACTTTCCAGAGGAAGCTGGCCAAGACCCAAAGCAAATGTTACATTGTTCAGTGTGAGAATCGTATATAGAGTGCATCTTAAACTCTTAGTGCTTGCAGATGCTGCCTTTTATGTAAATGCTTAGCTTTTTATAGCATCATGTAATTCATTGATTCTATTTTTGACGAGTGTTAATCCTACAATAAATACATTTAAGCTTGTTAATAACACAGCTAACGGCTTGTTTTCTCCCTGTTATATTTTCCCAGATGTTGACTTACTTTGCTGCATTTGAGGTATTCTTTGAAGAAAATCTGCCAAAGTTATTTGCCCACTTCAAAAAAAATAACTTAACTCCAGACATTTATCTAATTGATTGGTAAGACACTGAAAGTGTAATTACTAATTTGTGTGACATACAGCTATGTGTCAGTATTCATGACTGGAATGTTCTTACCTGGTTTCATATCCTTCTGAGATAAAGGCTTTATTTTTTGTTCAGTACTTGAGTTGTCAAGCTAAATCATTCCCATATACTTCTGTGAGTAGAAGATTTGCCTAACCTTTATTACTGTACTTGTGTTAAGTTGGAAGTTTATTTTGAAATACTGCTGGATAGTACTGTTCATCCATATTTAGTGCCTGTTTGGACTGATTTTCTGAGAAAATTTGTCTGTTGCATGTGCAGGTGTGTACTAGGGTTGTCTATTCAGAAAATATTGCCAGTCTTGCATTTGAAATGTGTACTTTATCCTGCACAGATCAGGAAAAGTGTAATTAAAACATTTGTCCATACAGCATAAAACTCAAAGCTACAGAAAAGCTATTCCACTTAGCAGGTGGGCAATTAGTCTTTTTATTAGATGAAACTGTCTTCCCTTTAAGTTCTAGCATAATCAGAACATTTTCCTTAGGAAAAAATACAAAGATCTTATTTGCTCTTCTGCCAAATTTCAGTGAGGTATTATGCATTCCAAATTGAGTGTTTGCATTTGTGCCTATCAGACCTTGGTTTGGGGCAGTTAGAAAGTCTCTTTTCAGCAAGACTTCGTTGTCAGTTTTGGGATGACATGAAAGATTTTTTGTGAAAAATTGCTTTGCCCTTACATTGTTGACAATTTCTTCTGTTCTCAGGTATCTGACAAATACCTTAAGCAAAAGAATAAATGCCTGATGGTAACAGTGAGATTTTTTTTCCTGAGATTAATAAGCTGTTCTTTTGGAAAATATTTGTAATGTTAATGTGATTTTACCTGAATGTCTCTGGCAGTACCCTGAACTTTAAGACCTAGTTAGTGTAGTTGGTAGCACTCAACATGTTGCCAGTCTCTTAGACAAAAACACATTTAAAGTAAATCAGTCCAATACAAGCTTGAAGTTTGAATGCATCAATTTTTGTAGGATCATTGAATTTCTGAGGTTTTGGGACAGTCCTCTGAGATCATCTAATCTTAACTCTCTGCTCAAAGCACAGTCAATTAGAGCAGCTTGCTCAGGACCTTGTTCAGTTGGATTTTGAGTATCTCCACAGCCTCTTCATGCAACTCTGTTCCAGTGTTCAACCACCTTTGTGGTTAACAAGTTTTTTATTTTCTTATGTTTAAAATGGAATTTCCTGTATTTCATTTTGTGCTTGTTGGCTCTTGTCCTTTCACTGGATACAACCAGGGAAAGTCTGGTTTTGTCTTGTTTTCATCTTCCTATCAAGTGTTTTTAGGTATTTAGGTCCAAGCCATCTCTTCTCCCACCCGAACAGTACCAGCCTGCTCAGCCCCTCCCTCTGTGTCACATGTCCAAGCCTTTCATCACATTCATGGTGAGCAGGACTTGCTCCAGTATATCCATGTCTGTCTCGTACTGGGAAGCCCAGAGCTGGCTTGTCAGTGCTAAGTAGATGGATGACCTGCCTTGGCATGCTGGCAGTAGTGTTTCTTCTGCAGCCCAGAAGTTTGTGAACAATCTTTGCTACAAAGGCACATTGGTGGCTTACATTCAGCTTGGTGTCCACCAGAACCTCCCTGTCCTTTTCTGCAAAGCTGTTTTGCAGCCAGTTGGCTTCCCAAATACACTTGTACCTGGGCTTATTTCCTACCCATGTGCAGGACTTGGCATTTCCCTTTGCTGAACTTCATGGGACTCCTGTTGGCTTATTTCTCCAGTGTCTCAAGGTCCCTGTGGAGTGGTATCAGCCACCCCTCCCAGGTTTAGATCACCTGCGAATGTGCTGTGGGTACAGTCTACCCCATCATCGAGGCCCTTAATGAAGACATTTAAAAGTGTTGGATGTGTATCAAACCCTGGTGTATGCTACCAGTGGATTGGCTCGAAGCTAGACTTCATGCCACTAAATGACAACCTTCTGAGCTTGACAGTTCCAGCCAGTTTTCAGTCCACCTCACTGTCTGTTTATCTAATCCATACTTGATTGGTTCATCAACAAGGATATTATAGGATACAGTGCTCAAAACCTTGCTAACATCAAGATGCACGATGTCCATTCCTCTCCCCTCTTCCACCAAGCCACTCATCCCATTGGATAAGCTATCAGGTCTGGTTGGGCATGATTTTGCTTTCAGAAATCCATCCTGACTTCTCACAATCACCTTTTTACCCATAATATGCTGTTAAATAATCTCCAGGACTTTTTCTTACATTACTTTCTCAGGGATGGAGATGAAGCTGGCCAGCCTGTAGTTCCCTGGATCCTGTCTCTTGGAGATAGTAGTGACATTTGTTTCCTTCAGGTCCTCAATAACTTACCCTGACCACTGGGATGTTTCAAATATGATTGAGAGTGGCCTCACAACAACACTAGACAGTTTCCCCACACACTTGTATATGCCCAATTTATTTAAATATTCCCTAATATGATCCTCCTCCAGCTAGGGCAGGGTTTCCTTATCTTATACTGGGCTTTTCCACTGGTCTGGAGGATCTGAGATTCCTAAAGGCAAGTCTCAGTAAAGACTGAGATGAAAGTGGGAGTAAGTACCACAGCTGTCTGCTTGTTCTTTGTCACTGGGTTCCTTGTCCTGTTCAGCAGTGGGCTCATGTTTTCCTGAGTCTTTCTTTTTCCTGCTGATGCAGGAAAGCCCTTCTTGTCCTTAACAGTCATTGGTCAATTCAGCTCCAAATGGACTTCTCGTGCTGCCTTTGCTTGATTTGCGTGCTTTGTATGTGCCTGTTGCACAGAGAGTGGTGTACCATGGGCTTTGTGTGACTTGGCTATTACTCTGGGATTAAATTTTAATGCATCATGTGTAGGGGAATTGTTGGGAGTTGTAATGAATAGGCTCATTTCTCCCAGTATTTAACAGGAGAAATACCATGAGAAGGATTTTATGACTGAAGGCTGAGAATATTAAACTGAAGTAGATCTGTGCACGGAGAATAGAAAAAGTACTAGGATAAGGTAGAAGAGAAGAAAGAGAGCAGGGGCTCGTGTGTTCAGTGATAAGAGGAAAGATGTTGAAATTGTATTGCTTCAGTGTTGTGAAAGCCTCTGTATGGAGAAACCAATTGAATAAAAGGGACATCAGAATAAGATGACTCTGAACATGTGGGATAGAAACTGGATAGACAACACTGGATAGATAACCACCAGGTTATTGTATTTTTAATGGACAATAATGTCAATAGCAGTAGAGAAATTACATCAGCCTGTCACATGATGAGGATGGTCACCTTACCAGCAGGGACACAGACAAGGCAGAGATATTTAATGTTGTCTTCACTTTGGTTTTTAACCATGATGATGTGCTTTGGGGTCCCAGAGCTGAGTTGGAAGACCATGGCTGTGAGGATGATAAACTTCCATTTGACCCTGAACTTGTGTGGGATTTGCTGCTCCAGCCTGATGGTCTATGGGGCCTGATGGCTTTCATCTAAGAGCTGGCTGATATCATCATGAGACCTCTCTCAATGATTTTTGAACAGTCTTGGGAATCTGGGGAGTTTCCATTTGTCTGGAAGCTGGCAAACATTGTCCTGATTTTCAAGAAGGGTGTCTCTGGAAACTAAAGGCCTGTCAGAGTCACTACAGTGACTGGTAAAATTATGGAGGTTATTTTGGGACAGACACCTGGAGGATAGCACAGCCAGCAGAGATTCATGAGGTGAAAGTCCTGCTTCACAAACTTGATTTCCTTTTATGACACGGTTAGCTACCTGGTTGGGTAGATGTGATATTTTTAGATTTCAGCAAAGATTTTGATACCATCTCTCACAGTAATCTATACAGATTCTGCAGCTGGGATGGGGCAATCCTGAGTGTACGGACAGACTGGGGAATGAGATGCTGGAAAGCAACACCATGGAAAGGGACCTGGGGATCCTGGTCAGTGGCAAGTTGAATGTGAGCCAGCAGTGCCCTGGCAGCCAGGAGGGCCAGCCCTGTCCTGGGGACATCAGGCACAGCATCACCAGCCAGGACAGGGAGGGGTTTGTCCTGCTCTGCTCTAGGGAGGCCTCACCTTGTGTGCTGAGGGCAGTTTTGGGCACCATAATATAAGAAACATACTTATCTATTAGAGAGTGTCCAAAGGAGAGCAATGCAGATGGTGAAGGGCCTTAAGAGGAAGCTGTGGGAGGAGTGGCTGAGGTCCCTTGGTCTGTTCAGCCTGGAGGAGACTGAGGGGAAACCTCACTGCAGTTACAGCTTCCTTGTGAGGCGAGGAGGAGGGGCAGGCACGGATATCTTCTCTGTGGTAACAGTGCATGAAGTTGTGTCAGGGGAGATTCAAGTTAAATATTAAGAGAAGATTCTTTTTCCCAGAGGGTGACTGGGCACTGGAACAGGCTCCCTGGGGAAGTGGTCAGAGCACCAAGGCTGGCAGAGTTCAAGAAGTTTTCAGACACTGCTCTCAGGCACATGGTGTGATTCTCAGAGTGGTTCCTGTGCAGGACCAGGAATTGGACTCAATAATCTTTGTGGGTCCTTTCCAACTCAGGGTATTCTGTGGTACTATGGATTACTAGTTGGATATGATGCTGTCATAAATAAGGTGATTGCCATGTAGGAGAAACTAAAATTGAGCATCCTCGTGGTACAGACATGTTAATATCATGCTATTGTCTTAACTTTACATTGTAAAGAAGAAATCCTGAGAAACAATACCAGAAATTAGAGATTTAGAAAAAAGGACTGTTTTGACAGAAGGTTGAAGGTTTACATTCCCTTCAGCAATTTTGCTTTGATAGAATATTCTTTATTGTGTTTTCTTAAGTAAATATTACGTGATTAGTTGTTCTCTCTTTGTACATATGTAGGGAAAAAACAAACACAAAACCAAAACAAAACACGAAGAAAACGTCTGACTTATGAGTGAAGAACTGCAGTGATGAAGTCTGTGTTGAAGTGTTATTGAAGTCTTGAGGTGTATCAGGTCCCCCTTTTGTTTCCTCTGTGGGTGTTGTTAAGAGCACTTGAAAGAGACTTCAGTGAGGAGTGACTGTGGATGGTGCTTCTCAAGGTCTTTGTATCAGTGAAATGATAATTAACATTTCTTGCTGACTACCTGCATCCGTATTCAAGCTGTTTATTTTAATTCCAAGGACAACTTACTGTGTTCCTTCCCATCCCTAGAGAGTTACAACACTGACCTTGCATGGGCTATTTGAGACAGACCTCCCCAATACTGTATTAAACTTTTTCACACTTGTCTTGAACTACGCAGCTCGTACCGCTCTGTCCTTAATTTTGTTATATTTATACAGGTTATATTTATTTAAAACTTAGATATTTTACTTAAATGTATATGTAAATGTATTCATATGTGTCTGTGTGCATACATACACATACTTTCTACTTCAAAATGCTTTGATCCTATAGGAAGCAGATTTAGATTTTTTTTTTTTCTTTAAATTGCCACTAAGAGTGTGGCTGCAGTATATTTAACGTCAGGGAAGAATATGGTACAGCATTGCTTTGAGTAAGCAGACCTTTTGCTTGTAGACAAAAATATCTGTGAAACAGCCTTGCTCTAACATTACTTTTATTTAAATTAACATTTGTTCTGAGCTCCAAAGGGATGCCTGCTGCTATTCCAGTGGCTGGTGTGGTTACTGTGCAGGCATGTGTGCAGTAAATCTCAGCTGGTGCCAGCTCTGGGAGGCTCCAGTAGCTAGTGCTGCACAGATCAGTTGCTGGGAAACCCTCCTGCTCCTGCCACAATTACAGTGGAGACAACTAGTCTGCTTTGTGCTTCTTCCTGTAACCCGTGCTGCAGGGAACAGCAGTGAAATTGGTGTGCTTAAATCATTTTTGAAGGGATATGTTCCAAGAAAAAGAAATGCTGTAGGTGGACCTAGCTGTGCAGGTTTTCTTGGAGCTGATAGAGGACTTAGGGAGGAGACCCTCCCGTGCCAGTTTAGTTCCACTGCTGCCTTCTATGATGGGAAAACTCCAAGGACTGAATAGTTTAATTAAAGGTACCGTGACATGATTATTGGGGGATACCTGCCACAGCTAGGCATCTCATTTAAAAAGGACCCATGTGCTTTAAGCCTAAACTCCAACTGATAAATCTTGTAGAAAGAATTCAAAAACTATACAGGGTTTTACTTTTTTTGGTGAGTATAAAGGGAATCAAGTGTGAAAAAACCATAAAGAGCAATGTGTAGTCAGGTTCACAAAGAACGGAGGGGACGTAGTGTGTCTGAATAGCCCAGTTTTGGCCTCTCACTCTGTCAGCTGATTTTCCGCAGGCTCTTGTGAGCAGAGTAGAATGTGGATTTGCCAAGGACACATGCTGTCTATTTGTGGCCTGCTGCTGCTATACAAACACCTCTTTATCCCTACTCAGGAAAATGGTTTTGGCAATAATTATAGCCAAGGGCTGTGTTTGTACTGATGGATTGATCAGTGGTTCTTTAGTATTACATGGACTGTGACTGTGCTCTGTGAACATGAACTTTCTATTGACACCATGTGCTTGTTAGGATAAAGCTCCAAGCCACTTTGTGGGCACTTCCAGTAAAGTATGTATAAGTTTGCTTTCTGTTACTTTTGAGAAAAGCATAGTTCATGCCCCCCAAAAATGCTCTCTTGCAGTCAGCATTTTATATTACATAGTATTTACTTTTCTTTTTTCTAAATAAGAAATGAAGTAAACACTTCTACTTTTTTAGACTGTAATGATCTTAAAACTTACAGACATGGGAAAGGAATGTGTAGTGCAAGAATACATAAGATCCAATTTGCATCAGTGTTGTGTGCGAGTTGCCAGTCCAAAATCTGACCTACCTGTCTGCATTGCTCTTGCTAATATCTTATAAAGACTTTTTAATTAGAAAGAAAAGAGGAAAAAAGGAGAGGGGGGAAGGAAAAACAAAGGAAAGAAGCATGGAACTTAGGGTTATTATGGTAGCAGTGCTTTGCTTTCTTGATGACTTTATGGTCATACGCTTTCGCTGTGAGCAGCAAACTAGCCAGGACTTCATGCATCTACCTCAAAGTACACTTTCATCAGAAACAGGGAGGAGCAGGAGCATCTGGTACTTCTCTTCTTCCTCTTCCAAACAGAAAGAGGCCAGGAGCCTGCACCTGCATTGCTCTGACACTGGACATCTCTATGTGAGTTAGCTGTGTTGTCTGCACCCGTGTTGGACGAGAGCTGCAGACAGAAATCAGCCTGCAGTACAGCCACAGCAGGGCATGTGCAAGGAGTGTGCCAGTGCTGCTGAAAGATGCTGCTGGAACTGCCTCAGTCTGGCAGCTGCTTTATTATGCCAGTGAATTCCAGCTGAGTTTCAGAACAGTAGCTCAGATGTCTAATAAAAAATGCCTTTCAGTAGGAAATGTTTGAAGGTATGAAATGCTGTATTGGTTCTAAGCTGTGATTCCTACTGACCTTTTACTGCTTATTCTAGGGGGCAGTCTCTGCTGCTTGATGCATCAATTCCATGCAAATATTAATGAAAGTCAATTGCCTTGTTAAGTTCCTGTAAATGACGCTTCCTTCCAAACTATGAAGAGCTCAATGGCAAATACCTGACTTGATGTGACTTGGGTTTTTGATGCGAGTAAATCCTTTCATACAAAACAAGTGTTCTGATAAATAGTTCTTTCTTTTGACAGTTAATTTTCTGCATAGTTGGAGATTTAATACAAATGAGTTATCCAGGTTAGGTCTGAATCATGGCAGAATAATGGCTTTTGTGAATAACAACAGATCCATAAAGTTGCTTGTCTTTAACTAGGACTTGTTTCTGGCTGGGTGTTTGCCTGCTACTTGATGACCAGGAAAGGACTTAGTTGAATTGCTTCCTATTACACTGTTCCTTTTAAATTGAAAACCTGTTGCTGTTTCCTGTGTGTGTTTGTGTACAGACAAAAGTCTTAATTCTGCCATGTAGGTGTTCTGTGGCAGCACAGTTTTATACGGTGTGTGACTGTACAAAAGGATTGAAAGAGTGGATAAAGTAAATGAAGTCTGCAGTGCAGGACCGGCCAGTAACCCAAAGAAAGAGTTTGTATTCTGCTCTTCTTACACCTTCATGTATATGTGATGAACAAGTGTGTGGGTTTTTCATCCCAGACCTATACTTTTTGTTCATTTATTTTTATAATTCTAACTTAGCTTTTTGGAGAACAAGATTTAAAATGTTTCCACTTCCTGTAAGAAGATTGCAATGAGATGTAAAAATAGGAAAACCAGTAAAATCCTAAGGATCATAAACCTGCAATTAACTTGTCACCTGAATTTGTGCAAATGTTAGTTTCATCAGGATATTAATAAAATGAATATATTTTCCTTTTTTTCTAAAGTGTGGTGATTTACACAGAAGCCATATACTTAATGACACATCATTCAAATAAAATTTTATATAGTAAAAAGCAGGTAATGCAGAAAACCTTTGATTATTAGACTTTGCTATGAAAATGCATTACTTCATATTCTATACCTATATATATATATATATATTTAGTGTTTGTATGTATTATGTTTGTATTGTGTTCCATTTTAGCTTTTAAATGTGAATCCAGATTTACCAAATAAAAATTGGAGGGGATAGAGGATAGTTTTAAATACATGAAAACTACTGTTCAATTCAGCATACTTGAAAAGGAGTTTTTTGTTAAAAGCTGTGGGAAGGTTTGATTGAAATATGAGCCTTTGCTGACCTCTGCCGGGGAGAGAATTCTTTGCAGTTTTACTGAGAATTTTGTGCAGTGCCTCTGTGGAAAAGTTATTTCTGAATTCTGAAGGAAAAAGCCATTATAACTCTTTCCCCTTATAGACTGTAAAATGATTCCAGGAAACTTAATTCTCATTGCTTGCTGTTATGTCATTGTTAGTGGCAATGCTCCTGCTCTGCTCTGCAGTGAGATGTTGGATAAAGGAGAGAGGAGGGAGCAACTTTTTGCTTCTGGCTGCAAGGCTGTCAGCATTTTGGTGACGGAAGAAATGTGCTCATGGTAGTTAATGAGAATAGAGTTTTAGCAGCTGGGAGGAGGCTGCTGCTTCTGGTATTACCCTTTCTCTTCAGGGATCACATCTGTACAGGCACACTGAGCCACCAGCTTATCACCACTATCTACACCTGCGTACACCTGGACATCCTGCCTTGCCTGTTTCTCTCAGCTCAAGGGAGTTCAAGCTGATCTTTCCTCCAAAACACATGCTATTATTACTTTGCCAGTTGATCAAGCCTGGAACACGAGTTAATTTTACTCATCTCCTTTATCTGAACCACAAAATTCCCACTGCAGTTTGTCTTAAGGTTCAGCTTTTTGAGTTTTTGCAACTAAAACTGCATCAATTCTCAACTCTGAAGTCATGATTTAATAGGCCTTTGATTATAGCTGTGGTCATTACATGCCCATTGTAAACCCATGTATATTGTTTCTTTTGTTGTGATCCAAGAAAATCAAACTTAGAGACCATGCCTTAATGGTTGCACAGTTTGATATTGTTTCATGGATTGGTGTGCTGCAACTAACAGAAGTACTTCTGAAATATAAAAAGGAATATTCAATTACAAATATTTGAGAATATATTTGAAAATATATTATATCGTATACTGATGATCGGTGTGTGTACCTCTGGGAGTATCCAAGACTTCTTTTCCAGTAACTGAAAATTTTGTTCTGTCTTTCAGGATATTCACATTGTACAGCAAATCTTTGCCACTAGACTTGGCTTGTCGTGTCTGGGATGTGTTCTGCCGGGATGGAGAAGAGTTCTTATTCCGTACAGCACTGGGCATACTAAAACTTTTTGAAGATATTTTGACCAAAATGGACTTCATTCATATAGCTCAGTTTTTAACAAAGCTACCAGAGGACTTGCCTTCGGAAGAATTCTTCACATCTATTGCTGCCATTCAGATGCAAAGTAGAAACAAAAAATGGGCTCAGGTAAAGAGGATGTCAGTCTTTGGTAACTGATGATTTTACTGTACTAATGAAAATGGGGTTTGGCAACATCTGGAAGAATGTTTTAGCAGAGCTAGTGTTTGATTTTATGGGTAGCTAGGACTGTGTAGGTCACTCTATGCTTTTAGCATACATTGAGATGAGCGGATTTCCTCACCTTAATCTCCTCTGCAAAGGGAGAGCTCAGTCAACATTCAAAATTGAAATATTGAATGAAATTTATGAAGTAAAAAGTCGCACAACTTTGAAAATCTATTAATTACAAAGGGTGCTGGCAACATTACAACTTGATACTTAGAAGCAGAAATCCACTCTTTGGGAAAAGATGACAATTTGTCAGGACACACATCATACGGTCGTTTTAATCTTCTTGAAGATCTCTACTCTGCCTAATTTTGGGCTCTACAGAAGTGATTGCATCTCTGACTTCGATACTGGGATTTAGCATGTGATTTCAGAAATTGTTTCATCACTGTAATTTCAACTAAATGCCAGTTTAAAGAAAAAAGATGTGTCATCTGAATGTGGAAATCATTAAGTGGCTGTAGCAGCCATTCATGTTGGAGTGGAAACTCCTTTTTTTTTTCCTTCTTTGTTCAAAGCAGCAATATAGCCCACTTTGTGAGTCATTCCATAACAGAGCTCTGCCCATTTTATCCAATTGCTTTTTTGTAGAGAAAGGGAAAGGTGGTGTTAAATGTAGTGGTTGGGGCATTCAGCTGCAACTGGGTGTTTCTGGTTCTTTCCTGGGGTAGCAGTGCCTGTAGATGCTGGGGATGAGGATTTCTAACCTTCACAGCAGGAGTGGCTCCACAGGTTGTTCATTGCCTCACCTTCCTTGAACATGTCATGTGTGCATGAGGATTGCATTCCAAATAAATTCCCAGCCTGCTGCTGCTTCCCTCACGGGGAAGGAGAGATAGGGGTCCTATTCTGCCAAGTACCCCAAATAAAAGGCTTCAAAAGTGTGTGTTGGGGGAGGAGGAGTTTAACCTTTGTTAAATCTGTTTCTGTCCACCATGTCACAAGGACTTATGGGAGAGGTCTCTTGTCAGTGAAGAGGTTCTCTAAATTTAATTACGTTTGATAGTTAAAATAGTATTGCTCAGACATAATTGGAAACCCTTTGGAGTGAATTATTGAGTAATTTTTTAAATCTGTTGCTTTTCTTCTCTCTCATTTCTTGAAATGTCTAGATATTGGCTGCTCTGCAGAAAGATAACCGGGAAATGGAAAAAGGAAGTCCTTCACTCAAACGTTAACGTTGGGTTTGCCTCCAGTGACTCCCAGGAAAAGAGCTAAAGTGGCAAAAGTATTGATTACTGTTTGACATGTATGAGCCTGCAAATCAAAGTGTTAGTTCAGATTTATATTTAGTAGTAGAATAGCTTTAAGGGGGAGAAAAGAAAAACGAGGAGGAGGAGTGAAAAAAAAGGAAGAAAGGAAGTTAGGGGATAAACCCCTTATAAATTAAACCTAGGCTTAGCCTTAAACTTTTAGTGGTATGAGCATATGCTGTGGAGAGCATTACACATTCTGTACTTCTGATGAGGGCAGTGAAACAATATCAAGAGTTTGGGGTTTTCTAAATTTTTTTCTTAGATGTTTTAAAAGACTGGACATTCAGCAATGTTGGTTGCTTTGACAGCTATCATTCTTAGGCAGGATATATTTCCAATACCTGTAACAGTAGCTGGATCTGGAATTTAGATAACTGGTGCTGGAATTTTAAATCATGTAAAGACCATTTCTTTAGAAATGCTTCTGATTTTATAGGCTCTGGGTCCCATTTACCAAAGAAATCATGTAGACACAGAACTACATTCCTTTCTTTAATAAGAAAAAGTTAAGTAGAAAGTAAGCTTGGAAGAGAAGTCAAACTAGCAGTGCAAAACTAATTATTCTTCAAGATGCCTTGGAATTTATTTTTCCAATCTGGATGCATATGGAGGAAATTCCATCCATCAGACTAGATTCCAAACTCACCAACAAGGTTCTAGTAATAAGGTGGCATCATTTCCCAATTGAACTCTTTTTCCTCTGTTTAAAGCCAAGGTCACATACTACTAGATGCCTGTTTCCATGGGTCCCCCTCCTGGGGCACTGCTGTTTCGGGATGTTCTTGCCTACCAGCTACTTACTCATGTGCCATGTGTCCAGTAGTGGAGATAAAACTGGACTTAGCAGATAAACTGAGAAATGGTTAAAAGCAAGTTTGGTAGCTACTTTAAACCCAGCTTTGCTCACTGGCAGAACTAAGGAGGAAGGGTGGTAGGGGAGCAGTTAATGTTCGCCAGCGTTGCTGCTGAAAAGGTTTTGTGGAATCTCCTGAAGCTGCTGCCATAGTGGGAAAGTTATATGGAGCTGACCCATAGAGTGACAAGTGAAAGAAGTTTATTGGGAAATATGCCAAACACCATCAGGATAAGTACAAGCTGTCATTTCTGAGCGTTCTATCCGACCTCTAATACACGAGAGCAAGTTACAGTGGCAGCAAACTGCTGTTACATAAATCCCTCACATGTCTTTGGTCTTTTCTGCATTCAGGTGAATGTTGAAGGGCAAATCATGAGTGCCTCTGATTTACAAGAATGTTTATTGCATAGTGTATAGTGTAAAACCTATTTTATACTAATGATGATAATTGAAAAGGGAAATCTAACTGAAGCAATATTTGTGTGAACTGTGAACAGGTGTTACTAAATCCTCCAGCTCTGTAGTCAGCAGTTTCCCAGTGCTCTTCAGCTGGTTTATGCTGATTGTTCTGGCATTGTCTGAATAAAAACAAGAATAGCTGCACTCTGCTCAACTCAACATACAGTGGGACATAATCGAAACACTGTCCTTTGGTACAGACATTATTTCTATGAGGGTTAATTTGATTGTAATATTAAGAAGACTTAGAACAAGATTTCCTGGTGAGACTTTGAAAGATGTGTAATGCAAATGCAGCCTGTAAGTCCGATACCTCATTGACCTCTTCTCCTGTCCACTTTGTGTAGCTGGTGTAATGGATGTGGTTTTTTTGTTGGTCATCTTAATTCCTCCACAAGACATCAGCTAGGTCATCACTTACTGAAAATAGATGTTAAGATGTGATAGGAAACATGTTAATCCACTCAGAATTTGTACAGAATTTGTCCTCCAATGACTGGTACATGTATGCTCCATTGCTTTGAAGTGCAATAGAAAGCAGGAAGGTCAGTGTGGTGGTTTAGCAAGTCAGTAAGTGTTTTTTAATGTTACTTTTTCTATTACTACAACAAATATGCCTTTCCATGAAGAATACGAGAGGCCTACCATCCGAAACATTTGCACTATGCTTTTAAACGGTTTATTGAACACAGAGATCACTTTTCCTCAATATACATGTTTAGATGGTACTGTAACTGGCTTTGTGATTTAAGTCTTCATGGCAACTACATTTGAATTTTCTTTTAAAGCAAGTCTACAAGTGTGGCTCATTTGTCTGGTTAAAAATGCATTTTTTTAGCTACTAGGTATCCTGGCAGCCATCGACAGCCTGTTCTTCTTCTCTTCTCAGTAAGATGTTGAATGTAACAGTGACAGTGGGCATAGTTGTGGGGAAAAGGCCTGCTGCAACACTTGTGCACTGTTTGTTACTTGCAAATGTAATTACTTTGTTTTGTGATTTGATCTGTTCTTAGAAGTTGTATATATTTTCTAAATGATTTCTTTGTGTATATAAGGTATGTTCTTTAAAGAATAAACAGCAATGCAATAAGGAGCTTTGCACAGTTTGTTTTCAAACAAAATACATGTGAAAAAAAATCACCTGCCTAAACATGCAATTATTTTAACTTCTCAATAACTTCATTTGAAGGTAATGCTTGAATTTTGATAAAAACAGAATAGTAATGGCATAGAATTTCTTGCCACTGAGCTTTTCAAATTTCTTGCAGTATACCAAATTTCTTAATTAGCTAATACAGAAATCTTCTTTAAAAAATTCAGGGAATTGCATAAAAAAATTGACACTTTTATTGTTCATGTACTTCAAAGTATCTGTAACAAGATGCATGAGATTTTCTTTCATGAAGCAAATGACCACATCAAGCAAACTTTATATTCTTCATGGGTTTAAAGAAAAATAAAACTGCTGCAATACATGAAAAGTACCACTGTACATGCAGCAGATCAGAGAAACCAGAAAACTCCAACCAGCTTTGGGATTCTTTACATTCTGCACTTTATAATAAAGCAGTTTTGCAACTTCAATCTGCAGTCAATCATTAATGTTATTTCATTTAGTAAACAATGTCATTTGGAAAAAAAAGGTACCTTGTAACAGCCTATTTTTGAATGTTTTAAAACAAGAATGATACATAGAGAAGTGTTGGTACATATCCTGTACATCTTGTTTAAATTGGGTTATGTAGTTATCACATTTGTTTTGTTTAGATATGTGTATCAAACTGGAACTTTTTTCAACTGTAAATATATGGTTTTGTTAAATAAAGTCATGTAAAGTTATCCTAATCAACTGTTGTCAGTGTAATTCAGATATTAAAATTCCACTACTAGTCTTTTTCTTCACAGGTGGCTTTAGGAATTTTTGTCAGTTCAAAAAGAGGACTCTGGGCCATTTGTGTATTGAAGGTAGAGGATGTTTTGCTGATGCTTTCCAAGTTCTCATGTTAAATTCCCTGAGACATTTAGAAGATCTGATACTTACTGTGCCTGTGGTTTTATCCTTTTTCCTATGTCTTTCTCTGGACTAGGCCTGAGGTCTGATAAATTTATTATGAAAAACAGTTGTAAATACATCTTTGTGACATGCACAGAACTCAGGAATGCTTAAATCCCTTATCCTGGCTTGTTTGAAAAGAAGAAATCTTAGTTTATTGCAAGTTGCATAACCACAAGGCATTTTTGTGCTCGAGTTAAGGCAGTATTGATTTACTTCTGACATAGGCATAACTTCAGAACTTGAAGTGGAGAAGCTGCCTATTGCTAAAGTGAAAAAGGACCAAATAAAAAGGGAGAGAAGGCAGTACCTGGGTACATCTGGAACACAGGCAAAGCCTTGTCTGCCATGGTTCTGGTTTATCCAGTGAACAGCTGTCCCTCTTCCTTTTGCTGAAGTGTCTCCTGATGTGCAGAATTAGCATGTGAAGTCAGATTCGTTCTAACACCGATTTGATCCTGAAAGAGATTTATATTGTATCTGTTACAGGAGTTACACACATTTGTTCCAAACTAGATTTAGTTTTCTTTACTTGTTTTTCCAAATAATAATTCCAAATTTCTTCAGCCATGCTCAGTAAGGAAGGACGAATTTGCTTTCTGGCTTTTTATCTGAACTCCCCTACAAGTAGGGGCCAGCCCAGCATAGTGACATTTCTGACTCAGCAGTCTACAGTATCCACCTTTTCCCCAAAGTCCTGAGGTGGTATCTCAGTTCCAAGCACCCCACGTTTCTGCTGCAGTTTCAGGTTGTTTCTCCACAGGCTGCCTCTGGCCAGCTTTATTTTGGTCAGGATATTGCTCTCCTCTGACGCGTTTTGACGCCCAACAGCTCAGCCTCTATGCCTTGGCTTGCAGCTTCCATTAACTCCAGTTTTTCCATGAAGTGGCTGAGGATATGGACTGCGTTCGGTACCTTCTTTTTCAGCTCCAGGATGTCATCATAGATAGTCGAGCTCTTTCTTCACGTGCTCACAGTCCATAGAGCGTTGACCAGTCCTCTCTGGTCAGTCAAGGTGGTTCCAAGCGTTTGGATTTCACGCCTCAGCCTGATGTTTTCTGCGTAGGCCGGGAGGAGTAGAACTAAAAGAAGAATGGCTCTATTTCTTTAATCCTCACCTGCCCGGGACAGAGGTGTTTCCCTTTGCAATGTCACGGCAATGACAAGGCTGTTCCCGCGGCGATGCGCGGCTCCGGCAGCGGCTCCGCCCCGCTTCCCCCGTTGCCAGGCACCCGCTCGGCCCCGCCCCTGACCGCGCGCGGCCCCGCCCCCTGAGGGCGGCCCCTTCGCGGCGGCTCCGCTCGGGGCGGCCCCTCCCATTGGCCGCGGGAAGGGCAGACGGGTCCGGCTCGGCCAATCGGAGCCGTCTCCTCTCGCTGACACCTCCCCGTGCCCGCCCGCCTCGGCCCCATTGGTCGGTGCGCGCCGCGGCCCCGCCCCCCCAGCNAGGGGCGAGGGGCGAGGGACAAGGGGCGGGGGCGATCATCCTCCTCGGACCAGCGGCCCTGACAGCAGCCCCGGGGGCGCGTCCTGCGCTGCGGACCCCGGGCTGCCCCTCTCTCTCCGGGCGGGCTCCCCGCTGGTCCGAGGAGCGCACCCGGCTGCTCGGACCTGTCGCTGCTTGAAGTTCTGCGTTTGCCTCCCGGCAAGCCCGTCCGTGTCACAGATCTTACCCTGCCTCTTACCCGTGCTCGGCCTTTGCCTTCAGTATGTCCCAGCTGCGGGCTGGCTGCTCGCCTTCAGTGTGACTGCACAGCCAGACGTGGTTTTAAAAAGCAGCTGTAAGAAAGCATCATTTCACAGTCACAGAATGGGTCAGGTTGGAAAGGACTACAGTGGGTCATCCCAGAGCACATTGCACAGGATTGCATCCAGTCGGTTCTTGACTATTTCCAGTGAGGGAGACTCCACAGCCTCTCTGGCCAGTCTGTCCCAATTCTCAGTCACCTGCACAGTGACAAAGTTCTTCCGCATGTACATGTGGGACTCCCTGTGCAGCAGATTCTGCTTGTTGCCTCTTGTCTTACTGCTTGGCACCACAGAGCAGAGCCTGGCTCCAGCCTCTGACACTTCCCTTCAGATACTGATGGACATTGGTGATGTCCCCTCTCAACTGTCCCTTCTTGAGGCTGAACAAGCCCAACTCCCTCAGCCTGTCCTTGTAAGAGAGACGCTCCAGTCCCCCAGTCATCCTCATTGCCCTCTGCTGGACCATTTGATTAATTGGTGATTGATTTGATTTGTTGTTACTTTTGCTTCATTAAAGACTTTTTCAAAACCTTAAAGTGTACAATCATTGCAGCTTGCTTAGTTCTTAACTAGAAAAAGATTAAATACAGTAAATACTGTTAGTTTCTTTCCATGTTTCTCCTCAGTAATGTGATATAAACAAGCAAATCCCAAGCTGTCCAGTGCTATTGGTGGTGGCTTGGGACTTGGAAAGCTTCCCGGTCATGGTGAGCTGGCTTTGTGGGAGTGCCATGGGTGCTCAGGAATCACCATATGATGCTGTTTTCGTGGCTTACCTGCCTCCACGCACTGTAAGAGCTGAAATCGCAGATCTGGTAGAAGCACGGCCAGTATTGCTAGAGAAGTTTAGGTACTGGGAGTTGGCTTTTGAGGAGGAAGGAAAAAGTCGTGCTCTTTCCTGAGTGCTTATTATGCTGGAGATTTAATGGGAATTGTTTTATCACTCCTCCTTTTTTTCTGTTTAGGAAGACATGGCTGCTCATGTGGGAGCATCCCGAACACCTCAGGAGGTGATGGAACATTATGTGAGCATGTACATCCACGGCAACCTGGGGAAAGCCTGCATCCCTGACACTATTCCGAACAGGGTGACGGACCACACGTGTCCCAGTGGCGGCCCGCTGTCCCCCAGCCTGACGACGCCGCTGCCGCCGCTGGACATCTCGGTGGCCGAGCAGCAGCAGCTGGGGTACATGCCGCTCCGCGATGACTACGAGATCGAGTACGACCAGGAGGCCGAGACGCTCATCAGCGGCCTCTCGGTCAACTACGACGACGACGACGTGGAGATCGAGTTAAAAAGAGCTCACGTGGACATGTACGTGAGGAAACTCAAGGAGAGGCAACGGCGCAAGAACATTGCACGAGACTATAATTTGGTACCGGCCTTCCTGGGGAAGGATAAGAAAGACAAGGAGAAAGCTCCCAAACGCAAGATCACAAAAGAAGAGAAGGAGTTGAGGCTGAAACTGAGGCCTTTGTACCAGTTCATGTCTTGTAAGGAGTTTGAAGACTTCTTCGAGAACATGCACAAGGAGAGGATACTTCGAGCGAAAATTCGGGAGCTGCAGCGATATCGACGAAATGGGATCACCAAAATGGAGGAGTCGGCGGAGTACGAGGCGGCCAGGCACAAACGGGAAAAGAGGAAGGAGAACAAGAACATAGCTAGTTCCAAGAGAGGGAAGGAAGAAGGTAAAGAAGGTGAATTTGCTGCCATTGAAAACCTGCCTGGCTTTGAACTCTTATCGGACAGGGAAAAGGTGCTCTGCAGCTCTCTGAACTTGAGTCCTGCGCGTTACGTGACTGTAAAAACTATCATCATTAAAGACCATCTCCAAAAAAGACAAGGAATTCCTTCAAAGAGTCGCCTTCCCAGTTACTTAGATAAGGTACTGAAGAAAAGGATTTTAAACTTTCTGACAGAAAGTGGTTGGATATCCAGGGATGCTTCATGAAATTCAGCTGATCTGAAAAAACACAGCAGAGGCCCATTACAGCCTCAAGGACTCCGTTATTTTTTCCTTCCCTCCCCAAAGATAGAGAAACCATGTCGCTTAAAAACACAAAAGAGCAAATACATAAACCCCCCCAGTCATCATGATCCACGGTGGTTCAAACAGACTTTTGCTTTGGATCATGGAAATTACTTATTTGTGAAACTTCTACATTGGATTTCACTGCTTTTGGTACATTATTAGAACAGATGTTTTCATGTGAACTTACTCAAGTCCAGTAGTCCCAGAGTAGTTGCTTTAGTCCATACTATTGGATAAACAAGTATCAATGTAATCCTTGCTTTTCTTTGAAGGTAGGAGATAGTTTCATTTGCTGGAAACTTTCTTCACCCTTTGTGTTTTTTTTGGCATAATGCTGGCAGCAAAGTGAAGCTTACACAAGTCCTGTGGTCAGGAGCAGGTGAGCGGGGACTTTGTGACCATTGCTGAGCTTTTGGAACATTGTGCTTAGTAACTACAGCCAAGGCACAGGGACACCGGGATGAGAGTTCCTGTCGAGAATACAGCAGGGGTGAGCGTGGCAGGGAGTGGAAGGAAATGTGGTAGGTGAGATGCCTCCAGGAACTTGTGCTGTGGAGAGGGGTTCTTGAAGAGCTCCCAGCTGATCCGGGCATTGCTTTGACCTGAGCTTCCTGAAACAGACCCCTCTGAAGCGCTGAGTTTCCTGCTTGGTACTGGAGTGTCAGGAATCCCTGGCAGCTGTGGTGCTCTGCTCCAGAGGAGGGGTGAGCTACAGTGAGGTACCTGATTTGGGCCAGAAATGGGGTTTGGGAGAACAGGCAGTGAGGTGTTCGGCAGAAGTTGAGAGCCTCAGGACGCAAAATCACTGTTTTTCCTTGCTGGGGGAGCCTGCTCCTCCTCCTTTGGGATCTTACCTCCTGAACTCATACGGGCTGAGGAGGTGTAGCTGCCTCCTGAATTTCGTTGGGAAGTCAGGGAAAGGGAGTAAGATTGTCAAGTGGGGCGTGATCACTGAGAGTGGTCTTAAACGAAAATAAGTTGATGTAGATTTGGTCAAAATGCACAGAGTGTTCCTAAATTTGCCATGCTTAATCCTGCCACTGTAGGGTTCTAATTGCACATACCTTGAAACGCACCAGCCCAGGCACATTGAATTTACTGACAGGTAGAAGAAGAGTGCACCTTGGGAGGGATTTCCTCCAGTTCTGACAGCTGCAGCCTGGAGTGCTGCTGGAGCACGCCACAGCTGGGGTGTAACAGCGGGAAGCACAAATGCCAGACCCACGGTATCAGCCTAGTAAGATCTATTGATTAAGGGAAAGATGTTGAAGGAGGATTAGAAAAAGATTTTAATGCCCATTTCATCCTTCAGTTCCCATGCTGGTATTAACCAAACGAATAAAAAATGGTGGTTGCCACATGGAAGATGGCACAGAGTTACTTGTGGCTGAGGCTCTCTGCTGGTCGTGTCTGGAGCGGGAAGCTGTGACTGGAGGCAGGCTGGGCAGGTCTTCTAGAGTGCAGGTGTACCAAAACTTGGAACCTGACTGGCTTCAGTGTGAGTGCAAGGTCTGGAAATATCATCTTGCTTTGATGCTTTGGGCTGTAGTCAGTGAGGATACCATGAAATCTTAAAACAGTATTAATTCTGCAGTTTGGCAGAGGTATTCTGATCAGAACTGGGTTTCATCTAATACATCCAGCATTACCAAACTAGTGTTACCAGTGAGTTTAGAATAAAAGGGGTACGATTACAAAGCCAGCATTTCTAAGGAAAAAAACCAAAACTCTAGTGCCTTTTTCTTTTGAGCTTATGATGTCCCTTCAAAAAGGTAAGGGCTATGTCCTCTGGGATGTAATACTTTGTTTGGCTTATCTGTAAGTGGTTTGTTGTGGCATACTCGAGACAAAACTGTCTCTTCTTGGCAGCAGTAGAGCTAACTGCAATGTGCTGAGTAGCTTGAATAACCACTTGCACCCTATATGCATGTACAAGCAGCACACAAGTTCGTAAGGTATAAACCTTTGGTTATTTTCTCGGTCCTATTCCTGTGGGAAGGTCAATCTTTCTTTTCAGCATTCTCGTTAGGCAATTTGGTTCTTCCTGTAACTTGTTACCTAACTGCCATAACATGCTGTTATGAAGCCTCAATTCTGCACGTAGCTGGGAGTTTAAGAGAACTGTTTTGGTTTTTGTTTCTTCTGGGGTTTTTTTCCCCTTGAATCTGATTTTCGTATTTCCACACTGTTTTGGCATATCTAAGTTAAACTGAAGCAATAGCAAAAAGCCCATCTGAACAATAATTTAGGAAAAAATCTAGGCACCAATGAGTTATTTTTAAATGTTCAAGTGAATTCTGCATTTACACTTTGTAGCTTCTTAATTCCTCAACCCCTCCAAAATGTTTCTTTGGTGCTAGATGTAACTTATTGAACATCAAAATGAATGTAAAATAAAGTATTTTTAATGTATGCAATATGGATATCAATATTTATTTTGTACTTGCAAGTTAACTCAAGGTGGTAAATGTTTGCTTTAGCAAATACTAGTCCCTTGGGAAGGGCTTTCCTAGAAGCAATGTCTCATTGTCAGCTATGCTTTTAATTTTAAAGGTGACTTGCACTAGAGGATGCTGCTGTTCCATATTTCACATGGAACTGATTTAGTCTAAGCATTCCTTTGTTATGAGCTGCTGGTTTTCTGTTTGATTGCTTATAAGTTGAGATGCAGTTAATGTTAATCCAGCAGTTTACTACAGCTATGCTGCTTCTCTTCTGTGGTAAAGGGGGTGAGATGGCAAAGAGCTCTTTCAACTTGTATCTTGTGTTGATCTGGAAGTGCTTCCTGTACTGTACAAATAACCCAGCCTTCATGTTGCTAATGACAAGGTGTTTTATATGCTTAATGCTCTTGACTTTTCAAATTAAAGTTATTACTAATGATAGTATCTGTCTTAACAGCATTGATGTAAGCCTATGAAAAAGCAACACTCTCTTAAGCTGTTCAAAATACTGATCTTGTGCTCTGGGCAGGGGCTGTGCTGCGTGTCCCATCCCAGTGCTGTGTTGGAGGGAGCCTCCATCTCGCTCCGTGTGCACTGCCCAGTGCTGGGCTCGCAGGCTGCAGAGTATTCTGCCTGCCCCCCCTCCTGCCCCCTTCAGGGCGGGCCCAGCACGCAGTGAGGACAGTGGCTGTAGGTTTGCACGAGTCTGTGACCATGAACTGCCTTGGAAATCACCCCAGCTAAGCACTCTGCCATTATTCTCTTGTGCGGCCGCTGCATTCGCTTCCTTTGCAACTGCAACAGGCTTCATGAGCCTTCTGGTTTACTCTTCTCACAAAGTGTTTTTGCGTGTGCCCCAGTCACTCCTAAGTGATGACACATTAAAGACTGTGAAGCAAGATACCTCATGAGCATGTTCAGCTCATCAGCTTCCTTCTTCTTAAAGGGAATGTTGCATTTATTTGAAGTTTACATTTATAGCTGTGCCAGACACACAAATGCCTGTGCTGCAATCACACAAAGCCTAACTGATGTTGTGCACACAGCTTTTTACTAGATTTTTGCATTGTGTATTGGTAAATAAACTTACATTAATGTTTCTTTCCATGATTGCTTTAACAACAACACTGCATGGGCAATGAGGAAAATGGCTTAAGTCTTTGCAACAAGTGGAGATGCATCGTAGCTAAATGTGATGGGTGGAAGTGTAGTCTTTGAGATAGCTAGTACTGGTGGTAGCTTTGTTGGGTGCTTAAATTTCAGAATTACTTCCCTCTGTTCTTTGATTTCTTCAGTGCTCCTTCCTGGGGTATGGCAGAGGGCACAGGTGATTGGAGCTCTCCACAGACTGACCCCATGCCAAAGCCTCTCTGAGGGCAGGCCAGGGAAGGGGAACCACTTGAATGAGAGACTCAGTTACCAACTTTAAAGATGAACCTTGTGCTGAACATTTAACAGGACCCTGTGTTTAACAACACTCCGAATGAATTGATGTAGTCCAAAAATGACAGTTTGTGTGAAGCACTGGAAATTCATGAACGAAATCTTCACCTGCTAGGGAACAAGGTGTCCCTTTAACTCCCTACTGGAAAAACTTCTATACTAGGGACATTATTATTACATTTAGTTTAGATCCAGAGGGATGGGGAGGGGACAAAACAACAGGACAAAGTTCTTAAAAGGTAGATAAAATGGAACCTGGTCCCTTTTTGACATCAGTTGTGAGAACAGGTCCCAATCAAAGTGCAACAAAGCCACTTCTTCAATCCTACTTCACACAACTACAGTGTGTTCTTAAACCCAGACGGAGGAAAGATACTTCCAAATTCAGTATATGGAATCCCTTTTTCCCCCCTGTATTTTTAAACTCAATCTTTGCCTTTTTTTCCCTGTACTTGATTAGTTTAAAAAAATTAACACTGTAGTTGTCTTCACACATCAAAAAATTACACCCCTTCCTCTGCCCAGTCGAAGCAATTTTTCTCAGAGTTGAGAAATATGACTAACCTCCAAACACTTTTATACACTTAACTAGGAACAGCCTGTTTAATTCCCATGAGGGAAACCAGCACTGGGAAAAATGTCTTAAGGAATGAGTAATCACTTCTCACCATGAGTGGGTCCAGTGTTCAGTAAGCTCCTCGTAACTCTGCATCTGAACCACAAAAAATATAATCAATACCTGACTTTAAGGTAAGCAGCTCCTTAATCCACAACAACCAGAAACAGGTAAAAAAAGTACTTACTTTTTACAGGCCCTAATAACTTCCCTAAGTTTGAGGATTCTGTCCTGTGTGTTCATAGTGTGGGCTTTCAGGATACAAGAGGATGGATCGTTTGTCAGATCTGTAATTTGCCAGGTTCCACCCACTCCTATGCAGGTGACCAGACAAATGCCCTTCAACTACTCATGAGTTGTGTATTAGCCTGATTCTGCAGGATTGGGAGCAGCAGGTGGAGTTAGACATGGCAAGAGCTGCATGGTACAACCTAAGATCCAAGCTGAGTAAATGTAAGAAATAATGAAAATGAAACTACGTTCACACTTCTGTTTGAGCCACTTACATGCAATTATTTATGTAAGTCTAAAAGAAATCATATACCAAACTCTCAGCAACTCATTTCTTTGGGTGTTCTGGCTCTCAGCAGTTTGCGTAACAAACTGATTGCAAAGCTAGAAGTTACAAGACTATAAAAATCGTTTAAACCAATTTATACAACATTAAATTAAAAATCCAGAGATAGGATAAATTCTATTGATTCGTCAATGCCATACAAGTATTAGATGGTTTTCTTGATTCAGTGTTAGTACAGGACAAAAAGGGTGAACAATTACAAAATATATCTAATCTCCATTGCCATTTATTTACAGTTCAGAATTCACACAGGTTTCAGTTTCAGTTGTTAAAAGAGATGATTTTTGAATAGACAAACCAGGGCATTTATCACATCAGTGTGTAAAAGCTGATGGGTGCTTGCAGAAAGCAGGTTATTTGCACCACGTCACCCACTTCTGCAATGTGAGATTCTGCAAAACCAAAGGAAGTGTGTGAACCGCTATCTGCATTTTCAATCTACACACAGTGATAAACTTGAAATTGCAAAATTCTTGTGAGCATTTCATTCTTTCCAATTTAATTCACCTTCTCAGGAGCAATAGTTGTAAAAAATACCATCTAATCTAAAGCATTACAGGGCTTAATGGCTCTTGTAGTTCACACTGTAGAAGAGCTTATGGAACAGTGATGTTGAAGGCCACTAAGTGGGAGAATTTCATCAGTTACTTAATTTTCACGGGGAGACCTCAACCAACTCATTTAAACCTCTCAGGGAGCAGAGGAACGAGGGAAGCATGGTGTGAGAGAAAAACCATCCAGCTGTTTAATAGTTGTATGGCATTTGAAACTCTCAGCTTGAGCAGCTAAGCGTCTTTGACGACGCCCACCAGGGCGGGCCGCAGCGTGCGCCCGTGCAGCTTATAGCCCATCTTGGATACCAGCGCCACAGTGCCCGGCTCCCGGCCCTCGGCGGGCGTGTGGAACAGCGCCTCGTGTTCATAGGGATCGAACTTGGCTCCGACAGGGTTCAGTCTGAGCAGGCCATGCTTTTTAAACACTTTCTGAATCTGTATTTCTGTCATGACAAGACCTTCATATAAGCTCTTCAAGTGAGGATTTTCATCCTTAATTTCTTCTTTTGGAACGCTTTCTGTTGCTTTCTCCAAAATGTCTGCAACTTCTAGTAAGTCCTTACAGAAGCTCTGGATCCCTGAAAATGTATAAAGGAGGACAGAATGGGATTAGTCCACTGAGGGAAACAAGTGTTAAAAACCCCCAACCTCACAACCCTAAAAGCCAGAGCAATAATCTGCACTCTTAGACTTTTAAGGAGATATGCGATACTATAATCATTTGGGGAAAAAGATCCTCTCCAGTTTTGGATGACAATAAAGAACTATTACAGATATCTTGAAATCCACACCATCTCCTCTACTTCTATGGACAAAAAACAGATTTCAACTCAAAAGAGTTAAGTTTTGCTAATGGCCTAACAATAACAGTTAAAATTCTTACGAAGTTTATCAAAACCTTCAGATGACTTCATGTAATTTCCTCATGTCTCTCTCATCACCTGATGTTCAAAGCACTATGTTGACCTTTAATCTGATGTCGTAAAAACATTTGCAGAAGACAAAGTGTGTAATCAGACCGACGAGGATTTCATGAGATGAACAACGATTCAACTCTTCCTTGAATGAAAAGAACTTGCACCTCTCCCTTGCACTACAAACCTCTTTTACAGAGTCAGCAGCTGTGCCTTGCAAGTACTGAGCAATTTCCAAGTCACAGTCCTTGTCCTGAAGCTGTTCTCTGGCTCACACTAAAGAGAATCTGGACTAATCTCACTTAAGGCATTAGCAATCAAGAAAAAATCAAAACAGTTCAATAAAATAACACATTTCTACACAGAGGTCAGCAAAGGACAAACAGCACTGGGTTTAAGTTTGGTTTTTTCGTTTGTATTTTCTTAAGCCAGAGTCAGCCTGTTTAATTCTAGCTCACATTTTGGATATAAGTCTTTGGTTTAAACAAAAAGCCCCCACAACTATGGAAGCACCTTACAAGACCTGTGGAGATCAGCTAGTTCTCAAGAAAGGGTCTCTCTAACAACTGCACAACTCCATAGAGTCTCAAACTTGTTACAGAACAGTAACTAACAATGTCCAAGTAGATCCAAAAATCTGAAAAAAACCCGTCATGGTTTTAAACTAAAAACTAGAGCTGTGGTTTGGGCTGAACTGTACCAAATACAGATAAATCAGCTGTCCAGTTATCTGGATCAAACCAAATAACTCTTCAAAAGATGATTTGGTTCAGGTTTTTATTGCATACATTATAATTGCAAATATCTGTGACTGCAACTCAGAATTTATGCAAGCCTCAGAAACAAGTTTCTCTTTTTTCAATGGGACAAGCAGCCATGCACAAGCACTAAAACTTACAGATTATATGTAATCTAGTTTTCAAGATAAATTCATTTCTATTGTAGCACCTCTGAGCTCAGACATGACTCCAAGTCCTTTGCAGTAAGTAGAACATTAGTGAAACAATGCTTACTGCCAATCAGTGTCAGGATGAAGCACTCAAACATCCACAAAATTATGAAATGTCTTGTATCCATGAAAAAGAATGCAAAAGTACTATGTACTTTTTCTTACAGTACACATTAAGTGAAGACCCTGTATTCAGAAATAAGAACTTGAGCGCTGAGAATTAAACTATACAGCTGTGTATGGTGTGTGGTGAAAAAGAGCAACTCATTTTTTGAGGCAGAGTGGCAGTCAAACACCAGGATAAAACAGCACTCTGCTGCTGCAGCATTTGTCCACAATTTCTGTTTTACGGACTTGTGTTGGAAATGTCAAAAAGCTAAATCATGTTACTAGCCTGGCTCTTGAAGGAAGATGTGCTTGTAGCACTCCTCACAGCCAGTGATTGCGCATTCCTAGCACTGAAAAGAATCCATTAATTTAGAGGTATTACTTCTATTTGGAAGCTATTGCCCTTAGAAGAACAGTTATTTAAGAATAAAAGGCTAAAAAAAAACCCATAAAAGATCCCAAAATCAAAAAAGAACCAAATTCAAAATAAACACCAAAACAAAAAAAAACCCAGCAAAAACCCCCAACCAAAACAACCCCAAACAAAACCAAAACAGCTCCAACCAAAACAAAAAAAACCCCCAAAAAATCTCAACCAACCCCAAAAAAACCTCAAAAGCCTACCAACTAACCAAAAAAAACCAAACCAATCAACCCACCAAAAACACCCCCAATCAACCAAACACCCCCCCCCCCCCCCAAAAAAAAAAGACCTGAAAAAGCAACCAAAAACCCAAACCAGAAGGCAAACCAATATTTCATGCTCTTGGTCAGATCTGAGACCAAAATACATGAAAAAGCCAAACTTCAGGCTGCAAAATTTACTAAAAAAGCTACTAATTCAGTACAAAATGTAGGAAACCAGATACCAAATTTATGGAAAATGTCAGCTGTTGACTTCAGCAGTTTAAGTCTTGCCCTTGGCTGGGGAGATGGTCACAAGTCTGATGCAAGTTGAAGAACTGTTCAAACCTCTCTGCCTCAAATGCATTTTTTAACCAAGTAGTCAGAATCACTGGGAATTATAACTTGTTAATACTGCAAGGCCAGTCAGCTTCATTTTTCCAGGCTTTGCATTTCCCAGGTCTTATTGAGTAAACACCAGAGGAGCCCCCACTGACCGTATAACTTTGCCTCTTCTACCAGCTTCTGGCTTCTTTGCCTCACATTTTCTGCATCTGCCAAGGCACGCTTGTACTTGTCCTAAAGAAGAAAAACCAGTAACAGAAGTTACTCCTCCTAGTCAGGCAGATGACAATAGTTCACAGCAACATATTCAGTATATAACAGCATTTTAAACAGTTTCATAGCCTAAATCCACCATTTAGGGTAAGCGGAAACAACATGCCAATTATCACACCATCCCTCCTACCAAGACAAAAGTTTGCTTCACTTCAAAAGAACAGAAATGAGGGAAAGGAAATCAGATGGTTTCCTAAACTCTTAGTATTTGTCAACAGATTAGCTGGAAAAAAAATTCACTCTACAGATATATAAAGTTCTATGAACCCAGTATTTCTGCTTTTTCTGCTGTGTGGTCCCAGAAATCCTTCATCAGTCATGAGGTACACTGACACTACAGCAAATCAGACTCAACCCAGCCATGACCTTCAAACCATTTCTTCCTTCTCCATACATACGAGAGAGTGCCTTCCAGTTTTCTCAGCCTTTACAAACTATGAAGCCTAACTCCTCTGTTGTTTAGGTCCAGTTTTGGTCTGTTCCTAGAAATATGGCCATTTACCAGCAGATGTACTAAGATGTGAAATACAAATTCATGCTGAGTGCTTCACCAACTAACCCTGAATGGCTTCCACCCTGAATATACTTGAGCTTTGTATGCCAGTGAAGAATCTCAAAACAGAATAAAAACAGTCAACAAGCTGCCTAAAGAGCTGCATTAGACAACCAACAGCAAACAAAGACATTAAATGACATCTCAAATTTTTCCTGTAGAGCTTTGGGAAGAGCAACCGAAGCAAGTCAATCCACATATGATCCACAGGTGCTGGTTCTATAGCAGGTTCTGGGCTACCTCTTGAAGTCTCAAATGCTCCAGAAAGACATTTTATATAAAGCACTCATTAATGTCTTTGCTTAATGCCCACCTCCCACCTCTTCAGCTGCTGGAGTTGTGCATGGGAGAGAATGCAAGACACAGGAGGCCACACAGAAAGGATGTGACACTTCAGCCTCGAATCTGAAGGGCTGTCCAACAGACAAGGTTTGAAACTTCCTAACTATGGCCTAGAGTACACTATTATATAAAAGCTAAGCATCATTAACTCTGACCTTTGGAAAGCTGTCAGCTGTTTCCATAAAGTCTACTCCTAACACACACAAATGCACACACCACAGACACACTCAAACCCTTCCATGGCTCCCTGAAATTACTTCTCCACTGAGCAAAACCTATGTGAAAATCAGAAACAAAATTTCAGACTGGAAAGTGTCCAATTCCATCCTGAAACTGGAAAGAAATTATCCAAGATCTTAATTTTGGACCAGGGATGCATCCTAGATCTTGCAGTACATGTACTTTAAAGAAATTATCAAATTGTGAATTTTATACAACTAAACAAGAGTCACATAACTGTGCCTAAGTACAGGCTCTTGGGCGCACAATTTATAATGTTTGCAACCTAATAACCCAGAGACACTTACAGTAACTTCTTTTAGTTGTTCTTCCAGTTTGGCCTTTTCTTCAGCTAGCAGTTTTTCTGCAGAGCTGGGTTGCACCTTCTGCTCATTTTGGCTCTGACTCTGGTCCTCTTCCAAGTTCGGGCCGGTGTTTTTCTGCTGTGTTGCTGCACAAAGCAGTCGCGGAGATGTTCTACGGCAAAAAGATGGATGCTATTATTCTGTTGCTTATTTTGTAAGATATCAGCATTTTCTAGACGTACCAGATACTTTAACACATAAAGTCCACAAAATTCTTACATCAAACACGAATTCATACAATTCTAGGCCTGTGAATACTGCGTGGAGAACCCTCCGTCAGAAGCAGCAGATCTCCGGCCATTTAAACTGCAGCAGAAAACAACTGCTGCCTGATAGCACCTTGTAAGTGTCCACTACATTCAGTTTATAGTCACGGAACTTTTAAGTGGAGTATGCGTTTTCAGCACTGTGCTCTATCAGGAAACAAGTTCCGTGATGCAATCGCCGGCAATAGCCTCCCTGAAAACACGCGCAGAACAAGGCTTGGTCGCTGGAGCGGCACCCCCCCACGCTGCCTGTCCCCGCTGTATAGCGAGCACCGCGGCAAGCACGGGTCTGCCTGCATAATTAATGACTCTTCATCCCTTCCTGGCGTTCCCAAGGCTGAGAGAGCTGAGCCACCCAAGGACGAGGCTGCAGGATCAGTGCCGCGCTCACACAAGGGCTCGTATCCCCGCCCGCCGCATGGACACTCCGGGCCTGGAGCCCTCCAGGCTCCCCGCAGTGCCGGGCCGTGCCGGGCCGTGCCGAGCCGCTGTCCCGGAGAAGGGCAAGGGAAAGCACCGCAGGGGATGGGGGGCGACCCCGGCCCGTCCCAGCTGTCGGACGGGGCTCCCCAGGGCTTGGGACCCCAGCGCGGCGAGACCAAGCCTCGCTCTCCTCCCGGTCCAGCGGTGAGCGCGGCCCCGGCCCGAATGTCCGGTGTCGGGCGAGCGGCGCGGCGCGACCCCCTCACCTCAGCGCGACGCTCAGTAGCGGGAGGCGCGGGCGCAGCGCACCCCGCACGCACTGGGCTACGGCCGCCATGGCGCCTTCCTGCCCGCCGGCCGCCTCGGCCCGCCCCCTGAGCCCCGCCAATCAGCGAGCGGGCGGGCCGGGAGTGACGCGGCCGAGAGCCAATCAGCAGGGCGGGCGCACCGCTCCGGGCCGAGCAGGCGGCTATTCCGGGGCGCGGCGGAGCGCCCAGAGGGGCGCGCGCACCTCGCCCCACCGTGACGCGCGGTGGGCGGAGCCGCGGGCGGTGCGCGTGCGCCGCGGCCATTTTGGCTCATGACAGGAGGGGGGAGGTTTGCTGTCATGTTGGTGCCGCTCGCGTGACCCACATCGCTCCTGTCCCAGCTGTGACTGGAAAAGTTTGAAGATTTTAGCTCATTTTAAGTGTTGGATAACTCCGTTACCAGTAACACCTTGTAGCACCCGTCAGCAATTTGCAAACCTCCACACAGAGGTTTCTGTCTGCACACGCTCACTGTGAGTGCTGTGTACAGTCTTGCTGGACAATCATTTCATTTAATGAAATCTTGAGCTTTCATTAAATGGGATAGTGTTGCTAATCCACTAGTTCCAGATTTGGCCACCTGCTTGCACAAGCTGTTTGTACAAGTGTCCTGTGTGACTGGAGGCTATGAGAGCCTTGCTCTGTGATACTGGGATAGCTGAACTCGGGCAGTTTGTCAGCGGCTTTGTCAATATCTTGTTAAAGCGGAGGGGGGAAAGAAACAGGGTCACGTATTTATCTGCAGCCGGGAAGCTGAGTGCCAGATTATGCACAGATGCCTGAACGCCAGCTGTTAGCCTGATTCCTGCATGCGTTTGTGCACTCTCCAAATGAAATCTGAAGGATAAAGATGCAAATTCCATAATGCAAATTTAGTAGATGTTACGTTCAAGTGAACAATTAAACTGTATACTGAAAAAGAAGGTGTAGAAGACATTTTTGGCTTGCTGTGTGAGAATCCTGTGGGACCTTGCTCCAACTTTGCCAGAGAACACCAAGGTTCCAACACGGCCTTTATTCAGCAGGTTGGTTTACCTGGGATAGGCTGTGTCACGGCCTGTGGAGAAAGCAGGATAAATGGTACATGAGATCAGGGGCCTCGTACCATGGCAAGTTTAGATCCCATTGAGTCTTATTTTACCAATGGCTGTTCCGTGATGTGACAATGGTACAGTCCCATGGCTTGCCTGCGTAGAGCACAGCAAAGAGGAAGGTTGTCCTGTCCACATGGAGTGGTGATCAGTATCTGCTTTCCAGAAGGTTGATGAGCCACAAATTTCAAGCTTCATGGTCAGAAATACTGAAAGAAATAATTGAGGAAATTTGTTAAGGTAATACTGAGAAAGAATCAGAGAGAATAAGGAGAAAACCAAGAACAGCCCTAAAGGATGATACCCACAGAAGGCCATGAAGAAATGAGACAGAAAAGGCAATTGGATCTTTAGGTCTGATGTTTTTAAAGTGTATCCTGAAAAGATTATTCCTTACAAAACCTAGACAAGCAGTCTGTCTGTCTCATCTTTCTTGTCTGTAGTTTTTCCCCACATCTTTGGATTTTTTGGATCTATTTCAGCTTGTCTCCATTTCTTTGCTGCCTACCATCTTTGGATGTTTTGCTTGATTAATGATTGATCACAAAATCACAGAATTGATAACAAAAGGTTGAGAAGAACCCACTGCCAACATGTCTCAATAACTGAGGAGACACTTAATATGACTGAAACAATATCCTTGTATTAGAAGCCCTTTACCCCAAATGGCATGTCACTGGCTTTCAGCAAGTAACCTTTCAAGATAACGCACCGTGAAAATGCATTTTGTTGTGAGTTGTACAAGTTGAACAGCTGTCATGAAAAACCTGCAGCTGACTTAGATGTTGATGGGTCAAGACTAAACAACATCTGCAACTTCAGAACATGCAAGTTTACAGCAGCTTGTTTGCATCATGAGTGATGTTGGCTGTAAGTACTATCCCACTCAAGACTTTTTCATGTCTTGTTTTGACTCAGGCTATTGCAGGTTGTTCTGGTTTTATTGCAGTGTCCGCTCATGAGTTGGGTGTTTTTAAACTCAGCTACTGAGCATTCAGCATGTGTTGCTGGACCTGGTTGGCTGTCATAGTGTTCAGGAAAAGCACAGTTTTCTCTCATCCAGTCTTCTCCATATCAAGCGGTCTTTAGTTCTTCACACAGATACTGGGTTTGAATATAAATTGAGGATAAGTAATGCTTATTCTGAGTTCTAAACAGTCAACCATCATCCCTGTATAGGCCATTCACTTAAGAGTTGGACTCAATGATTCTTGTGGGTCCCTTCCAACTCAGAACATTCTGTGATTCTATGAACCAGCTGCTACATTTCAACTTGTGGTTTGAAAATGACTCTAACCTCTAATTTCTTGTGAGCTAGTGATAGAATCAAATAGTCAGGATAGTGTTCCCACTTCCTCTAGTGATTAACTTTGTGGTCTTGGGCAGTTACTTAAACTCATTTCTACATTTCTACAACTACAATTAAGGGCAGTAATCTTTCAGTACCTTACAAGAAAGTTGTGTAGTGAGCACGAGGGAATTTCTGTGATGTTTTGAAAATTCAAAATATCAACTGAATAAGTCTTTTATTATTAATATTGTACTTGCAGTAGAAAAAACCCCATAATCCTTCAAGATGAACAATGCCACGAATGTAAGATTTGTGCTTGAAAACTTAAATGAAAAATTAAGGCATTTCTATTTCTCTAAAAAAACCCCTCAAACCTTGTTCTGTCTCCTAATGCTAAGATGTAGTTTATTGATATTCAGGCAGCAAACAGAATGTCATTACATTTGTGTTTCAGATGTGAACTTTCTTATTAATGTTTTGAGGGTGAAGGAAAAGGCTGTCGTATCTTCTCCAATCAAATGTTATATCCCAGCTGGAACCAAATACTGAGCTGTGGTGGGAGCAAGCTTGGGGTGGGGAGGAACTACCAAAAATATCACTGTAAATATTCTAGCAGTGACCTTTCAGGCCAGTAACCAGGAAATACCTAAATCAAATTAAAAACTATTAATGTAGCTGTAAGACTGTTACTGAACTATATAGCAGTGAAGACAAACATTAGTACCTCTGCCCTTTAGAAAAGATCACAGATCAGATCACATAGCCACAGTATTCCATAGTCCACTCTGGGAAGATGCCTAGTGGCAAATTAAGGGACTGATCCTTGAGTATAAAATAATAGCAATTTTTCTTCTGTATAGATTATCAAGACTGAGAATCAGATACTCCATGGGTCCATTTCAGACAGAGGACAATAAAGCATAAGTCAGTACTTGAATTCAGAAACTTTTAATCCTGAGATGCAGGTTGGGATGTGTGTGTGTAGGGAGACAACCTTACTTGCTTTTAATTAGAGCAGTACTAAAATAGTTAATCTGTAAATTCAGAATTTATAATTTTTAATGTTAACATTTTAAGAAAATGTTTACATTAAAACTCCCAAGAGTGAATGTGTAATACGTACATTCTGCCTGGTTTCTCCTTAGGCTGAAAATACAGAATCATACATCTTGCTGTGATTATAAAGAGTACTTTCGAGTTCCCGTAGTCTTTTGCTAACTAGTTTGAAGGGTCTGTTTTGTAACTATCTTGTTGCCTGGAGAATGTTGTCGCTGTGTTGGAAAGCTAATAGCTGTAGCCATAGGGCTCTGAAGAGCGCTAATTAGAGCAATTTAGAATAACAAAAGTTCTGTTCCTGGGAGGACAATGAAGTGTTCCTTACCCAAAGCAGCATGCCACAATTTCAGAGGCAATTTATTGTAATATAATGCATAAGTCATCTGGTATCCTAAGGATTTACGAATCTGGTTATCTATTACAGTTCTGTTAGCCCTCATGTTGATGGGGACACTCGTGTATGCCTTGTAGCATTCCCGGAGATGTAAAAATGGAAAAACTCTGTCATCAGGCATTCTCTATCTTTATTTAGTTACCAGTCAGAACCAAGCTGTTCAAATGCACAGAAACAATTTAGTGACATGCTGATGTGGCTTTCCACCTTGAGATAGAATTATTGAGCATTGAGAGTTGTGAAATACGTTGTGATTCTCTGAGTGTGGTATAATGGATTTTCTTAAGATTTTTTTTCATGAAAATCAATTGTTACCTCTCAGCTTACCAGAACAATTAGACAGAAGGGGAGATCAGCTCTCTGGTCACATTCAGATTTGCGAAGAAGACAGCAGTTGTTGGTCTCTATTTCTGCACAAAGGCCAACAATGGAATGGTACTTTGACGTTCAGATCCACATTTTCCTCTCTTAATTTTTCTTTAAGGTTTGATGAATTAGTTGCTGTGGGCTTGTTTCTGCTGCCCTTGAGTACAAGTGATTTGTATTAGTCAAAGCGAGTGCTGTACAGTGAAGGATTGCCAGGCCAGGTGCTGGCAAATAGGTTTGCCAGTAGCACCATAAAAGCCTGAGGTGGCTGTTTATTGCTCAGGCGTGACTTTCTCCTTTGCTTATGACATATTTTTTGTGATGACTGACAGGATGTTGAATGGCCGGGTCGGTTGGGCCGGTGCACTGAGGTCTGTTTGGTCACAATGTTTTAGGGCTTAGGATCCCAGTGCAGTCCCATAGGCTGTTCTCTGAGCACCCAGCTGGCTGACAAAGGGGGAATGCTCATTCTGCTGACTGGGCAATGGTTTTGAAAAGCTGTGAATGAAAGAAGTGTAAAGCAAAATTTTAAAACTACTATCTTCTGCTTTTATTCAACTCTAGAAAGCAGCAAGAGCTTTTAATTGTATTTCTCTGCCTAATTAATGAGGGGGTGAACACTGCTGTGGGACCACTGCTGTGCTCCATTTAATGCTAATCTGGCTAGATGAGTTCGACCAGAATGGGGACAAGGAATTCAGCTAAAAATAGCTGTAGTGGGAGGGAATAAAATCTTTCAAAAATTTGCCATCTAAATAAAACCTACCTAACACATTTTTGGTGCTTTGTGTGAAGATCAGAGTCTCTGAAGCTGGGCTTGAACCCATCCCTAAGATTAATGCTTCACACTTTGTTTGCTTTCCACAAGCATCTCTGAAGGTGCCACTTCAACTCCACATTATAGGAGCTCATATCATCATTAAAGCTAGGCAGATGACATTTAAGGCAAGTGTGTGCTCTTGTCAGATTTCCCTCAAAATCATTTGGGTTCTGTTACTATGGTATATCTCCAGGTTTTGGATATAAAATTTGATTGTAAATCTTGTGCCAGGCAGGTACAGACAGAACTGAAGGAAAGCACTTAATTACATCCACAATGTTTGCACCTTGTTCAGAAAGCAAGAACATGGCTGCTTTTAGTTTTTTAACAGTTGTCACCCAAAGTACTTACAGTGCTGTTTTACAGATCACCTCAGATTCATTAATCATCAGATCATGAATTCATAATCATGGGTTAATGTGTTATTAATCATCAGAAACTGGATGAAAATTACTGGTTCAGCATTGTGAATGCTCTGGTGCTAGATGTTTATAAAATAAAATACCAAGAAAGGAATCTGTACTTTAATGATTGGTGTTAAATAGGAATCCTTCTGCTGTAGTTGAAACCATGTAGTCTTCCCTTCTGACTCCATTACCAGCTCCTGGTCTCTGCACTGTTCTCTGATCTGATGAGCTGATTCTCATCACCTCTACAGCACATCTCTGGTCTGTGGGTTTTGTTCTTACGTTGTTCTTTCTCCTTCCTCCTCTTTTAATGTCTACTCTTCACTTTCCATTGCCACATCTGCTGTGTTTAGAGTGGAAGAGATTCTTCCACTCTAAGTAGTGGAAATAGAACTTATTCACGACATTGTTTCTTGAAAGTGACACGCTGCTTCCATCTCTGCTTACTTGTTCCTGGGTTTTGCGAAGCTATCCTCCCTTTAGATCTCACTGTGATTGAGAGCAACTTCACCTTTTTGATACTGACCACTGCTTCAAGAGCACTGTGTTCATCCCTACAGATGGTGTGACCAGCACCTCTTGCTCTGCTCCTTGATATTGGTGTTGGGTGGAAATTACGGCTGTGCTGTGGGAAAGCATTGATGTGGAGAATCCCTGCCCCACCATGGCTTCTCTTTTAGTTCATCATAATTACTAAACAAAGCAGGCTCTTCCATTTCAAAGAAGTAGCTTTTCTTATGACTAGTGATGTCTGTATTTTTATTAGACCACCTTTCTTTGCTTGTTTTATTTGTATTTTGACACTTAAAAAAATTATATTTCTATTGTGGGTTTTTTTTCGTTTGTGTTTAACTTTTTTATGATTCCCCAATTGCTTTGGCTGGCAAAGTCTTAATGAATAAAATCACTGTCATGTTACAGCTGTAAAAATCTGCTGCCTCCTTGGAATGGGACATACAAGTTTGGAAGGAAAGTAAGAATCATATAATCATAGAATGCTTCAAGTAAAATAGGAATACATAGGGAAAATATCTGTAATACAGCCTTGCAGTTATGAACTGTTGAAGCATTGGTCTTCCTCATTCTGCATTAAGCACATATACTGAATGGTGTATTTGTGCTGTTTTTACAGTGTCGTTGGCTCTGCAGGACAGATCCACCCAGACTAACTTGAAGTGAAAGCTGACAGTAGTCAGGAAGTACCAAAGAATTCTGTGCGAGCTCAAAAACTTACCTAAGTGTCCCGGTACATTGTCATGCTAATTAACTCTGAGCTGGTTGTGCTTTTGGAAAGCTGGAGTACCGGGGGCAACTTCTATCTCATGCAGCTCTAAACTGCTCTGCAGATAAATTATTAACTGTCTACACATTGATCTGACAGTTTTTCTATTATTTGGGATGGAAGGAACTGTTTGGAACTGTTGGTTGTTTTTCAATAACTATTATTAATACTTTGGTACAAACCCAAGTGAATAAAATATGGATAAATAAGAAGTTGAGTATTCAGAGATAATTCTGAGAGCTGTAAAAGAGATGCTATACTTTTCTGCCAGAAGACAGCATGACAAACTCAGAGAATCTGTTCTTGTGGTCCTCTGCATTGCAAATAACTGTGTTTCAGAGCCAAGTTCTCCATAAACTCCAGCTAAACTATGTAGCTGGTGTTAGCAGTTGGCCAGCACAGCTACAAGCAAGGTCACACAAGAGCATAGCACAGGAAACATTTATGCATTTATGGCAATTTCGTTGTTACAGCTTATGGTTTGTAAGGAATAATTAATTTCCCAGCTGGGGGCAGTTCCAAGTCAGAAAGCAAATTTACCCAGCTTTTTACTTTTCAGATATTACCTGCCTTTGTAAGGGCAGATCACAAGGAGTGTGCAAAATGCTGATATAAGTCAAGTGATGACTGAAAGTCAGTCTGAGCTTCTCCAGCAGAGCCAGGGAATGGGAGAGACAAGATACATTTGTCTTCCTCTGTGACACAATGTCATGGGTTGAGCCCGGCCAGCAACAACTCACCCACCAGCCCCTCTCTTACATCCTCCCACAGCAGGGACAGGAGAAAGAACTGGAAGGGCAAAAGCAAGAAAAACTTGTGGCTAAAGAAAAAGACAATTTAGTTAAAGAAGAAAAAAATGAAAAAGGCAATCACCACTGCTCACCTACAGGCTCATGCCCAGGCAATGTCTGAGCCATAAGTGCCTTGGAAAGATTCCCTCCCCAGTTTTACTGCTGAGCAAGGCAGATGGCATGGAATAACCTTTTGGGTAACTTGGGTCAGCTGTCCCAGCCGTGTCTCCTCCCAGCCTCCTGTCTGACCCCAGCGAGTTTGCTGGGGGATAGAGAGAAAACCAGAAGTGGCCTTGGCACACTGTAAGCACTGCTCAGCCTTAGGTAAAAATCAGTGTGTTATTAGCACTGTTTTAACCATGAATCCAAGACAGAGCTTCTTACAAATTGCTGTGAAGAAAATTAACTCCATCCCAGCCAGAGCTAGTACATAAAATAGTAGGTAAGCCTGACCTTGAATGAGATTAACACCCTGCTAACTCTAAATATGACCTGATTCTATTTTTGTCTTCTTTTTTTTATTTTCTTTAGTCCATGTTAATGACATGTATCCAGTTGTCATTAAGAAATATCAATATTTAAACTTCTAATCCATTTTATGAAAGCTATAAGCAAATTTTTCAAATGGAATAGCTGAAATTGTGCATCTGATCTCTCTTTATGTACATCAATATTTTGGTCTCCAGACATGGTCTTCGCTTGTAGTTCCAGAAAATTTGTATTAGGCTTCATTTTACAGTGGTTGTGTATTCATTAGTTTTTGTTTGCTTTTCATGACATACTTTCATTGTATATTTAGGTGAAATTCTAGTTAAGTAAACCTGTAACCTAGATAAATATAAACCTCTGCTTTAGAGAAACTTATTCCTGTAGAACTGTCTTGGTTTTCTTCTAGAAAAGCCTGTGCTGCCTGTGGTGAAATATCACCTTGTTTAGGGACTTTTTGGAATGTAATTGATAGCAATCCTCCATTTGACCTGTAAGCACTCCTACTTTAGTTGAACTCATGTTTTTATGTAAAAAATTATTATATTTATTTCTGGAATGGAAGATTACTTGAAGTCCAGAAGCTGAGATGACATGTAATGTGAGATAGAGGTGGTATTAGGCTGGAAGCAGTAATATTTTCAAAACCAAGTGGTGTTTTGACATGCAGATGCTAAAAGGATAAGGGGAGCGTCAGGTTTCATTTGTTTGGCCAGTGAGACCACTGTGGAACTTCTGGATCTGTCCTTTGGGCTGATTGAGTTTTGTGTCTTTTCTACCACGTCAGTTACAAAGTAAGTGATGCAGGTGCTAAACCTGTGCCGTCCTGTTGTAGACAACTCATACCTCACCTGGCCTCCAGCTGCTGTTCCAGAACTGCACAAGTCTTAGTAAGTGCTGTTCTATCTCCACCAATACCATACTGATATCTTTACATATCTGTTTCTAGGCACCTGCATCACTTTTTGAACATCAGTTCTAGCAGATAAGTCTGCACAAATCCTGTAAGCCACAGTTCTACAGGTACTGTGTGAGCCATATAATTGGAGCTGCTGTACAGGCTCCTCTGTGCCTGTCAAAAGAAGGGCCTCTCAAAGATATTTAAGACCCAGCAAGTTGCTCTCTGTCTTGCAGTCACCACACAGCTTTGCTTCTTTGGGTTTGTCTGCCTTGTGTTTGTGTGTCTGCTTAGCTTTTGGCAAAATTATTTATGCCCTTTCCAGTCTGCCTTTCAGAATTGTCCTGAGGCCTTTGGCTCAGTCTTCAGGTCTTCAGTCTGTTTTTCCTGGCTGTGCTCTTATCTGCTTCACAGCATTTCTTGTGACTCTGACTCTTGTCAGTGGTTTACCTAGCTATTTCAGGAGGTGTTTTGAATCTTGTCTCTTCCATTTTGTGCTCTGTCTTGTGAGTTGGCCAGAAATGTGAGGGTCACCATAACCTGGATTTAATTAATCTGAGTGCATCCTTATGTCTCAGGTTGAATTCCTAAATACTTACCAGCATGTTCTTCTTGCTTTGAACCCCAAGACAACACAGACTTTTAAACCAAATGATTTGCCTAAGAAGGCTTTGGATGTTCCTTAAGATCCTCCTGTAGCTTTGGAAAATTTGTTCCTTCACTTAACATTTGGTGCTTGGACCATATTGAAAATAAACCCCTTTGCATTTCACAATAAATGCTGCCCCAAGTGCCACAGAGCAGTGACTGCCAGCATACAGCAGATTGGAAAGACCTATTATTTTTCTGAAGTTCTGAAATGAAAAGAACATGCCTGTGAATATATTTAAGCAATATATTCTTTTTATACTGTACTTTGTATTCTGTAAATGACCCTGAAAATCAATAAAAACAAATTGTACCTAATGTATTCTGTGTTCTGCAAAGAGACCAAGCCTTTCCTTCTGATTTATTTATGTTTGGAAAAAAGTCATTGCACATAAAAATCTTATATTAAAAATAGTAATTCATGATGTTTTAATATCTTTTTCCCATAGTTAAAGAAGAGTAGGATGTATAGGCATGGTTTTTTTTGTTTGTCTGAAAATATTTCTCTTTTTGACAGTAACTGGCATCAAGAACAACAAAAAAAATAATAAACCATACTGAGTATTTTTCCCCTGATGTTTTATGTCTACTCAGAAAAGATAGGATACAGACAATTGTTCAGCTGCAGTAAAGTTCTCATTTTTATTGTGCAGAGCTAAATTTATCCTTGCTGTAATTTTTCTGAAATGAGCAGAGTTATTTATTTCTGCTAGGCAGGAGAGTGACCTACTCTGATTGTGTTGCTGTTCTAGGAGGGGCTACACTCCAGGAGAGTTTCTTCTCTTTAGTTGAATACAAATGTACATGTAAATTGTGCTTACCTGTACAACTGCTTGTATGATTGTAGCCAGCACAGACAGGAGAGCACAGGGATTTGAATCTGTGCCTTTCAGGTGCAGAAGATGAGCCCCTTTTGTTTCAGGGGAAGGATGCTGCTCCTTATCACATGCTTCATCTGCAAAGCTTTACTACAGACATGATAACACAGAAACCTTCTTCAGAAAAAAAAACTGGGGTTAACACTTATGAGATGTCCAGGCTTGATATTTTCTAGAGGGTTTCCTGAAATCAAGGCAGGGAAGGCTTTGGTTTTTAAAATAAGCTGCTTGTGTTGTAGCAGAATATTTTGTGGTTATTAAAAAAACCCCGAAACAACAAAACCAAACCAATAAGTGGGAGCAAAAAATAGCCCAAAATAGGAGTTCTTCCAAAGCTTCTATTTTAATAAAATAAGTATGTCAGAAAGTAATAGAGGAATATAAAGTTTAGACAGAAGTAGGATCAAACTGAGATTTTAACAACCAAATTCTATTTTGATATTATTCATTTTCTCCCTGTTAGAACTGTACAGATCCAAACTGGGGAAGTTCCCTGCAAACTGAAGATTCATAATTCACCCCCAAAATTTCATGTTCCAGTCTCCCTTGCACTGATTTGAAAATCTGGATTTTTAATAGAGCTGGATAATTTTTTTCACCTTTGGATGTATCATGTTTCCAGAAATGTGTATGGTTCATTTCTGTGCTTATTTTTATTCATTTTTAATGGATTCTCTCACTGTCATCAGGAGCATATCTATGATACAGGTTGCCATGGTAAACAATGAATTTTTTATTAACATTGTAAATATTAATTTAAAACATGAGTAGCTGATAACTGAGATGTTAACACTGCTTTGGAGATTTTCCTGTTTCTGAGGTGACAGAAATTATGTATGGATTTAAAAATGTGAAAAGCAATGTGCCTTGGGAAGGAGTTCTTTAGTGATAGTTCAGCAGCCTAAGGGCACAGAAATGTAGGGTATTTGGACTGTGAAGCAAAGACAATAGAAGATCAGACATAAGCTGCTGAATGTTATTACTAGAGATGACATGGAACTGAGGTTCAAGTTTTAAATTCCTTCCTTACATTTCTGGACCTTTTGCTGTCAGTTCTTTGCATCAGAGTGTGACCAAGTGGCTGAGCTGAATCCCGTATGAAAAAAAGAGAAGAGACTGTAAAGTGATGTGATCAGCTTCAATGCAGGGATGGGCACAGGGCTGGCCCCTGCAGTTTGTTTTATGACATTACCTCTAACTTGCTGCTCTAATAAAGTAATTTTAGACACAATTTTGAACACTCCTTGTTACCCAAATTTCACTGAGCTGAATGGGAGCTATCTGTTAGGACATTCTTGAAAATTCACTTTTCTAGACATAGACTATCTCTCAAACTGATGTCCTTCATCCATTGTGAAACGAGTCCAGTGCTGCTTGCTTTCTCGGAAGATGAGGAAATTGAAGTATTTTTGGATAGGAGGTGGTTTTGTCCAATGGCTTTTTTTGCATAACCTGTGGTTCCTGATGAGTTTCTATTCATCCTTTAAGTCCTTGGTCACAGTGTTAATTTTTCACTGTACATTTGCTTTTGGAGCAGAAAGTTACAAGGTGGTTGTTGTATTGCCTTGGGACTTTGACTTATATTTGATGCTGTCACTGAAGAGTGATTTTAGAAGAAGCTACATGATAAGACGTACTATCTTTCAGCTGATATGTTAAATTGAGGTCACTTCTGTCAATGGCCCTCTTAAAAATCACCTCTGTGTCTTGTCAGACATTCCATTTCCCAGTGAAATTAATTCTAAAAATCAAGGACTGTGTCTGAGATATTACAAAGCCCATAATAGTGGCTCTGTTTGCCCCATCATCTTTGGCACTACTGGTATTTCACTTACTATTTTTGTCAGGACTTATATTAGAAAACTCAATTTTACTCCGTTCTGTATCACAAAGCAGCATATGTCACCCTAACTCCACTGAGCAGAGTAAGATTACTACATGAAATCTTTTATCATCCTGTGATATATATGTACACACAAGATTACTCAGAAAATAACTTGTCACTCTTGTAGACACTTCATGGTTGCTGGAAAAAACACTCCATACTGAAGGTCACATGTATATACACACGGATTGAACAGCTCTATTCACCCTTTGTAGAACAGTGCTGCTAGCAGAATGACAAGAGACCAGTAAAGCTTCATACTTCCAAGGAAAACTTTCTCATCCCCTCTGTTTAAAGTTCATTATATTGGAAGGAAATAGAACTTATTCACAACATTGTTTTTTGAAAATAAAAGCACTTTCAACTCCATTTCACCTTGGACTCTATTATAAGGACTCCAAATGTGTGACAAATGTTGCCATACAGAATCCGTTATTGATTTCAGCATTAGATTTGACTTTAAGAGTGTTAATTAATTGATTTGAATCATGTTGGGGATTTTTTAAGTACTGATAAACAGTTTCGGTAGTTCGGTGTCTCTTTTACTTGTGATGTTGTAAAGCACAGTTCCTTTCAGATTCCTCGTAGACTAAAATCTTATAACCCATTCACAAGAACAAGACTTTGGAAAGTCCTGGTTTTGGTGGTTTTGATGCATTTCTCTCCTTCATACTTTCTTTGTTCACTGTCCTGTGTGCTTCTCTCCTTGATGCACTTCAGTAGTGATTTCAAAGGCAAGAAGACTTCTCTTCTGCTGGTCTCAGGAAAAGCCACTTAGATTTTGCCATATTTTAACCCATTGATATGTAACATTTACCATTAGTGTCCTGTGCCTTTGATGTGGCTCCCAAAAGTCCAGTCTGTCTCTTGGTGTTCTGACTTATTGTGTGTCTAGAACTAAAGTTCATTTTGCCTGTGTGACGCTGGTTGTCTGAAAACATTTCACAAAACCACTGAATTTCTTTTATTTCTGTGGAATGGATTGGATAAGAAGCAAAAACATCCTATGTTCTTATTTTGTCCACAAAAATTATTTTCCAAGTGATTTATTTGACTTCTAACAGACCCACACTCAGTTTTTCCAAGGTTCTGATCTGGCTTTGTGTTCATTGATTTTGTTAATGGTTCCAGTGATACCTTACAACAGAAGAATATTACATGTGACCCAGTAGTGTTGTGTTCTTTGCAGTCCATGGAAGGCACCTAAAAAACTAAGCTCTAAAATCATTAGTTATAGATATAGGCAAAGGTTGAGGTTATTCACTGTCAAATTTCTCTCCCTGTCCTATTTCTTAAATAAAGAAATTATAAAGCAACATAACATTTATGAAGTCTAGTGACAATTCTTATTTTTTCTATATAAATTAGACAGTACTTGTTCCATTTTGGAAATGCAATGGAAAAAATTTCAGTGAGCAAAGTTTCCAACTTGTTTAATGAAAATGGAGGTCCCTTTCTGTATTATGGAACAACAACAACAAATCCAGAAACATCTTTGTGCTCACTGTCAGTATCTCTGTGTGGAATTACTGCTTGATTGTTAAATGGCAGCAGAGTCTCTCAGCACTTTTACAGCAAGCAGGCTGGAACCTAAATTAATATTCTACCCCTTTCATATAAATTTTAGCAATTATATAAAATAAATAGATAGACACCTTTTGACATTTATTCAAGTCCTGAATATTGAATTAAAATGCAGAACTTCCTAGTTATGTCAAATGCTGTCATGAAGAATTCACTTGAAAGCAATTCAGCCATTAGAGGGGAGCATATGCCTTAGTCAGCTTATTTTTCTTTCATTTGAGTTCTAATGTGAAATTGTTTTAAAAGCTTTGTTTCTTTTTAAAATGTTTTGTGGGCTTTCTTTTGCCACGAAATTTTAGTTGTCATGATGAATTTAGGAAACTTTCCTTAATGAAATCTGTATTTATAAAAGTTGGCCACTTTGTGTACAAAATGCTGTGTTTATTCTCATATCAGATGTAGCACAGACAAGAATGTAGTGCTGTGGCTAGCTGGGCATGGTAATTTGGGTCAAGCTGCAGTTTTGGGCACCAGCATATAAAAAAAGCATTGAGCTATTAGGTAGTTAGCAAAAGAAGGCCACGAGGATGGTGAAGGGCCTTGGGGGGAAGCCGTGTGAGGAGTGGCTGAGGGCACTTGGTCTGTTCAGCCTGGAGGAGAGGAGAATGAGGGGAGACCTCACTGCAGTCTGTAAATTCCTCATGAGGGGAAGCAGAGGGGCAGGTCCCAATCTCTTCACTTTTGTGACCAGTGACAGGACTCGAGGAAATGGCATGAGGTTGTGTAGGGGAGGTTTAGGTTGGATATCAGGAAAACATTTTTCCCCCACAGGGTGGTTGGGCACTGGAACAGGCTCCCCAGGGAGGGGGTCACAGCACCAGCCTAACAGAGCTCAGGAAGCATTTGGACACTGCTGTTGGGCACGTGGTGTCATGTGGTGACATGCTGGGGATGGCCTGTGTAGGGCCAGGAGTTGGAGTCAATGGTCCCTGTCAGTCCCTTCCAACTCAGCACCTTCTATGACTCTGTTAAATAAAGTCATCCCTACAGCCCTTGGTAATGGCAGCACTGTGTCCAATGCTCTGCATTGTGCAAGTGCTCTCAAAGCATCTCCTGGAAAAGTCAGCTGAGATATCCAGCTTTGCATTGAAGGAAAGGAGGAATATTTCTTGTTCTACTTGCAAAGGTTTGGGGGCAGCAGCCTGTGGCAAGGGATGGGAACAAGCCTCTGTAAATAATGGATAACTGAGACATTCTTCCTGCAACCATGAATGTGAACCATTACCTGAACTTCCATTTCACTTGTTTGGTGATACTTCAGGTCTTATTTTGAAGTAGAACAACTAACAGTATTACAGTTGTGCTCATTTTGTTCTGCAACTTTGCAGCATGGCTTGTGATGCAAGTTGCCTACACCAGTGTAATGGGAATGAAAAGCACTTCTGCTGTGAGTTAATAACACTGAACACTTCTGCCTTATTTTAAATAGCTGAAAATTATGCAGAGCTGTGATCTGTAAGGCTTTGGGATCTTTCCGCAGTGCTAACTATATGATAACAAGTAAAAATTGTAATGGTGCGTGGTATGTACACAGCCTGCTTTTCTATAGCAGACATAATTTTGTTTAAGGCAGTATTTACTAGAAGTTATCATTCTACTTTTTGAAATGTTAGCTTCTGCGTAAGAACAGCTCTACCTGCCTTTTTTTTTTTAATTTTAGCATAAAGTTTACTACCAAAATCTGCAATTTTGTTTTGAGCTAAAAGTGCACAGTTGAACTCCTGTTTGAATCTGCGCTGAGCCTGTGTAGATGCTGGTGAAGTGTGGGTAGACCTGCTGTCCAGAAGGTGGGTAACGGGACAGACACACTCTTCAGCTGGAGGTTGCTGTGGCTCATGCAGAGCATCAGATTGCTAAGTGTGCAGTGTGGTGCAAAATCAACCACTGTAGCCCAAGCCAAGACAGGCATAGTTTAAGGTAAGCTTTGACCTTGTCCTGAGGAAATGAGGACTCACATATTCTCACTTCTTGGCTCTAATTCAAAGGGAGTAATTCCAGCCAAGCAATGGCAACATGCAGCTCTAGGGCAGTGACACTGCCTAAGGTAATGCTAGGGCAGTAACTGCTCCAGACAGCTGCTAAAAATCTAGTTTTCATTTGTTAGTTTTGTACTGTAAAAATATACATGTAAACTCTCAGAGAAAACTCATGTAAACTCAAAGAAGCAGATGTAAACTATACAGGTGTTAACCAGACTAGATGTAGCACAAGAATGCCATAATATTCATGCATAATACTTCAAAATAGCATTCATTAATCCCATTCAAGTCACAAAGAGATCTGTGGGGAAGAAGGGGTACTACATTACAAAGATTAAGCCCCACTGTCTAAATCAACTTGGGCAATGAAAAGAATAAATGTCATGGAAAGTCAATAGTATTTGGCACCTGCATGACCCATGTTATTTTAAATGTCATGCTCTGTACTAAATTGTGACTCCTTTTGTACGTTACTGATTCTTTTTTTTTAAATTATCTAGATTAGACTAATGTGAATTAGCCTGTGAAAGGAATAGTCACTCCCTGGCCATCCATTTCTGATTTTTTGATTCTTTAGTAATGATAGCCCTACAAAGGGTCTAAGAAAAAAAGTGGTTCATAAACTAAAGGTGACTGAAATGCCTAGTAAAGATCTGTAGCAAAGAAACCAAAGGTGTCAAATGCTGTGTGAATTCTGAGACAGAAGTGTTATGTAGAGAGGCAGACACCTCTCAGCTCTTAAAGTGTAGTTTGGGTCTGAAAGAGGGTTTCGCATGTACTTCAAATTTTCCAGAAAATATTTCACAGAAGTTGTGTTTATGCTAAAAGAAACATCTTTAATTTATTGAGGTGAAAACTATAGTGTTTTCCAGTAATTTCTGTCTTAAACTGTGCTTAAGTGTCCTCCATGTAATACAGATGGTTTTGATTGTCAAATAGTTGTTAACTTTGAATTCCAAAATCTTGTTGTTTTCTAGAGGAAAGTTGTTTTTTCTGACTCTCTCAGAACAATTTCAGATTGAATATATGCTGGTCTCTACTCTTCCTTCATATTAGTCATGTACTCAGTGCAATCAATGGCTTAGTCTAACACATACTGAAAGCAGTAGGAGGTATTCTGTTGTTTAATGGGAGCTGGACTTATGAACGGAAAAAGAATCGTCCTCTGAGATGAGAATCCAGTTTCCTTTCTGCAATTTTAAATATATTTCCTGACTTTTTTTTATGAACATGAGAGAGATTTTAGAGAAGCATCTTTAAGTCTACGAGAGAAGTTGAATAAGCAGAAATATCTTGTCTTGTTTCTGTTCTAGCCAGATAAATGCTTGATTATAGTGTCTTCCTATATGACACCATGGAAAAGATCTGGCAGTTAATAGTTCTTTTTTTGGAAATTGTGTACTTTGGCTTCAAATAGCATTCTGTGTGGAAAATCCACACAGCAGGTGTCAGCTCAGGATATTCAGAATTCTTCCTTCCTCTGCTGCTGCATCAGACACAGGAAACATTGTAAGGATTTTGTAGTTTCATGTTCCACTGGGCTGTTTTTCGTTCTAATTGCTTCTATTTTGTATCCAATCAATAGTTCCACAGGTTTATTAAATTAATGAGGTTCTACAAAAATGCAAGCACGGGAACTATGTGAACTCCAGGCGTGGTAGCATCTCTCAGTCCTTGAAGGTATCATGGAGGAAGTCATGATGAAAGCTATTTGAAGAGCAAGAAGATAACTGAGAACAGCCCTGATTTACCAGGATAAATGATACCTGACCAATTCATTGCTTTCTAGAATGAAATGAATGCTCTGTTGTAAAGGAATAGCCGTGAATGTTATTTACTTTGACAAGGCTTCTGATGTGATCTCCCACACCATTTTTATAGCTAAGTTGGTGAGACATGAATTGGGTAGTTTTGGAAAATTAGACTGTTTGCTAAAAGACACTTCTGTATGGTTTGGAATAAAACTGGCAGGTAACTACAAGTGATCTTCCTCAGCAATCAGTATTGGGGCTGATACTGTTCAACATCTTCATAGGTTTATAGAATTATAGAATTATTTAGTTTGGGAAAGACTTTTAAGATCATCGTATCCCACAGTTAAACCAGCACTGCCAAGTCCACCACTAAACCATGTTCCTAATCTCCACTTCTACAAGTCTTTAAATACCTCTAGGGACAGTGACTTAACCCCTTCCCCAGGGCAGCCTGTTCCCATACATCAGCCTAAAGGGGCAACATGCACCCTCAGCAAGTTCATAAATTATGCAGAATTGTATGTGTGGAAGGAGAGCAGTTGATCTGCTAGGCTGGGGCAGAGCTTCCATACAGAGGGACCTCAACAAATGGGAGGAACGGGCTGGTAGAACCCTCATATAATGTTCACAATACAAAGGCAGTGTTCTGCCAAGACATAGTCCAGGCTGAGGCCAACTGCCTAGAAAGTGATGGTGCAGAGAGACCTGGGCGTCCTAGTGGGCAGCAAGGTGGTCATGAGTCAGCAGGAACATGCTCAGGGCAATGAAAGCCAGTTGCACACTGGGCAACCTTGTCAAGTCTGTAGCCAGCAGGTCAAGTGGTTATTCCCCTCTGCTCATTACTTATAAGACCCCATGTAGAGAACTATGTTCAATTTAGACTTGCTGTGCAAGAGGAAGAGGAATAAACTGGAGCAGTCCAACAGGGAGTAAGATGGTTAGAGAAGTGCAGCATAGGAAAATCGAGGCAGTGCAAGGAAAAGTTGAGAGCACTGTGGTTGTTCAGCACTCTGCCACTACCTCTAGAAGAGATAGGGAGAGAATGGAATCAGAAATGCACAGAAGAAGGGCCAGATGTAATGGATACAAGTTTCTGCACAGGAATTCAAAGGCATTAGTGAAATTTCTTAGATATGATGTAGTTTTATTTTACAGGGAGAGGAGGGTATTTAAGTACTGGAATAGATTATGTGGAGAGGTTGCGGAGTCTCTGTCCTTGCAGATACTGTAATTTGTTAAGTCCTTGGGCAACCCAGTTTCACGTGTTCATGAAGTTTCACATGTTCAAACATGTTTCATGAAGTTCACATGTTCAATCCTCTTATTTTGAGGAAGAGGTTGATCTTAAGAGGTCTTTTTCAAATTGACTATTCCATAATTATCCCATTCTATAACAAGTCTTTCCCTCTGGACATGACATCCTTCTAGACATGTAGGAGAGGTGTAAAATGGAGATGGGGAAGAAATGTGAGGTTTGGAAGTTACTCTGTGCACTTTCACAGAAGATGTTTTCGATCTTAGGTTAGTCCTTGAGTTGATTCTCCTCCTGATTTCCATGGGCGTATCTATCCTTAGAAGTGTCACGGAGCTCAGGTAGTGCCTGAATAACAGCATGATCCCATGTGGAAGTCTGAGCTGGCTTCTGGACTTGACCATACTGCTGCCTTGATAATGTATAAAAGTCACTGGTTTGTTTTCCTCTGCCATTCTTTCCCTATTTAGACTGCAAACCTTTTGGCTCAGGAAGTGAATTTTAACTAGCTGTTTAACATACAGCACGCCAGGGCCTCATATTGGGTAAGCCTCTAAGTAACACAGCATCTGAAACTGAACAATACTGTAAAAATGCAAAATGGTACAGCTGGAATTTCTCTCTGACTACATTGGTTGTTTAACACTGAAAGAAAATGAAAGTCCTCAGTGTTGTACTGCTCCCAGAGAGAGACTTAAATTAAGCTGTATTATAAATGGGAGTGCTAGCAATGGTGACTGGAAACTGGGATTGAATTAGAGTAATGTGGAGGAGAGAGGCTGGAGAGCCTTGTTACAGTTAATGGGGCAAGACAGGGGAGCAGAATCTATATTTGCTCATAAGACTCTGCTTGTATCTTGGTTCCTTTCCCTTCCCACCTCTCAAAATAAAAATAAAACCACAGGGCTTTATTTGAGACTGAAATCCTTGTGTTACGTGGTGGAAGACTCTCTGTGGCTTCTGTGGTGTTAATTCCTGCAGGGTACTGTGAACCCCTGACTTCCAATTAATGTTGATGTAAAGTGCTCACAGGATTTATGAGCCATAATTAAGAAAAATAACTGATGTGGATTGCTGCCATAGTCTGTTGAGATTCTTTTGTAGCCAACTTTGCTGCCACTAGAAGTGTTTCTGGCAAAGTACTGCAGTTTCCTTTGTTTCCTTTTCCAGAACAAGGAAATGGCTGATGATGCCATTTCCCTGCAGCTTCTTACAAAGGCAGCTGGAACAACTGTTGAAACACAGAGTTCAGAAACCAATGAATAGTTCTGGTTGTGTTGCCACCCACAAGGCTATAGCAGAGTGACCATAATGCCCACTTCATGGGCAGGGACAGATGAGCTCACTCGTGGAAGAGCACTGTTACTGCTGTCTCCTGGTCTGTGCAGCTGTTGGTACCATCAGGACATGATGTGGTGCTTCAGCAGTGTTAAATGCCCGAAGAGCCTCTCTGGTCCTACACACAGTATCTGCCACAGCAATTTCTGACCATTGGATAAGGGAAGTGGGACCTGTGCTTGTTGATTTCTTTACCTTTCCCAAACTGAAAGCCTACATCTGAGACAGCTCAGGACGGGCTGAAACTTTTAAAAATATTAGTTCCTAGCAATTATTTTTCAGAATTCACCCTTCTTATTAAAACAACAACAACAAGAAGGATTCTTACCTACTGAAAGTATAAAGATGTGATTTAAATTACTCTGGAGATGATATTTATTAAAAAAAATACTATTTTCAGGTTCATATTAAGTTATCCTTTGCTCAGTTTTGCTCTAATAGAACTCCTATGAATATACAACAGGTATGTTGAAACTCAGAAAGCTTTAAATTTTATTTTGTTACTGTCCCCACTTGTGTCATTATTCCTTGTGAAGTTCCAGAATGTGATCTATAAGTGATTTGTTATTATATGCAACTAGAACGATAATGTTGGTCTTGCAGAAAATCATGGGACTTGATGACACGAGATACGGTTTGGTGTCTCACTGTACCTGTGTGTGCACATGGGCCCTGTCAAGTGCAACAGAGACTCAGGATTTAGGGTGTACTTTTAATGGACTGTTGTGTGAAAGTTAATGATATGATTTTGTAAGTCTCAACCCAAAATTTAGAGCTCACCCAGGTAGCAGATGTCTGGTGCAAACATTGCTGTTCTCAGCTCTGTTGTTTGGAAACTGGATTTGAGTGTGTGCAAGGGAAGAGAGCCAGCAACAGTGCCTGAAGTCTGTGAAGAGACATTGCACAATGCAGCTTCTGCCTTCATGTGCAGCCACATTGCTGTCTGTAGTAACACTGTTTGTATGATGGTCAGAGTGGAGCTTCAGAAGAGTTAATAGGCTAGAATTTGGGTATCTTGACTAAATATGTAGGTGGAGGAAGGTCTCTTCCAATAGCAAATTTTCTGACAGAAAATTCTTGATCTGTGATAATCCTGGGAAAACTGGTTTATGGAGTAATCCTGCACTCAAAATAGATTAATAGATGGCCAGCAGTAACCTGATGTCTATATCAAATATAACAGTCCTATTAGATTAAGGCTTTTTTGTTCTTTTGGTTCATTTTGTTGTAGATTATGATAACTGTTGTGCCTGGTGACACCTGACAAATAGCTAAGTAAAGAGAGACCATTCTAAAGCATTATCTATCATCTTTAATTTTTTGTTGAAACACATTTGTGATAATAGACTTTATTGTTTTGTTTGCTGAAAAGGAAGTATCTATGCACATAATTCTGTAAAATTCAGTTTGACTTCTATTACAAGTATATTTTTATGTGCTAAAGAGAGGGAGATAAAGTAACAAAAGAGCCAGAAAAAACAGTTGAACTATACTGATCTCAAATGTATGCTGGAGTCATGAGTCCATTTAACTGCAGTATGAAGAATTCTGATACCTGAATACATTTTCTTTGGTCTGATGATTTTTAGATAAGTCTTTAAAATTTCTGTATTTTTAAGGATTTAGTAGTTTTCTTTAAATTATGTAGGGGTAATGGATTGAGTTGTAGCATGGAGAAGGCTGAGTAAATTTTCTTCCTTAGGCTTATGATTCTGGTAGCTAGAAGCCTGTCCTTCCAGCTGATTAAAATTTGCATTCATAAAAATTTGATTTGAGAATGGATACTAGCCTTAGTGTCCTTGACATACTCACACTCTACAAGGAGTAGAGTGGTCTTTTTCCAAGTGGTCTAATTAATTTCAGTGGAACTTGTCACAAGAATGAAGAATTTTTATGGGTTTGGGGACTTTCAAATTGATTCCAAATTAGACAGTTAGACATGTGTACTGTTCTAAGCTTTGACATCGAAAAGTGTAGCTCTGGGCTGCTAACCAGCTGCTGTGTTCCACTCCGTCATTTGTGATTCCGCTGTCTCCCTTTAATTGTTTGATTAACTGGGAGGTGTTATTGGTGTCTGTCAAGGGCTTTGAAATCCACATATGAATGGTGGTGTAAAAATAAACAGCCATTCTTTGTAAATGCCATAAAAAACAGGCATTGCTTTGAATGTGGCCCATGGGGTTATCCTCAGTCACTCCCTTATCATTACTTGGCTTTATGAAAAATAAATAAAACAATGGGCTCCAGCTGTGCTCATTAAAAACATATTTTATTATTAGGCATCCCATAAAGAACATACTGTAATATCAATTTTTGGCTTCAGCAGTTTGAGAAAAGGGAGCATCAAAGTGCATGAAAGCCAATATGCACCAATGGTATAGTCATTGATTTTCACAGGACTATGGGAGTCAAAAATGGAAATTGATATTGCAGCAATGACCTGGGTAATTGACCATTTAAGTGATGCAGGAGTAGTCCTGTAGGTAAGGGAAGAGATGCCCTGCTCTGGTGCCTGTTCCATATTAATGAGTTTCGTACTTAGTCTTTTATGCTTGTTTCATTCAGAGTAGAGCTCTAAGTACCTTATCTTGACTTGAGAGTACTTGGCATCTTGCAGGATCAGGAACTGTGCTTGCTGGAGCTTGCTGCATTTAATTTAATTGTATCATTTTATTCACTGTTACTCACTCCATCTGTCCCAAAGGGAACATAGAGAAAGGAAAAGAGAAAGGAAAGAGTGCCAGTAAACTATAATAGCAGAAAGAAGGAACTAATTTTAAACTGCTTTGAAACATTTTTTCTGTAAGCAGTGTTGTCCTCCCAAGTGGCAAAGTGCTTAATATAGAGGAGAACTGCAGTAAACTTTGGTTTTCTTCCAGCAGCATAACATAGTGTATTGATAACGCCTGCTTATAAGCGCTGTCTAAAATGGTTTTTTTAGCCTAGGAAAGTTGTCACTAGGCTGGATAGGATGCAGAAAACCTCAGACATCCATATTATGATCATAAGTTACAGTCAGGATCATACAGAGGGTTAATAAAAGACTTCATAGATAGTTTGGTAAAAGGAAAATCAGCAATTACAATCAAGTAGGTTGTTTATGATCATTGCCTTTAAGTAGAGATTAAATCTTCTAATGATATTGTCAGCCTTGGTATGTAAATCTTATATATAGAAATCGATACCATCTTTATAACATTA
>WAAE01000433.1:0-28904 GCA_013400495.1 Nicator chloris
AAAAAAAAAATCTGATATAAAGTAAAAACAAGAAAAGCAAAGAGATGATACCAAGTGCAGGACCAAGTGCTGATATTTTCATCTCTTTTTTACTTATTTTGAACTAAATATTTGTAAATCAGAATCTCATGTGCAATGAAGAATTTAAACAACAGAACACCTGAGGTAATGTTACAATATTTTTGACTCCTTATGGCAGAATTTCCAACTGTTTTGTAAAATACTCTTCTAGCCCAGATATTGGAGAACACTGACTTTCATACTTTCTCAAGCAAGGCCATATCACATCAGTATTCATAGAGATCAAACACTCTTGTTTTGTATTCTCACTAGAATTTGCTTTGTCTTATGCTGGGGCTTTTTATCTTTAGCCTTAAATTCCAATGAACAAAAAATTGGCATGCTACCAATTTACTCTAGTATGCCTCATAGGGTTTTGGCTAGGTAAGGAGCAAATATCATTTCATACCTTTAACAGATCAAATGAAGATTCTTTTTTCCTTCTTTCTACTTCTCAACTGTCTCTTGCCAACAGTGATGGATGAGTAGTGCCCTTCTAAGGCACATATTACAGACTTGTTTGAGCTTCAGATGATGACATTTCTTTTCCTGCAGGTAAACTCAGCAGCATCTTCAGAGTTGGGTCACTCAAGTTGTCTACCAAAATTCCTCTTTTCATCCATTACACTAAAATAATCATCACAAGGAGTTCTCTCTTCAAAGATAAAGCCATTTAAACTGAGGCAATCTAATTTCTTGGCTCTGCCTTATGCACATAGGATATTTTCCCAGCCTACTCTTATTTTACACCCTTGCTTCCCCTAAGCCCTTTGGATATTCAGCACATCTTATGCAGAAGGCAGTCTGAAACCTTTTTATTTGTTTGCAAGCTAATTACTTAGATCCTGCACTACTTACAGCATCTTATCTCAGCATTTTCCAAGCTGATCAGCAGCTTCCATGTCTCCTTCATTTCCTGGACAACTTTCTGGGCCATGACAGCCAGGTCACTGAGCACCTCATCAATCTGTCTTGCTCTTACAGACAGAGCACTCTGTGACTTGGCTCCCACATTCACTCAAACACTTTAAATTGCAGGGTCAACAGAGTTTTTATCTCCCCTGACAAAGCACTGGCGGTATCCCAGAAAAGACTGGGAATGAATATTTTAGTTCATTTTTTCAAAATCTCTAGTTTCCTGTGTCATTTCTTGAACTCCTTTTAGCTTGTTTTGGTTTTTTCTGCCTTTCAGTGCATTCAGCATCTCTAACAGTTTGTTTGGGCTTACTGGGAATATCACCTCAGTAACTTTCTTCCTGGAAACTCTCTTACTTTGACACCAGCACACCAAAATTTAGCCTTCATATAATGGAGAAAATTATAGGGTCTCTGTGTAGGTCAAACGCCTTGGGTAGCACTTTCATTGTTTCATATGTTATGGCCCCTGGAAGTTACTGAAGAACAGGGACAGGGTTAGCAAGACCCACTATTGTCCAAGTGGACGAGTCCATCTACCTGTCCAAATACCTGCCCTCTGTCTGTCGCTAACACAGCACCTGAGCAGCAGGCTGGCTGTGGAGGGCATCACCACGCAAAGCTAGCAGCCCAAAGTTACTGACATACATCCACACCTCCTTTACCTGCCAGTTCCCTCTCTGCTGGTAGCTGGAGAACATAGAAATCATTCCATAAGATCTGCATCATACCTGGGCTGTGATGCTGCTGCTGCTAAGGCACCTGCAGGGCTGTTTCTGGTACAAAGCAGAGACTGCTCATCTGCAGGGCAGCATTTTTGTTTGGTGTCAGATAAATCTTAAAACAAACAAGAACAAAACTCCACACACCACAACCACACAACATCAAACTAAGCATGCCCAGACAGAAAGAAAAATCCTGGTCTAAGGACTAGCTCTTGTCTGGATCAGTGCCACAAGATATCAGACACTGGAAAGAACTAATGGAATTCTAATTGCTTATGATTCCTATAACACTACAAACTCCAAAGCACTCAAAAACTGAGCACCTCACCTTTCTGATCTTGATAAATTAGGAGAGGTGTTGGCCAACTGTCATCTGTTTACAGCACAGGTTATACTCCACTCATAATACGGAGACCCCATTTTCCCATAAAGCAAATTTGAGTTTGCCTTTCCTGAACATGGACAACCAGTCATGTAGAGATCCCAAACAAAATCTAAGCACTAAGAGACAACTTACAGCTTGAATTTCCATGCTGGAAACAGATCAAGCCATCAATGAGATGCTAAATAGGCGGTATTATTAAGGATCTGTATATTTGACAACCTAAGAGGAGATAAAGCCCTGGATTAATGCACATGTCCCTCTTAACTGAAGTCTCTTAAGCCGCAAGATATCCATTGCAAAAGAAAAAAGCAGATCCTTGATTAGAGGCTAGACAGAAAGAAGTGCAAAACACAGCCCATATTTATTCCCTTGTTTCATTAAAGTAGAAAGAGTGAAAAGACTAAAATAGTTGGGGTTTGCCACTTTCTGCTCGTTTAACCCTTTGTGCTCGTGGATCACGTTAATGCTAATAGGATCAGGAAGAACACCAAGTTGTATTTTGAAATAACTTTTTTTGTTGATGTTTATTTATACTTTTTTTTTTTTATTTCTGGCTTGTCCACACAGAATTTTATGCTGCTTTAACTAAGGGCCAGATGCAGCAAAAGAGATACAAAAACACACATACAGAAGGATTCTATCTATGCCAGGGCAACATCCAGTTCTAATGCCTGTAATCAAAATTAATGTTGGCAGAAGACTTACACTGAACTAGTAAATATTGAACTGTACTTGGTACTGGCACAACTGAACTATTACACAACTCTCTAGCTTACAACCATTGTTCCTACCAAAATACTTAATTTCAGCAATTACTGTCCAAGTATTATGAAAATTGTCTCCGTTATCATCAGTACCAGAGTTCTTGATATCTTTTAGATTCCTTTCCTTCTCTGTCCAAGATGCAGTAGTCAAAGCATTTCCTCAGTGTTGTCTGAGGGCTGTAATTAAGCTCAGCCTGTGCCTAAAACCTCATGCCCAGTCCATTTAATTTCCCTGACAATTTCTCATGAGGCACAAGTCTGTTTGTGCCTCACCAAGCTCATTAGTATCTATTCCCACTCCAGCAGGTGGATCTCAGACTTCCAGGGTCTTTTACTTGAAAGGCTATTTTATTGACCACTGTATACAAAGAAAAGGATTATTATGAATAAAAGATTAAAGGAAATCAGTGGCTATCGACCATTCAATAAAAGTAACAACAGCTATGCCAGCAAAACTTTGTAGTGCAAGTCTGACCTAAATGACTACTTGAACCAAGTTTGAGAAAGAAAAGTGGATTTACATCCTAACATTCAATTGATATCGTTAAAAAATACCTATTGTACTGACACACTGATGTCTGTATAAAGGTGACAGCTACTGCTAGTTATATATATCTTTAAAGTATCTATTCCTTATAAAATTGCTTCCACACTCAGGCTTTTACCAGTATGCCAGTTTTATATTTAAAGGAAAAAAGAACCATATCTTTATTTACTAAACTCATAGCACCACAAAATATTTGGATCTGCTCTCTAAAGGTTTGGATAAGTTATAACATAAATGAAGCAATTAAAAAGACGAGGGCAAACACCCTTTCCATCAGCTACAGGACACTTGATATTTTCCAGGGTTTAGTCATGCTTTGGTAGTTATTCTGTCTCTGCACAGAAAAATAACAGACTTTCTTCCAATAGATATATTTGCATCTCAATATATGTCCTTGTTAACAGTCAGTAAGACTTTAGTGGGTTTTTCTAAATGAAAAAATTCTCCGTATGTCTCAAAAGTATGGCATACTCTTGCATTTAAATGTTTGTTAGGTAGTATAATATATGCAGCTCTGTCTCTGAATTGTAAATCATTAAAAAAAAAAATCATCTCACAGATGAATGGTAAATTCAGATGCTGGAAGAGGTACTAATTTATATAGGAAGAAGAATGACTCATCTTTTGTGAAAAATTATCTCAATGTACTCAGGAACACCAGCCTCATATCTGTCAGGCTGAGAGAACTTCTGGGAATCTAAAGAGCCTGACATTCCTGTCAGCTCCAACAACGTGTACCCTTAATCAAGATACACACACATACATTGATGAGACATCATTCCTGTCAACTGATCTGAGGCTTTGCCTGCAAAGAGAAGCTACCCCAGAACTCAGAAAGGTGTGAATGTAGCCTGTCTACACCAGGAGCTTGCATTGAACTGGTGTCCTGTGGTAGCTCTTATCTTTTTCCCCTTTAACAAAGGGCAAATATGAAAGCAATCAGAATTTTGCTGGTTTTTATCAACTTTAAGTCAAATTTGATGTCTTATTTATGTCCAGCTCTAGATTTTAATAGGGTACTTTATGTGTTATACTTTATTGGGGAAAAATACAGCACATACAAAAAAGAAAAAAATTAAAAATGTTCAGATTATTTAAGACTCAATAGATTCAGAAAACAGATACATTTAATTGAAACATTACCTATGGTGTTAAAGATACTTGCAGCAGTACAGAAATCTCTTATTTTAATAAAAGACTGAGAAGTTTTACTGGGGATTACATGTAAAAAGTTTGCTGCAGCTGTTTCTGGATATATAGGATAGCTCACAGGCAGTAGATATTTGCAAGGAGGCCATCCTCAGAATAGCTTGAGGACTAACTACCTGTATATCTTTTGCAATCATTTATTTTAGATTGTTTCAAATATAAATAATGTACAGAAAAAAAAAAACCAGCAAAAACACAACAATCCCTGTTTTCTGTGCTTGCTTTCTGGAGTATTCTTCAATAAACTGAGAAGTGGAACATGAAAGATGGTAATTTAATAACCTGAGTCTATAGGCCTGGATTTTCTTCCTCCAAAGAACATTAAAAGGACACAGGGCATTGCAAACATCCCTCCCAGTCTGGATGCTTCTATCTGTGGCGCACGTTCACCCTAAAATAGAGGCAGACAGCATAAAATGCCTGGAACGCTGTCTGTCTGCTTGTCTGTCTTCGTAAGTACTTTCTTGTACTATCTGTGATGAGATGCAAGTGACAGTCTCAGTTTCAATCTGGAATTTCACTTTAGAAAGCCAAAGCATGACAAGTTAATTCTGCTACACAGAACGTCTGCTGAATGCTTTGCAAACCCCTCAAAAATAACATCTTTCATGCGTGCCTTGGCAGGGCAGCCAGGCAGCAACCACACCTCGCTAGCAGAACACAGTCAAGACCACCAAGAGCCCTACAACTGACCAAATACATACACAGGCATTACTTTGATAAGCTTTAGAAGGCAAAAATTAGAATAATAAACATTGGCCATCCTTCTTACCTTAATTTAGCTCTACACTACATGGTGAAATAGCATAAGTTCCCTACATATTTCAGGAGTTAAGAGTAAGTTTTTTCCTCAGACTTGTTCATCAACATTTTGCTTATTTAATGCACCTTAGAGAAATTTAAGCCTACATGATGAAAAGTTATCACAGCTCTTACCCAACTGAACAAAGCTATTCTAATTCAGCAACTGCACTGAAGAGTAGGAAGTAAAATTAACTATTATTTTCAACAACAAAACACAAACTCAAAGGCACAGTAGTCACAAAAAACCAAGATAGCAGGCGTACCCTAATGCATGCAGCCATCTGTGTCATTACAGGGTTCCTCTCACTTAGCAATTACAAGTTTCAGTCTGCAGTAACTCCATTTAAAGAAATGCTACAAGATCCAACAGCAAATCTATGCATTCAGCCTTCCCTGAGTACATTGGTTAAATCACTTAGGATCATAAAGACCAGCTATACCTGAAGATTATTTTTAAAAAATACATATATATACACATAACCAATCTTATTTCTGGTACATGGTTTAAGTTTGGAGTGGAGAAACAGTGGGAAGAAAAAGAAAAGCTGGAGCAAATGATTCTGAACAGCATGGCAGCCAAGTAAATTGCCACCTTTTCCTCAATCTCAAGATAATACCCTCCTACCTACAAGGCAGAGACGAGTTCCTCTTAAATAGGACTCAAAGGACAAGTGCAACCTCTGGCTGCAGGGCTTGGCAGTTGTGAACCAAGTAAAATGTCATAGGCAAGGATTCTGCAGTGGGGCAAGACAAAAGAGAAGGCAGGGGAACCTACAAGTGTTGATAGAAGAAACAGTCCATAATTCAAAGTACTTATAATTTCTGTATTAAATATCACGTTTAATTTATATACTTCTTGTTTCCTCCTAAGATTCTAAAAATCAACAAGCAATTTTAAGATGCCATGAATGCTAACAAAAATATCTTAATAAAGCATCTTCTTTTTTAAGGCCAGTCATGGAGGTTTTATACACTACAGGTTAGATTCTTATATTCAGGATTTCCCAAGAATAAAAAGGGATCTTTTTCTTCTTGTCCAAAAGAAGAAATATAAACCATATCAAATATAGCCTCAGTGTAAATAAAAGGTAACCTCTTCAAAATTACAATATAAACCAGTATGAAAACAAGCTTAAAAAGTAAACTCCATTTTATTCTTAGGCACATCATAGCTATTCAGATTATCTCCTTTGATTTAATTGGAATTGTATCTTTTTCACTGAAATAAGAACGCTGGAAAGTGTGGTTCGTAAAATATAGAAAAATCAAAAGATAACTATGATGTCTTGTAAACCCAAAAATCATGGCTGCAAATATGAAAAAGATTAGAAGAGTTCATTCTCCTTCCAGTCAAGATAAATCTGAGCCACTAAAAATACATGGAAAGTTACAGTAGGTTATAAGGACTCCATGAAGGGGTTATTTGAGCTCATTTTCAATATAGAAAACAATCATTTTTCACATCATTGGCCAATTAAATGAGTTCAAACAAACCTCTCATATCCTGGGGCAATGCATATTTGCAAGTAAAAAAAAAAAAAAAAGCACTCCATCTTAGAAATCCAAAGTAGGAGATCAAAGGAAAACACATAACAATACCATAATGCAAATGAGGTTTTGCCTGGGAAATAAAAAGCTCTGCAAAAAAAGTCCACGACAGCAGAATTCCTCGAGCTCAGAGTTCTATAAAGCCAGTTAGCCGGGTTTGACTCATCATCTTTGAGAACAAAAGCCTGACCCTGAGGAAAAGAGCTGGGCTGTTGGAGAGGCAGTTTCAGCTCCCCAAAGTTTGAAGCTTTGGAAATGCTTAACTTCCACTAAAATGTTATCTATGACTTTTTTTGTTCATCTTGAAGTGATTATATCCTATCTGCCCTGCACAACATGAAGAACAAAAAAAATCCATTAAAATAAGCAACCTCAGGAACAGTAGAATTTTTCAGTCAGAATAAAGACCTAGGGGTCCAAAAGCCTACAAGGAACTGCAGTATATTATTCCCTGATTTTAGACTCTCTGACAACCATCTTAATAAATAATGCTTCCAATTTTGTAGCGTTAAGGTACCAGGGGAAAGTGGGTGAAATATTCCATTGAAACTCCGAGGCAGAAGTTACAGTTATTGAAGGCTCCAGTTATTGATGTTTGTTCCCTCCTGTAAAATTACCCAAGGACTTTTTACTTGCAAGCCTTCCAATTTATCAGGGTACTAAGCTACCACTACACCACTCAGTGGTTATTGTTCGCTCTCCTTCCAGATACTTTATGTAGATAAGCCATTTGTAATGCTGAATTTTGATCGCCTTGGGCCCGCAGGAGTCTGAGCCCATGTGGGCTCTGGAAGGCTCAGCTTAGACTTGGGTGAGCATTGATGTTGTCAGAACACACAGCTGCTTTGATCATGGCTCAGGTCTCACTGTTAGTCCTAGAGGACACAGAGGTCACCTGGAGTCAGACAAGCACAATGAAGAGAAGACGCTTCCCTGCAAAACACACAGCCCTAAAGTCTCTGCCGAGGAGGTGAACTAGGAAAACTACAATGCATACAAGACAGTACAAGGGGCCAGGTGGGCAGGAGAAGAAAAGAGAACAAAAAGATGAGGTTGTCTCTGTACACAATGAGGTAGGCACAGCCCTCCAACTATGCAATTTTAAGTGTGTAGCAACAGAGGAGTTCTCAATGTTTTCAGACCTCATTTTACATCTCCATGTAATTTGCAGGTGAGATTTGCCCATTTTATTTGCACATACTTCACTTGAATGTACTTGTGAATACACATCCAAGTCCACTCTTTTCACAATATTAGCGTAATACCCAGGTGTACCCACAGGCCCAGCTCCAGCTAATGCCTGAACTATTCCTGGCACATCACCAAGCAGCAGTGACTATAATGAACGACAACAGCAAAGACGTGATAGCCTTATCTTTGGGGCAAGAGCTCTCAAAGCTCCAGAAACTCATCATTTTCTAATGCAAACCTGAGAAAGGAGGGAAATATGCTTCCACTAAGCAGCAGTCTCACTGGGGCCTCCACTTATGATAACATTCACAGGAGCTTAGAAAACTTCCTCTAATAAAACAGTCAGTAAAGACTCATACAGGACAAATGCATCAAAGAAAACAGAGAAGCAAATAGCCATTCTGACTACACTGGTTCATAACTTCGTATTATTTTTAAAATTTTTTCCTGCTAATTTTTCATTTATTATCTAGGTCTGTGGCAAAAAATTGTTTTAGGGGCTGTTAATTAAGAGATCTTAAGCTAATTTAAAATTTAACACTTGGGTAGTTACCAGCTTCATACACAAAGAAAAAGGACATAACCTCAAACATAATATCAAAAAATTCAAAATTCAGCAATACAAAGCAGCAATTCGATTACTTGAAACCCCTTCTTTCACATCAATATTCTTGCAATTCTTGCCATCAAGAAGTGCAGCTGTAGTCAGCCCTGCAGCAAGAAGTTTAAGACTTCAAAGCTAATTTTTCAAAGGCCTTTCAGTTTGTTTGTGACAACAGTGGTTTTATTTCAACTCCAGAGGTCCTTACAACTAAAAATACTAAGATAGGGGTACATATATGGGTGTCCCTTGAATGCAGACTAAGATCAAGTAAGAGACTTTTTTATACAGTAACAATCAACAGGCAAACCACAGTGCCATGTGAGGTGCTTGGGAGCTTAGGACTGTAATGCAGACCTAGGAAAGCCAATAGTACACAGCAGTGGGAAACTGCCATTTAAATAAAAATTTTCTTTGTAAGGCTAAAATATAACACACCTCTTACAAAACTTTCATTTTTGAATTGCCTTCTTTATATGCTCTCCCTCCCATCACCTCCCCTGCAGCTCTTACAGATTGCAGGTCCTGTGCTGCTGCAGCTCTCCTCACCATGCCAAAAACCATTCAGAGCACACCGAGTCAGCACTGCTGACTCCTACCTCCCCCTTCTCCCCCGAGGGAAATCACTCCTAACCACAATCTTCATTGCCTGAAGATCAAAATATGTGGTAATTACCTTTGTTGCAACTTCCACCCCCACCTGCAGTGCTCAGGATAAAGTTTTCAGGCATGACAAGTACCTGCACAGTCTTGCAGTGTGTCACAATGCCTGACAGGCTAAATTAACACTGGTGATGGGAAAAATATGCTATCAGAGAGATACAGCACTAAAATAGGGCAGCTTCGAACCAGCTCCAAGCTTTAAAATTGGAAAGCCTGATGAGTAAAATCAGTATATTAATACCTGTTATTAGGAAAAAGATGTATCTAGCAGTTTTTAGAAATAAAGCTGTGACTGTGAAGATAAATGTACCGGTACAATACATAGCCTACATCTACACTGTTCAAGGGTCATCACAGCATTGCCTAGGAGTGGTCCCAAGCACACCTGTACAGCTCCTGGGAACAAGGTCCAAGTTCCTTCACATGGAGTCAGGATACAAATCTGTCACAGTCTCGCATCTGTCTCACAATATTCTCCTCAGTAACAACAAGAAAATGAAACTTTCTATTCTTGCAGCTTCTTATGTCAATTTTAAGGCTTCCACACCAGTAACTCAGACTTTGGCCTACAACACTGATGAAAATAATCTTTAAATGGTTCAACAGTATGAATTTGAGTTAATTGTAATTTAATTTTATTCTATTTTGTTTTGGCAGCTTGTCCACGAGACAACGAAGGAATGAACAGAAATTTTAAAGAGTCTCTGCATTTCTAATTGCACTGGCATAATTCACTTCTGCCTATAATCTGATCCTCTCTTAATGCTGCTATAGCCTGGATGTCTTCTAGATTAGCAGTTTTCCCTACGTGTCAGAACACTACTGCTGACCAAAAATCCTTTTCCATCTTGCTTTGTAAATGTCAGATTCTTTTTGTCTCTAGATTGCATTCTTTTCTCCTGACTTATCACACCAGCTTTCTCCTACAACTTGGAGTATAATAGATAATAATCTTTTTTCTTGATCTCAAGTCTAAGTTTATGTTACAATTGTAAATTCTTCATGGTCTGCCTTACTCTCTAGTCCCTTTATAGTCCAACAGCTGCATCAGCTATCAAGCCACTGTCATATACTTGGAATCATCACCCGTCAATCCCAACCATCCTCACAGCCCTTTCAAGTATCATCTTAAAGATTCTAGACTAAGCAACACCTCTTTCACATTCATCAGCGATCCTGATGCCCTGTATTATTCTCCTGCTTAGAGGCAACTGAACCTGTTCCCATACACGTGATTTTTAACAATAGTGGGTTTGTATTTCTAGGCCCACTGGGGAAAGTAAAAATACTTTTTGGCACTAGAATATCCTTATGCTCAGTTTTTAACATGGACGATGCCTTAGAAAGGCAAACAAGAAGTGATAAACCTGGCTCAGTGAAGCTGGTTTGGCACATTCAAAAACTTTCAAGATGTCCTACTGCTATATATGCATATGTAGATTCACGTCCTTTTTAAGGAAAAGCAAAGGGCACTAAGTAAGAAGAAACTGATACCAACATTTTGAGATATAAAGCCCTCTGTGGATGCAAATCCCAAGAAATCTGCAGAATCAAACATCTAGATTTAACTTTTCAAGCGGTGACAGAGTGAAATGCTTCAACATCTTGAGAGTAGATCTTGTGGGCATTTGAGTGTCTCAGAATTGCCTTTCTGAAATTCTCAGCCTCAGTGAACAGGCAAGCTTGCTAAGCACTTGCTAAAATATTCAGACGAGATAATGGTCTCACTGCTAGTGCCTAGGTGCAAATTTGCCCTAATTCTAGTTTTAGAGGACACTGTCTTTCTTTCAAAATGCTACAGTCTATTCTTAATGCTATAATGGTTGCAGGTTTATTGGTAATATCACTGTTGGTACATAGAGTTCAACATTAAAAAATAAACTCAAAATTCACAATCTGAGGCACCTGCCCAACCCTTCATGGAGACCAGCATCTTCACTGCCTAAAGCAGCACTTTAAAGTTATAGCTTCATCATGCACATTTTACACACACACAGACACGTCCCCTGCCACTGCTGATACACATTAATCACTTTCACAGCATAGGGTGCTTTCCCACCCCAACTTCTTCAACAGTATGGTCTAAAGAAATTGGAAAAAAAACAAAACAAAAACTTGAGAGCAAGCAGCTCAGACCAGAACTCAACATCTATCTGAAAATTCAGTCTTCTCAGATTTGCCCAACTGCATGATTCCAGCTATAGAAACGACAGATGTTATTGCAGGCTGTTTCTTGCACTATCTCAAATGCATTATGAATTTTGAGAACTTGCCCAGGAAAAATGACAACCCAGAAAGTTACTTCAATCATCAGGTTGCACCCAGAGTTGTGTGGTTGTAGAGGAGGCTCTACCTCAGAGACCCAGAACAAACAAGATGCAGCTAATTATTTACATTCTGGAATTCAGTGAGAGAAATATGACTTGCAGCAGCTCAAGGCATAGAAAGACAAAAGAAAAAGCCCCCCCAAAAAAACCAAAAAGGAGGAAGGCATGCAGCTGCAGCAAAATGCTGTCTTCAACAGGAATGTGAAGACTGTAACTTATCTGGGAAAATGACTAATTCTGTAGCATAGAAAAATGTAAGCCTAAGGATTTTGTCTGTGGTATTCAAAGTTATTATTTCAGGCTCCCACAAATGCAAAAAAAACCCACCACCTTTTTTTCCATTCATATGCAATTCATACTTTTAAGATATCCCAGAAATAGCTATATACAAATGCATATAGGCATATACACTAAACATATGTGAAGTAGATAGACAGAGATGTATACTAAGTGAAAGTTATTTTTATGAAATTCAATGAAATCTATAGCCAGTTAAGGAACCACAAAACATACAGGGTCCTTCACATATAAACATACGAAACAATTTTTACTAAGGAACCAAAAACGAAATAAACTACAGAGTTCATATTTTCTCTGCCTCAACTGAAGACAGGCTTCAAAATGACATAGTCCACGCAGTTGGATCTTCATTTCTCCAGATTAACACTACCAATAATGTTGTGGGATAATGAGGCAAGTCACTGCCTCAGAGCTTCAAATTCCTCTGAAGAGAGTCAGCTGACAAATACATTATTAATTTCCTAACTTCAGTCATCAGGTGTGGCAAAATTATTTCCTGACAGGGACAAAGCAAATGGAGTCAAAATTAAGAAAGAGCACCAAGGAAGCCCAAGCTCACAGAATTGCAGTGCTGAAAAATGGCAGAATGATATAAATAAAAAAGGCTGGCATATAAATCTCTGTGATGTCTTATGTAAATTCTGAAAGCTTACTGATGTTATTAAAGCACTGCAGCATTTTGTCTGGCACTGAGCGATAGTGGGATTTTTCTTGGACTTTTGGAGGTTTTGGCTATTTGGTTCCCAGTTAATACAGTAAACAACAGATCACTTGTTACCCATCAATTGTTGAATGGGCATGCTCCTAACCATATAATCACAGACAAAAGTAACTTGCCTATACCACGTAGGAAGCACAAAGGTGATATTTCAAACCAGATTGTAACCCTACTTTAAAACGTGCTTTTCCTTCTATTGTAATCTCGTGGTTTAGGCATCACTAAGGGTTACACAGCAGCATTACCCAACAACAGCTTTGCCATTATAATTCTTACTGCTCAGGTAGAATTCAAATGATTTCCACTGGTATTATCAGGTCTAAAGTAGCTTTCACAAATTAGAAATTACTTACAGAGCTTACTTTTAATTACCTTAAATTAGAGAAATTAATGAAGGCAGAGAAACAAATAGGGCATAATTGTCCTAATGTAGGAGTATTATTTATGCCATACTAAATAATATTTAAGTATAAAATGCTTCATACTACTAAAATAAAATTCAGCATAGCAATCTCTGCTGCAGATGTATTCCCTTCACTGGGTTAAGTCCAAAAACATTTATTTACAAGTGAAGAAGTACTAAAGGTATACAATTAAAAACAGAGCTTTGTACATCTAAGAACCCCCAAATAAGCCTTTACACAAGAACATGATTGTATATTAGCACTTACTCAGAAATAGCAGTGTGAATCAATGAAAGGGATTTTCCAGTTTATCTCACATGCCTCTCATTTAAGTAGGAAAATTATTAAAGTTAGGATAACCCATATGAGGAAAAATATACTTACAGAGAATCTGGAGATATCTGCAGACAAACTTCACTTTTGGTGAGTATTTTAACCCCTTTAATTTTATAGTATTTAAATTTGCTGAGGGAAGTTGAGTTCTCACTAACCTTGAGGGGGAATATAAACTCTCCAGGACTCTCCCTCATCCTTTTTAACTTTTTGTCTCACAGCTGTCGTGAATAACTCCCATAAGCACAATGGCAGCAGTAGCCACTGGGCCAGCAATTTAACCTACATGTCTCATAATGAGTCTGACTTTACTCACCTGAACCCTGCTGGGATTTAGTCAGATCCAGCTGTGTGCTATCACTGAGGACCAGCAACCACCTACCCAAATTCTCCTACCCAAGACAGCTGCAGGCCTGGATGGTGGTTAGATGGTGAGATTTACAGACAGGAGTCCAGCTGGCAAACCACCTCCATAGTAAAGGGAAAGGCAAATATTGGCAAGGCCCCTACCAATCGACCTGGAAGCAAAGTCCTTCCCAAGCCCAGTTCTTATGACTAGATCATTCAAAGAGATTTCAAACAGACAAAATAATCTTAGAACAGTTTTCCCCTCCAGTTACTTTCCTATCTCTTCTTGAGGTTTGTAGAAAAAGCCATAAGAAATACAAAACTCTAGCAAGAAAACAAAGCATAATGCAACTGTCCAGTTACATTTGGGGGCAAGGAGGAAGAAATTACTTTTTGACTATGCAGGAAATATATTTCAGCTCTAAAGTGAGTCAAGTCTACACCTACTGTAACTTCATGTGTTATGAATGCACCAAACATCATATACCATTTTTACTGTCCCCAATACACATGGAGACTGGTCATTGAAAAAATCCCAAATTTTTAGGCCAGAAAGGGTTACTGCAGTCTTGCAGCATGACACACAATGCATACAAACTCACATACAGATGGGGGTTTTTTTCTTCAGACAGATTTAAGCTTTGTTTTTTGAAAGTTTGGGATTAAAAAACCAATTAATTTCTCAGAGTTCATTTTCCAAGGTCAGCCATTCTTCTATTTAAATTGCACTCACAGATAGAAAGGGTACCTTAGGTTGGGTACCTTTTTCTAATTTTGACTTACCAGAAAGCCTTTGTCGTAAATACTTACACAGCTGATATGGAAATGTGAGCAAGTTATCACAGAAAAAGTTAAGGTGTTCATTTCTCAATCAACAACTGCTCTTATCCCATGGACCATGTGAGGCAGCTCACCTTCAGGGAGAAGGTTGCCAGCCAGTTGCCAGTCATCCCTCTGCACACTTTTATTGTCTCCCTATTCACATACCAGAGGAAGGTCTCAAGAAGTAGCTTGTCCTATTTTCCATGTGCAAGCTCACAGATAGCCCTGCAACATTTTCACCTCTAGTTTTACAAGAACTGAGATTTCTCAAGGTGCCAGGATTCAAAAGGTTGCCCCTAACAGGGATAAAGTGTTACCCACACTTTAGCTTTCTTTGCCTTTCATTACTGCACAAGTTGTGACAGCCCATTCCCATCAGATGATGTGACTTCCACTACATTACAGTACCATTTATCATATTTCCTTATGTATTTGAGTATTCCAGCATGCTCCTGTTGCTCATGTAGCCTTCTAGCATGCGAACAGAGGCAATTTTAAATATATTCCTTACATGCGCCTTTGTGCCAAGTTAAATGATATAACGTATGCGAGAAGGTTTTCAAGGAGATGTGCTGAGAATTTGAAATTGGTGCAAGATCTGAGAAAGAAAACTCCTGAAGTGGTAAGCACTGGAAGGTCACTTGGTCAAAGAAAATTTTCCATTTCCTTGCAGGACATCAGACACAGTCAATGTTTGGGAGTGCAGAGAAAGCACTTATTAATAACTTCCTAATTTCTGTAGTCTACAACTCAATTTTCACAGCTGAGTTAGAAATGCAGAAAGAAAAGCAGTGATAAGCTGTTCTAAAGGATATTTTTATGAACTAATTTTTCAGTCTTTCCCTCACTGCTGAAATTAAACATCTTCTGAAATCCACAGAATACACTTGTACAGGTTCCTTCCCAATTCTACTGCAAACCTCACCAGTAACTAAATACATTGCTTCTAGTTGCCTGTTTTTCTCAAAAACCTGGGTTTTAATTATTTTTTTCCTTCATGAATACATCAGGAGCATCCTAATTTCATTGTTTTTAATAAGATATTCTCACAGGTATCACTGGACCACACTTTGCAGGTGCTGATCACTTTTAAAAAAATCAGCACACTGATTTTGGGTATTATCTTCTAAACATATGTTATCTAAGCCTAAGGGCCTAAAACTCTTCTCTATAGTCTCTGGGGGATGGACATTCCTCTTCTGAAGATTCCTCTCCCTTTTGAACTATTCTATATGTAACCATACATGCAGGATCTTGCATTCAACTGTAAGAATGGTAGGACTTGATTTGGAGGTTTTTTTAACACCCCTTTTTCTGTTGTTGTCTTGTACCTAATTAAGGGATTGACAAAAATCAAGTCATCAGTTTGTTTGGCACTTTCTGTTCTAGAATTAATAAGTATTCAGTCAAAAGAACAAAAGGTCTCCCTAGTTTTGCATGGCTCTTTTCGATCCACTGAACTAATTATAATCAAAGACATTCTATAGTCTCTTTCTGGCAGTGTTTTTGAAAGCAGAACTCTTTAGAAGTCACTGCCCTCAAAATCCTTTCTTGGAGCAGGTAATGGTCCTACTTTTTTGAGTCTTGCAAAGGTGTACGTGTGCATTTCAGTTAGGACACGCAAGTACATTAGAGAAACCTGAGCATTTTACAGTTTCTCCAATTTATCTTAGGTGGGATTCATCCCACATGAAATAATCTGTGGGATATGTCTTCCATGATCCCTCAAAGATAGATCTGTAAGAGGAGAACTTCATTGCCTTTTTGTGGCGTTACGTTTTTGTTAAATGGTATGCTCTGTGTCACCCCTTGAAAAATGTATGGTATATTCCAAGTGTGTAACCCTCCCCTAACGCATCATGTCTCTGTAATCTCATTGGCCCAAGTTTGATTCCGCGCCCACTTTGGATCTCCCTGTAAAGGCGTGTGAAGGAGGCCAGGCGCTCTCTTGGACTCTTGGCCCGGTGGTCCCCTCTGTCCCCTAGGCTCTCCCTCTCTCCTTCTTCCCCCCTCCTCCCTCAGAGACCATGCTGGTCCCCGGGGTCCTCAGACCCCCAATAAATCCTCATCTAATTAGCACCCTCAGAAGCCATGTGGAGTCCCCTTGCTTGCCTGCTGCTGCTAACGAACATAGAGCCTAAAGGGCCCCCTGGGGACCCCCCCGGGGGGGACCCTGGACGCAACGCAACACCTTTTCACCCAGACAAGTAGAGGAGACATTTGGGACACAGTCATAAAGCCAAAGCAAAAATTATTGCTGAGTGAAAGAAATAAAGAGGTAAAAATATAGGACAAAGATGAATTTCAGACAAGGTTTGAAAATAGAGGAAAGCAGAAAAAAACTACAGCTTTTCACCACTTAGACTTATTTAAGAAACCCTGTGGTTTTTTAAAGTACTGAATTAGATAAACCCTGCAGTTAAAAACCCAACATGTTCTGGTTTGAATTTTCTGCAGCATCAGTGCAGTGAAAACAGTAAGAAAACCGGTTGTATTGTCTAGCATTGTACAACATACTAATTTTCAGCATCAGTTGATCATAAAATTACATATCTTCAGTGTAAAGTTCTGCATACTGGGACAGTGGTTAACCCTGCTGAAGTCAACTACAAAATTGCGCTATGTCCTAAGGAAAGAGGTGGTGAATCATAGGGCTACACAACAGTAAATGGATAAACCCCAACATGTTCCATCTGTACTCTGCAGAAAGACTGATGAATTATTCTTTGCTTGTCACATCACACTGCCCTTTTACAGGCATGAAAGCTCCTGGGATGTGTTCCAGAGAGGAAATCCCTGGCAGCTGCTGACTGCTGGTGAGAGGGACTACTGGTGTCACTTGGGAAGCCACTGTGGGGGATTATTCAACTAAAACTTTTTTTTGCATCACTCATCAGAATTGTCCCTGGCCTATCCATTTCTACACAGCAAGCAAACCCCTCTTAGCACGTTCTGTGGTCCTACTCTAACCATACTTCAGGATTTACTCAGGTAAAACCATTAATAAATAACCACGGGAAGATTCGGAAAATGCCACAAAAGCTACTCAATTCAACATCTCCTTCCCCCTCTAACGTTTCCCACCGAAAATGCTATGAGAACTGTGACAGCAAACAGTTCCTTATTGCTCCATACTTTACGCATACTGAACACGCGAGGGCAGAAAGGAATCGGGACCACTGAACGCAGAGCTTCGTTTTCTTGTTAAAAATGCCTTCCACACAGAACTACCACGTGCTTTTCTGTTTCAGGGTAAAACCTGTCATGTTGGTGCAGCAAAACGTGCAGCACTTGGACATCATCTGCCGCTTCCTCCACTGATCCTTTTCCCCACACAGACCACCCCCCCCCAAAAAAAAACCCCAAACCCTTATCCATCCAGCATAATCCCCTCCTTCTTGGAAAACGCTCCTCCTTTGAGTCCGTTTCATTAAATATTAACTTAGAAACGGCGAGCGCCGTGTTTAAAGCACCCCACGTTCCTCGCGCACCTAGGAACGGCGCACAACAACGGTGATGCGGGGATGTGGGGGAATATGCGGGGATGTGGGGCGTGCACCAAGCCGCACCGCGCTTCCCCCGTCCCCAGCAGCCCCCCAGGACCCGGCGGGCGGCCCCACCCCAGCCCCTGTAACAAAGGAGGCCCGAGGGGCGGCAGCTGGCGGTGTGAGCGGACCCGCCCCGCCACCGCCTCCTCCCCAGCCGGGGGCGCTGCCGCCGGCCCCGCGACGCCTCCTCTCTCCCTGCGCGGCTCCCGCCCTTCCCCGGCGGCGGCGGCGGCTCGGTGCGGCCGGGCGGGCGGGCTGGCTGTCGGGCGGGGTGTCTCCCGGCCGTGCCCGGATGTGCTGCCCTGACTCATAGCCCGCCGCACGCAGGCTCCGCGCCGCGCCCCGCTCCGCGCACACGCCTCCCGCGCCTCCCTCCGCGCCGGCGGAGAGGCGGCGGCTGCAGGAGCAGCAGCAGCAGAAGGAGGTGGTGGAGGAGGTGGAGGAGGCCGCGGCAGCACCATGGGTAAGTCGCCCCGGCCCCGCGCTGTGCAGCCCTTGCCGCCGCCCCTCTGCCCCCGGAGGCCGCCGCCCGCTCTTCTCCGGCGCGCGGGAAGAGGTGGCTGGTGCAACTTTCCCATCGGCCGCCTCCCTCGCAGAGCCGGGGAGGAGGCTCGGGGCTCTGCCGAGCCCCCCCGGTCCCCCCGGCGCTGCCGCGGCCGCTGCCCGGCCCCTGCGGCGCAAAGTTTCCGCGGCTGCCGCTGCGCTGCCGCCGCCCGCCCGATGCGCCCATCCCGGGGAGCTCCCGCACGGCACTCGCGGAGCCGGGGCTGCGTTCCGGGTTAGGGGAAAGATCAACTCCCCGGGCGCCAAGGGGGAGCTCAGAGCAAGGAGTTATGTAAGGTACCCCCAGGACGCTTTCTCAGTTACTGTTTGCATAATGGAGATAAGTTGGGGTAGTACGTTTAGATTGTTTTGTAAGCTCTGCTCATTGTTTGAGGAAGACAAGCGTTCTCGTATTTTTCCGTCTTTTAGAGCGTTAATCTTGCCCAGAAATGCAGCCATGTTACCTCTCCCTGGTCTTGAGATTAAAAATTAGTTTCATGCTGATTGACACTTGTATGGAGTGACCAACAAATGCCACACGAGACCAGGAAGCATGGTATTTGGATTTTCTTAACAGAGCTGCTGGTGAATTTCTCTTGCCTTCTCCGCCTCATCCTCTTGCACAAAGCTACAGCCCTCCCGGTATGAAACAGCCACCATAAAACAAATTTTCCAGAAATCTGGCTGTAATGTAGATCCTCGGGATGGGTAGGAGGTGCCCACGTTGAGCTGCCGAGGACCCAGCCAGTCTGCCAAACGTACTGGTGGGATCAAGGTTCCAGGTCCAGAGGGTGAGGAACTCTGGTTCACAGCTATGCTAAGGAGGTAGCAGCTCGGGGATTTGACATCAGCACTTCCTGTGGCCTTAGGTATATCAATAGTTTCTTTTCAGATCACATGCATCTTTCACTTTTAACTAGAAGTTTCCATGGAAGGAAGCTGTTTCCGTGCCTCAGTTTTTCTGGTTGTGAAATGAGGTTAAATACTTATTTAACTCCTTTACAGCAGTGGAAAACCTTTGAAGAATTGCTCAAACTAAAACCTGCCAGGCTCAGACATGAGGAATAACTGTCAGATTTCATCAGAGTTAGGTTAAACTCTAACAATGTAGTTAAGATCTCTTTTTCGTGAGGGTTGAAAAGGCAAAATACCGAAATTTAGTTTGCCTATGCTTCCTGTCTCCATTCACAGAGTAAGACTATTAATGTCATCATTCTGGTCAAAGTCTAGCTATTTTGGCTTCCAAAAATAGTAATTTCAGGGCATTAGCTAAAACCTGCTCAGAAAAGCTGGTGCAGAATGAGCGCATCACTCCTTTTTAGAGGAAACTACACTTCAGTTGCAGGCAAGTTTGTAAACAGCTTGAGAATCTGCTGCAAAATCTTGCTGCAAAAGTAAGAGCAGTTATAATTATTTTCAGGAAGACTGAAATAACTTGCCTGTAGACTCTGTCAGCACCTGTCCATAATAGGCCAGAGAGATTGCTTGTGAAAGTACCAAGGAAGGGTTTTTCTGGGCTTTTTGTATTCTTCACATGTCAAGGTCTAATTTAACTGTCTCTAAAATCAAAGTAAACTGTAAGTAGCTTCTGCAGCAGCTCTTGTGAGTGGCAAAGATTGAAACCAATTTCACCTTGGCTGACAACTGTAACTTAGATTTTTCACGTCTAAGATCTATGTTTAAGCTTATACTGTCAATGCAGTAGATTCCCTCCTTTAGGTTATAGCTTTCTTTTTGGTAACACGTAGCATAAAAGCTGAAAATCCTTAGAATTAAATCAAGGAGGAATTTGTTCTTCCCATGGCTTTTATATCTTCCCAGAAATCGTGCTCAACAAACAAGTGTTTCTGGCAGAGTGTGCAGTGATGTCTTACATTTAAACATATGGTCTTTTCAGTATTTATGGAGGTTGGCATAGTATTAACTGGTTTGTATACTAAAGATACAATATGGAAGCCCAAGCAGATATATTCTAAATCAAATCGAAAGATATCTGTAGTTAAAAACACTTGTTATGCATACATGGATCTGCCTTATCTTTACTGTTTAGAAACATGTTCTGCTACACTGTTTCCATGTGTGTGTTCCTCTGAAGACATTACCATGGCAGTTGTTTCCTCTTGAAGGGTTGCTCTTTCCTCTCACTAACACAAGTTCTTTCCAAAATTGTAACTTCTGTTGCTTGCATTTATAGTTTGTAAACTGTGTCTGAGTAGAGTGTGAAAATTATTCAACTTCTGGCTTTGAGAGGTAGGTGGCCTTAAGTAGAGCTGGCAGTACAGAATTTTCAATACTTTAGGTGACATGTGCACCACCACTACTTTATTTCTGTTGTTATAAAAACACTTACAAGGCTTTTACTTTTCAGTTACTAATGTAATGCTTCAGTTTCACAATGAACAGTCCCTTGCCTCAGTCAATTCTTGTTTTTAACCTCGAAAAACACAACTGATAAACTTGTGCAATCACACTATATCCAAGAAAATCTTTCCATTTTAGAGCAGTGACCTATGGTGGTTATTGTAAGCAGGCTGCAATTATTCCTCGGATGTAAATGAATGAAATAAAAATTAGGAAGTCTTCTTACAATTTAACCACTCAGCAGTAATCCATTGAGCCCAAAAGATTGAAAAACACCACGGATGGGAGTTTGTATGCAGAATACAAGAACAGGATACAGTTGTTTTCATGACACTTATCACTTTGTTTGAAGTGTCAGTTACAGTCTGTAATAATGAAAGCTCGTAAAAATATTCTTCCATTTTGAGAGTCCTGGTCTTGTTAGCTGGAAATGGAAGGCAGCCTCTGCTCAGACCTAGGTGTTTAGTTGGGCAACAAATTGCATAAGCAGCCTACTAGGCACTCTTTACAATACCTAGCATTCAAGGCTCAGTGACAAAATATGTAAGATTCCCAGTCTGTAACATAGATGGATTTGTGTTAGTACTGTCCATTTAGTTGTTAGAACAAAGTTGTAGTATTGCTCACCTCCCAGATATGGTCAATTTTCTCTCCCACTTTCCCTGAAGAATTAGCACATGCGACCAGCTTGGTGGTTGTGAAACACTGAATTCAAACTGAACCCCAGAGCAGGGTGTAACAAACCATTGCCTATCTTCAGCATGATGGTTCATTAGATAGAGGAGGCAGGAGGATGTAAAGCTTCAGGCATGGCTCTGTCCAATATTGCTTTTGGGAAGATAGAGTAGACCAACCTGCTTTTGATCAAAAAAATGTAATCAAGTAGCTTCAGATGCAACAAATGAAAACTAATGGGGAAAAGTCTTCCATCTTGAGCTCTTTTGCTAGTTTTCTTACATGAAATGTAGATCTGACAAGAGCTATGTCAATTGCACAAAAAGATAGTTTGTAATTCTTTTGAAGTTTTTGCTAAAACGATGAGACTTCTAACACCACCAGCATATTAGTTCTAGCCAGCCAGAATACACCAGTTTAAGCCAGTATAAAGGGTTGTTAGCATTTTTTGAAAAAATGAGGCGGCTTTTGGTAAAAGTCTTCTCTTTAAAACCTAAACGGAGAAGGAACTGCTTTTAGACTGCATCTCTTGCTTCAGTAATGTTCCTTGAAGTGTGAAGTGTGCTTTTAAAGCAGCCAGAAAGGTTAGGTTACTTGTGACTGACCTTCCTCAATGAATAACTGTTCCTGTTATCAGGCAAGTCTTTGTGATCTTCTGTTACTATGTGAGACTGAAACCAACCAATTTTGTCTTTAGCTTTAGGTTAAAGGCTTCATTCACAAGCATGTTTCCTGAGAACAGAAGATTCAGAGTTAGTTTCAGAAGTCTGTGAGGAACGTCTGGCTTTCTGTAGCATCAAACTGAAAGAGGAAAGGGCAGAAGAACAGCTGAAACCTGAAGGAAACAAAAGCAGTAATAATGGAAATGAGAAAGCTACCAAGACAAGAATAGAAGGGAACAAAAATCCCTTAAGGGAAATGCATGAAGGGAGAGAAATACTAGAACTGGAGATGGATGAATAGAACAACAGAGGACAGAAGTAGGAGGAAGAAAGAAGGCATTCTACTCTATGTCCCTTCCCAAAACATAAAGAAAATAGCTAGGATAATGTAACTAAAATCAGATAATTATTACTCTCTTTTTTTAAATGGTACCAGTTGTATGCTGCTGACAGTCCTTGAGAAGACACATTATGATTTTCCATCTTTCTCAGGTAAAGCTGAATCATTTCTGGAAGTTCTCAAAATTAAATTATATATAAATATGTAAAACAAAAAGAAGATAAGAAAACAAGTATTTGTTCCAAAAAAAAAAAAAGAAGGGAAAATAATGGCACTACTGTTTGACAGGAGAGAAGGCTATGGAGATTCTTCTGTGGCATCTGTCAAGGAGGTTGGTTGTTATCCCTTCTTACCTCTGTCACAGGATGAAGTTCATGTTTTAGGGTAACAAAGGGACATTAGACGGTGACCTAGTTACTTATGTAAGTGAAAACCCACTTTTCAGTGCTGACTGGTCCACCTGGGTCTGTTCACATGCTGTGCTCGAGAAAATGAGCTTTCCTGCTGTCCTCATACTGTTGAAGGCATTACTTTGCAGATGCTAACTTGTTTCCAGATTAAAATAGATTAGGAACTACATCTAAGCTTCTGGAAATTAGGTGTCTTGAAATGTTAATATGTGTTCTCCAGCTAATGGAACAGTTTATCTAATGGCAGTTTGAATTTTAATTAGACAAGGAGCTTTTCTTATGAAGGGATTTTGTAAGTAGCAGCTTTCACTGCAAGGACAATCTCCCAGGGCCTCTTTTTGTTAAATATGGTACAGAAAATTGTTTCTTTTTACAGATTTTATTATAATGGCAACCAAATGAAATTTGTTTTGGTAGAGTAAAATGGTGGTTAAAAGCCATGTATTTCTGAATGTTGAGGTTCCTTTTAGTGCAAAAACATAGCTGATGTGTATTAGAATTTATGTGTGCTCCAGATATGCCTAATAGAATTTGTAAACCCTCTGGAACAAGTGGCTGGGGTTCAAGGAGCCTCACAGCTGTGCACAGAGCCTGGCAACGTTTGTTCAGCCTGAGAACTGCACAGCTCTGGCTTTGGGAGCTTTGAAGTTGTGCAGAAACCCCGGTGATCTCATATGGTTCTTAAGCTATAGTTCAAGTAGATTACAAAGTTGGCAGATGCCCAGAAGAATTTGTCAAATCTGTAAACCAGATAACTGCTGTTCATTTTATCTCCAGGTAGAGGACAGAATTTAGTGCATGATGCTCTGGGACTTGCAAATAATTACTGGATGCCTTAACTGTACAAGTGTAAGTGTGCACAGGCAAGGCATGTGTCTTAGAAATATCTCTGACCTGAAGCACTTTCAGATACAACTCCAAATTATGGTAAGAGATATCAGGGAAAAAATGTGTGTATGTCTGAAGTAGTTGAAATTAACAGTATGCATAAATTGACAGCATGGATGCATGTATAAAGTTGTGTTAAACTTTTCAGTTTAAAATGCATGAAAGGCTTTCATGATTTCTATTTCTAGGTAAGATAAATGTATTATAAAAATCATATTTACACATTTAAAAATCAGGGGAAATAAGTCTTTTCAAAATCAGTCTCTTGCAAAGGAAATTTTCTTAGTGATCCACTTCAACAGTAGGTTCCATTTCCTTCATATTTAACAACTCATACAGACTGCCTCCTAGTTGTGTATTATAGGAACATCTGAGGCATTTGTCAGTTCTGAGCTTTTATCAAAACACTGAGCTATTCATTGTGTTAGTGATAACTCGGGGAGGTTCATCAAAGTTAATCAGTGTTTGAATTCATCAGTTGGTTCCATCTGCTGATACTTACCAGCCTGATGGACACAATGATTTTGAGGATATACACAAAATTTATGTATAATTTCATTGTTTTTGTTGACCTTTCCTATCAGTTGACTCAGATTTGACAAGTCTTTTCAGTATCTGATTAAATCCAGTTAATCAATATTTAAATTCACATGGTGAATAGCAGCCTTTCTTTCAGATTTCCTGTCTTTGCTCTGCAAGTGTATTTGGGAGTAAGACTGGACAGAGAGATGGAGACTGAGAAGACTGGGATTGAAGGAGGAAAGCAGCTGAGCATTATTGGGTGGATGATGTGATGAGGATTGAACAAAACCCTTTAGAAATTTGTCAGGGCTGCCAGTGAGCCTGTGAGGAGCAGACCTGTGCTTGGGAGACCCGGGGAGGTGACAGCTCAGCATCTCATGGTAGTCTGGAGTTCTTATTTCTACTGTCAGCTGCCTGTACATTTATGGCCCTCATGATGTACTAGCATGGAGCATCAAGGCACAAAACCTGCAGTTGAAAACCCTGCCCTTATTGCCTTCTTTAGCTTTCAGTAATTGCCTTTACCTCTAGAATACATCAGTCCAGAAAGAACACCATGTACAACAGAGTACTCACCTTTCTCTCATCCTGTCTTCTGTACATTAGAGGTCTACACTTGGAAGAGAGCTCTTACACTCAGCACTTGATAAACTCTTTTGCCCTTAGTTATACCGCGGCTCGGAACTGAAGTTGTACCATATGGATTCATTCTGTGAATGGAAGCTGGAAATGCCACTAGCCTACATCTTTTACATAAATATCAAAATCAGACAACGTGAACATCTGCAAGCCTTTGTAATCCCTAGGGTGAGTGGAGTGTTTGGCTGGGGAGCTCTGCCTATTGCTGAGGATGCCTTGCTGTCCAGCAGCTGGGAAATCCTCTTGGGAGCCTATTTAGAAATGCTTCCTGTCTTTGATGTTGGATGTGACAGTCCAGTGACTTTATTTAGACTGTTTTAACTTTCCTGGCCTTAAATGCCACTATTTTCAGGACCGGTAGTATACCTTCTCCTTGCTTGAGCCTTGCTAAGTTCATTCCTGTATCCCTTTCCTGTGGAGAAGTCCCATAATGTTCACTGTCAACAGCACCCAGTACCCTGCAGGCAAAGCTTGAGTTCAGTACTGCCAAACAGCTACTTTTGCTACATGAAGGCTTTGGAACGATTCCTTAAATCAAAATGCTGTTTTATCTTGACAGCAGGAACAAAGCATGGGAAGAGAAAAGGGTTTTAAAACCAAAGCAGGATTGTACACATCTTTCTTATCTAAATCTTCCCTGTCCAAAGAATGTTTAACTTACCCCTCCTGGGCCTTTGGAAGAACTGTCTGAAGTCAGTCTTCTGAGTCTGCTGTATTGCTGATAGCATCTTCTGTATCTGACCACTTCCTTCAGCAGTCCTTCAGTGTGCACTCTGGACATCAATGGATTGCTAGAACTCTGTTGTTTAAATACCTAAGACACCCTGCCTGAACTTCAGTGAGCAAGTTAAGAGGAGTGAGAGAATGGAGGAGTGACAGCAACAGTGTAACAGATATGAGGCTTTTTCATACTTACTGTTCTCTCTTTTTTTCCTTCCCTCTCAGGTGAGTGGGAGCCACAGTTTTTCCTCCTTCCTCTTCCTTGCTTGTGTTGAACTGATTTTAGGATCAGAGTGTTGTTCTGTGGGAAGGAAAAAAGGACAACCAGAACAGAAAACCAGTCTGTGAACACATTTGTTGTAAAAATGCCTAGTACAATCAAATGAATTTAGACATGCACTAATATACTTTATACAAATACAAATTTGCTCTCATCCTGTAAAGCTTGTCAGGCTTTCTTACCCGTTTCTCCATGAAGCTCGGGGAGAATATATAGATGTGCTGGCTCCTGCCATATGGAATTACAGGAAAAGCAGGGAGGCATTGGTGATGGAGAGAAAGAGGAGGAACATGTATGTAAGGAGTTACTGGCAGGAATCAAGCAGGTTTGGGGGGCAAGATGCTTGGCTCTTTTTCTTTTTTAAGCTTTTGCAATGAAAATCCCATCACCCATTTACAGCAAGACAGTGCCTCGGTTGAATAAAATATAGTAATCAGTACATTTATGTGCAGTAGTGCCCAAAATACAGTGTACTCTTTCCAGGCAAAGCCCACATATCTCTGTCTGATGTTACAATGTATTTATTCAATTCTATTCTAGTTTGCCTAGTGCTCTTTTTTTACTCTTTGTACTCTTTTCACAGCTTTCCTGTTCTTTCAGACTTCTTTATTTTATTGCCCAGTTTTCTACATCGTCTTCTTCCAGTTACCTATTCTTTTCCATCTTCCCTCCCATCTCACATTCTCTCCTCATCAGGTTCTTTCTTTATTAGTTAAATACATGACAGCTTCTTCTACCATATACCCTTTTCACCATCTTTGTTGGAGAAAGAATTGAAAAACTGATGCTCAGTTTTGTAATTTCTGGGGGTTTTTTATGTTCTTCTCGTTGGTTAAATATCAAGTTACTTACAACCAGCTTAAAATCATGCTTCAGTTCTGCCTAATGTACAATAGGTGACAATATATGAAAGAATGTATGTTGTAGGAAAGAAATTGTGCAGAATTGAGCCCTGTTTGTGTAAATGCCATTTATACAGCATTCTTGTACCCCCACAAAGCCCACACTGAGTACCACTGAAGTCATTGGGCTCCTGCTTTTTTGACTTGGCTGTGCTACAGCTTAAACTCTCCTGTTTTGGTGCAAGCATGTAAAATGGCATGGGTCATTCCACCCTTCCATGGCATAGTAATATTGGCTTCCCAATGCAGCTGGGTGAGAAGTGCAGACATTGGACTGATTATGACCATTAGAAGCACTTTTAACATGTCTTCTATTCCTAGATATGGTGCTATACTAAGACACATAGCCTCTGAAGGAACTTGCTAAATGAAGAAAGAGCTGTATTTGATGATAGAGAAAATGATTTGGTAAACTTGATTTTTCTTTCAAATTGATGGAATTTTGTAGTTTATATAATTTGTTATATCAAAGAAGAAACCAATTTAACATGGAGATCATCATGTTAGAACATCCTCTTGTGAAAGGAACACTAAGCACGGTGCCATAAGCTATTAATTTACATACAGTGACCTTTGTTCTATCTTGTAGCAGCATAGAGAAAAAGGAAATACTGCATTTTCAGAATAAAATTCATTTTGTAGCCATTAGGTGATGGCTTCTGATGTTTTCTGATATTCCCAGAAAATGTTAAGAATTTCTCTTTGCAAGACTTTTACCTGTTATGCTTCTAATCACACATTCATTAGTCCTGATGCTGACTTCTCTGAAGGCAAGAGTGGTAGAAACAAACAAAAAGCAATTCAGTAGATTTCTTTAGAATGCAGCTTCATCCCAGACATGATCTGAAGTGTTTGCTTATCTTTATGAAGGTCATAACTTCTCCCTCTACAAGGTATCACAGTTCTTTTTTCTGCTGTTGAGAACAAGGTAGAATTCGAGACTTCTCACACAGTCTCTGGAAGAAACTGGTAAAGTTCTCATATGAACATAAAATTTGACTTCAGTGCATGCACCCAGCTCCAAACAGATGGCTGGAGAGAGAAATGCCCTAGATAATGCAGCACTTCAATTAAGCAAGGGGTGGCCTCTTTCATGTTTTCTTTTTTTTTCTTTAAATTGATATTAAATAGGCTTTCTGATAAAAAGCAACAGCTGTGGACTACTGGATTGTTTTTAGCCTACTTTTAGCTCTTCCACTTCTGAACAGTTTTCTCTACTTCAGTGATCAAACAGTGAGATCTCTTGGAAGTGACCATACCTAGAAACTATTTAAACTGCTTTATTTCTAAAATCAGAAGGTGTTAGCAACAAAAAAACATCTTTGGCTGTACATAAAGAACTTGCTGGATTTTTGAAAACTGGTCAATAGGCACACTTAAAAAATTACTTAGTTTTGGCAGGTTTTTTGAAACACAAGACTTTTCTGCTTGACACTTTTTATTTTTTAAAAAATATATTGATGAGCCTATTATTTTTTTCCCATCACCAGAAGTTTATTTTTTACAATCCGAAATATGCTGAGGAGCCTGCTTCCAGATTAAGATTAGACTCTCTTTCAGCAGAGATGTAAATCTGAGATCAAGGAGTACGTCAAACTTGAAAACTCAGAAATGCTTGCAAGCCCCTGATTTTTTAATTTCTTTTAACTCCCTGACTTCTTGCAAAAGCAGTTTTACAACAAAAAGGCTTTTTCTGAGTTTGTTCACAATTTGGAATAAAACTATTTATGTTTTAACAATATTTGTTTTA
>WAAE01000435.1:0-11556 GCA_013400495.1 Nicator chloris
AGGCTCCAGGTTTCTGCTGACAGTGGATTACCTCATGTCCTCTGCCACCAGCTCTTTCTCCTTGCAGTTCTCTGACCATTGGTCCCTTTGGGTGACACTGAGCTGCCGGGGACACAAAATGGCTGCTGGCTTCTTAGGAGGGCTACATGCCCTGCTCAGAGGGGAGCCCGCCGACCGGGCTCAGTGCGTTCCAGCAGCAGCTGCTGGTCTGGGACCCGGGCATAGCCTGCGCTTTCGGACAGGCGGTGCCGCCTCAAGATCTGTCATTCCCATGGGGTCGTGCAGTGTGGGCTGGGCGAGACCATCGTGCTGACCGATTGGGTTGGCATTTCAATCTGCCTTTCGGAGCCGAGGCGTCCCGTGGTATTTAGGACCCGGTACCTTCCGGATGTAGCGGGGAAGCTGCAGCGAGATGTGCACTCCGTGCCCGCCCCGCCAAGCCTGCCGCCTCTTCTTTGGGTCTGTGCAAGGTTCCTCCCCTGCCCGCGCGCGGAGCCCCGGGGCGGCCCCGCCCCCTATGTGCGTCACTTCCCAGCCGGAACTCGCTGGGCCTTTCCTCTGATTGGGCGCAGCGCTCACGCGCGACTGATCGCGGCGGTAGGAGGCGGTGTACGGTGTCTCGGCTTTGCAAGGATCCAGTTCCGAGGCTCCAGAAGGTTCCGCTGCGCTCGAGCCGCCGCGATGATGGGCCCGCGCCCCGTCCTGGTTCTCAGTAAGTTCTGCCGGCCCGGCCCGGCCTCCCGGAGCGGAGGCTAAGGGGATGGGCAGTTCGGATCCCGCTCTGTTTTGCCGTTTTTCTGACTCGCCGCCATGTTGGGTCTCCTCATGGCCGGGGGCCCTTTCACACTCCGTTCCGGCCGGGCCCCGTATCCTGCCGGGGATCCCCTGGGTATCGCTGCCGCCCCCGGCGCGGCCCGAGCTCCCCCTCGCAGCGACCTACCAATAGCCTCTGCCGCGCCCTGCGCGTTAGATCTGGCAGCCCCGCTGCAGTCAGACCTTTTCTGGCAGCCTTCCGTGCTCTCAGCTGTTTTCTCGTCTTTCTCAGCACGTTGCTTTTTACTGCCCCATTTGAACCACATGTGAACCCCAATTCTTGGGCCTCTAGTATGCGAAGGACATGGAGCTGCTGGAGCGAGTCTAGAGGAGTCCACGGAGATGCTCCAAGGGCTGAAGCCCCTCTGCTCTGGAGACAAGCTAGGAGAGCTGGGGGTGTTGAGCCTGCAGAAGTAAAGGCTCCAGAGGGACCTTAGAGCTCCGTCCAGTGCCGAAACGGGCTCCAAGAGAGCTGGGAAGGGTCTTTGGACAAGGGCCTGTACTGATAGGATAGGAGGGGATGGTTTCCCACTGCCAGAGGGCAGGGTTAGGTGGGATAGTGGGAAGAAATTCTTCCTTGTGAGGGTGGGGAGGCCTTGACACCTGTGGCTCAGAAAAGCTGTGATTTCCCCATCCCTGGAAGTGTCCAAGGCCAGGTAGGACAGAGGTTGGAGCTCTACTCTAGTAGGAGGTGTCCCTGCCCATGAAAGCCTTTTGGAACGAGATAGTCTTTAAGGTCCCCTCCAACCCAAGACGTTCTATGATTCTCTCGCTCTCCACCAACATGAGGTCTTCCCAGGGATTTTTTAATGTTTAAATATCGTATTCTCTTTTCTCCATCTGTTCTGTTCTCCATTAACCCAGTACGCAGACTGTTGTAGCCCACTGCCCCTTTTCTATAAGCCTGCTTGCCTGAGACTTGGTGCTGCTCTTACTGTTGTTTCCTTTTGTTCTGCCTTACACCTCCCGGTGCGCATGCGTCTGCTCCTGAGTAAATATGGGCATGCTCGGGCTAGGCTTGTGATAGCAGAAAAGCATCCCTGACCCCAAATATACTCTAGGGGTGAGTTTGTTTACAGCTGGTCTCCAGCTGTGGTTGTGAGCCAGTTGGTACCGCAGCTGCTGCTCACCCTGATGTGCCAAAGCAACATTGATGGATTAACTTTATGTTCACCCAGTTCTGCTTACTGTACATGAGCCTCTGTAACTTTTTTCACTGAACACTGCTGTACAATAGCAGCTCCTTAGCTTTGTGAGATCTGGCAGATCTAGTGAGTCACTGCAGTTTGATTTTCTGTGGTAATAGGTTCTGTTTCAGGATTGCAAAGCTTTGTCTCAGGATGCTAATGAGGAGTTCTGTTATAATAAGGAATGTTGTTTTTCACTGACTGTTTTCTATCAATGTATTTTGCATCATGACTGCAGTATTTGTATTGTAAACTCTGAATTTCAAATTGGTGACATGTTCAGTGTGTGACTGAGAGGTGACTGCATCCTTGTTGTTTTGTACTTGATTGTACTCGATTAATTTTTTTTTTCTCTGTGTGCTTTAGGTCAGAATACAAAACGTGAGTCTGGAAGAAAAGTCCAGATGGGAAACATCACTGCTGCAAAGGTACCAAATTGTCAGGCTATTCTGATCCTTTTTTTGTGTGTATGTGTATTTATATAGTTCAGAGGGAAAACTGGACGTGAAGCATATTTTCTCTATTCTGTATGAATATAGAGTAGAAGAAGCAACATAGAAAATACTTTTCTATGTTAGCAGAAGATTTTTATACTATTACATAAAAATTCTGTATAAAAATAAAATATCTGCACTGTTTATGTAATGAGTACCCTATAAATTATGGAGGGATTTAACCAACCAAATCCCCTTTCTCCACAAAGTTTGAAAGTGTTTCAGTTTTGACATCTGATTGAGATAATAATTTAGTGCGGTTCCAGTGTCTTGATAATCCCCATATTCTCATTTGCACACAATTTTTAACGTTGGCTGCATCTCAACCACAGCAGAGCTGTTGGATCACTTAGATTTTGCAGGGGCTGATTTCACTATGGGGTTTGTTTAGACTTTTTGATGCCCTCCTGAATTACCTCATTTCTTTGATTCCTCCTAGACTATTGCTGACATTATCCGAACATGTTTAGGACCGAGAGCAATGATGAAGGTAAGAATTTGTGCTGCAGCACCTGTGCTGCAGTTGACTAGAAGTGAGACACACATGGGACAGAGCAGTCAAGTGTTGGTTCTCTTGTGTTGCAGATGCTTTTGGACCCCATGGGTGGGATTGTGATGACCAATGATGGCAATGCTATTCTTAGAGAAGTAAGTTTCTCCTGAAGGATTGTCTTGCTTAACATTGTCAGTGTGTGCCTGAATCTTGGGTGACAGTGGAGCTGTTTGATCTCCTCACCTGTCCTGAGAGCCAACAAGTGCTAAACAGGTGCACCAAGAAAGATTCTCAGTGGAGAGAAATGAAACATATCTAGCAAGTGTTTTTGCTCCACAGAAATGTAGCTTTGATCCTACAGTGGGAAGTTTTCATGGAGTGTTTACAAGACTGATGCAAATTCTTTGGTAATTGGAGCTATTATCAACTCCATTGAGACCTTTTGAGTAGATGCTGATGTTCAAAATGCCACATGATGAGACCTAGAAATCATTGTCATTTGTCTGGTGCAAGAGCTGTTAAAAAAACATCCTAAAAACTGTAGTGCCTGAAAAAAGTGAAGAGACACAATGCTGTCAAATACAAGGGCTTGGTTTTGGTCTCAAAAAGGAAGAAAAGGCATTGCTGTGGTTGGACAGAATGCCTTTGATTGTATTAAAAGAGTGGTATTTGTTCCACTGAGTGATGTGAGATGTTTCTGCTTTAATATTCTGGACAAATCCATACCCCTTGCTCCTACATAGATTCAAGTCCAGCATCCAGCCGCAAAATCAATGATAGAGATCAGCCGCACTCAGGATGAAGAAGTTGGAGATGGGACTACATCTGTCATTATCCTTGGTAAGGAGACTGACTCAGACACTTTGCATAAAGGCTGAAGTTTACCCTTTTGTCTAAGCAGAGCCCATGATGACAGACATCTTAGTTATTTACTAACCTTGAGATGGAGTTTGTTTTTTTTTTACTGTGCAAGAGCATGCCAGGTTGATGAGACCCTAATGTGATCAGCTCCACACTTTGGGAAGTTCTAACCATATATAACCATATCACCCATGATAACCACAGTTAAGTGTAAAAAGCGGTATAGGTGATGTTAGAGTTCTCTGCGTGAATAGAAGATATATTTTTCTGGTATGATCTCTCCTTTCTTGACTGCTGATAATCCTACTAACTTACTTGGGGGATTTTGATTTATTCTTAATTTTGTTTTAGCTGGAGAGATGCTCTCTGTTGCTGAACACTTTCTTGAACAGCAGATGCACCCAACTGTGATCATCTGGGCTTACCGTAAGGCTCTTGATGACATGATCAGTATTCTAAAGAAAATTGGGTAAGTATGGGCTGGCGGAAGTTAGAGAGGAGGGATGTGGACTTTCTGTGTTGCTTCAAGCTGCTCCTTCAGGCAGTTGTGTTAGTCGAATACAACTTAGCAAAATTGGAGAGGGAGTCAAAAGGGTTAGATTGTTGCTTGGAATTAACACTCCATTTGCTCTTTGGTTTTTCCTTTATCTCAGCACTCCAGTGGATGTAAACAATAAAGAGATGATGCTTAAAATAATTAAGAGTGCAATAAACACCAAGGCAATAAACCGCTGGTCTGACTTGGCGTGTAGCATTGCTCTTGATGCTGTTAAGACTGTGGAGTTTGAAGAAAATGGCAGAAAGGAAATTGATATTAAAAAATATGCAAAAGTAGAAAAGGTGAGTTTGTCCTGAACTGTTTCTTATCCTTGTGCCCCTTTCTTGTTGTGAACTAGTTTATTGTAGGGTGCATTGGGAAGAATTTTGTGTTACTTCTCTGCAGTCTGCAGACATAATCCTTGAAGATATTTCAGTCAGTGGTGTCAGCCACGCTCATTTACAATGCCAAAAGGGGCTGCTATTTCAACTCTTTTAGAGTACCTATCAAAAAGATAATTTCAGTTGGATTTGGAAGATGGAAAATAAAACATGTTGCCAGACAATAGAATGTTAAAAGTTTCTTAAGTTCTTTCATGGCTTCCCACTTAAAATCTTAGTCAGTGTGTGCTTAAAATTAAACTTGTATAGTGATCTGGATGCACTGTGGTTACTTGAGAGATGTTTTCCCTTTTCTGTATGTGGGACAGCTTCAGGAGATACTTTCAGATACACAAGTTTTTGTAGACTAAACTGACTCACCTCATTTTCTCCCTTCCTTGTGTCTGTCAGATTCCAGGTGGTTTTAGTGAAGACTCGTGTGTTTTGCGTGGAATCATGGTGAATAAAGATGTAACCCATCCCAGAATGCGTCGCCTTATTAAGAACCCACGCATCGTCCTTCTAGATTGTTCACTGGAGTACAAGAAGGGAGAGAGCCAGGTAAAGTGAGTCCTGTTGGAGACATCTGCAAGTCTTGATTTAGGATGAGTAAAATGAACAAATGCAGATGGCTTGTTAAGAGTGTAAGTTGTGAAGGGCTTTCTGTGTTCTATCTTTCAGAGGCCTGTTGAATGTGGGGAATAATGCTGCTGTGGGTTCCAGAAAAATAGGAGTGGGGCTACAGCGTTTTGCTCACTGAAGCAGCTACAGTGATTTGTGTATCTAAGTGCTGGTTAAGAGCAAAAGAAATATTTCTGAGCTTGAACTAAGGTTAATGCTCAACTGACACCATGTTGCCATTTATTTGATCAGTGGTTTTCATTCCTGACTCTTTCCCTGGTTATACTGGAGGAGTTGAGCTGCTTGAAGCTGGGGGAGGCGTGTCTAATACGGTGAAGATTGGAATGAACACCCTAAGCTGTTTACACCTCTTTTTTACAGACTGACATAGAGATTACTCGGGAGGAAGACTTTGCCCGTATCCTGCAGATGGAGGAAGAATACATTCAGCAGATGTGCGAGGATCTGATAAGAGTCAAGCCAGATCTGGTCATCACGGAAAAAGGAGTTTCTGGTAATAGCACATGTGATCCTTTGTGTTGAATTCATCTCAGTGAGGTTCATGGTGTTAAAAATGCACTGCTCAGGAAGTTAAAAAAAAAACCAACCAAAACTAAAAAAAAACACACAACAGCAAACTAATACAACTCCTCCCAAACCAGGTGCTGTACCTGGTTTGGATTTTATTTTGGCTTTCTAGCAAAATAGGTGTACACTGCAGGCATTGAAGTTCACCCTTGATTTTGCTTTTTGAAAGTAGACTTTTAAAATATTTTGCTTTTCCAACATTCGGGAAAGATACCAAAATACAAGAGAAGCTGAGTCTTAACTGCTAGAGAGCTGTGCTACCGTTTTGCCTTGCAGCCTGATTTAAAAAGCTACATTTAGGTGCTTGTTTCCTGTAAGCCCTTTTGTTTCTAAGACTGGAAGTAAAATAGCTGGATTGATAACTGATAAACAGATGAAGTTTGACATGATAATGCTGATTCATTACTGAAATTGCACAAACCTGTTTTCAGACCTGGCCCAGCACTATCTGATGAGAGCCAACATCACTGCCATCCGCAGGGTGCGGAAGACTGACAATAACCGGATTGCCAGGTAGGTATTGGCTCCTGTCTAGAGACCATTCCTACTATGCATGACATGGAATTTTTCTGATCTCACTCTTTCTCAGTTCTAATTTGTGAGTGTCTAATGTCATGCTTTGGTGTGCTAGGGCCTGTGGAGCTCGCATCGTGAGTCGCACAGATGAGCTCCGGGAGGAGGATGTGGGAACCGGTGCTAGGCTCTTTGAAGTGAAAAAAATAGGAGATGAGTATTTTGCTTTCATCACTGATTGCAAAGATCCTAAGGCTTGCACCATCATCCTGCGAGGAGCCAGCAAGGAAATCCTAGCGGTGAGTGCATGGGCTGCTTCACCTCCTATGCCAGCCGTCTTCGTGGTGAGTCATGGCTAGCAGACTGTGGCTTGGGCTTTCAGCTGCTGTGGTGCTCCATTTAATAATGAGAAGGGCAGTGGACCTGAGGAAGGGTCTGGAGCACAAGGAGCAGCTGAAGGATCTGAGGAGGCTCAGTGAGGACCTTACTGCTCCCTATTTAGTAGTACCTGACGGAAGGGTCTAGCCCGCTGGGGGTCAGGCTCTTCACCCTAGTAACAAGTGACAGGGCAAGAGGAAGTGGCCTCAAGTTGCACCAGGGGAGGTTCAGATTGGATATTAGGGGAAATTTCTTCAAGGAAAGTGTGTTCAAGCACTGGCACAGGATAGCCAGGGCAGTAGTGAAGTCACCATCCCTGGAGGGATTTAGCAAATATATGGACTTGGGACTTGGATTAGTGGTGGCCTTGGCAGTGCTGGGAGAATGTTTGGACTGGATGATGTTACAGGGCTTTCCAGCCTCAACAATTTTGCGATTTTGTACCTGTTGTAGGAGGTGGAGCGCAACCTGCAGGATGCCATGCAGGTGTGCCGCAATGTCCTCATGGACCCACAGCTGGTGCCAGGCGGGGGAGCTACTGAAATGGCTGTTTCCCATGCACTGACGGAGAGGTCCAAGGGCATGACAGGCGTGGAGCAGTGGCCCTACCGCGCAGTGGCCCAGGCTCTGGAAGTCATTCCCCGGACACTGATCCAGAACTGTGGTGCTAGTACAATCCGTGTTCTGACTTCACTCAGGGTAAGGCATGTGGCAGGGGCACCAGGAGAGAGTCAACCCTTTCCTGCTTTACCCAGCTCCTCAGATCAGTCACCGTTCAGAACAGTGCCCTTGTGCTATCAGTAACATGTTCTCGTATAAACTCCAAAATTGAGAATATTCTAATGACCTGTTACAGTTTTTTGAGCCTGTGGTCAATTTTGAGATTCCAGAGGGGAATTTGCCATCTCACCTCACTATTTACCTGTCTTTCTGCTTCCAGGCCAAGCACACTCAGGAAGGCAGCCAGACATGGGGGGTGAATGGGGAGACTGGAGCCCTGGTTGATATGAAGGAGCTGGGGATCTGGGAGCCCTTGGCTGTCAAACTTCAGACCTACAAAACAGCCGTGGAGGTAAGGAGAGGTGGAAACTTCAGAGCCTCTCTGGGTATCATTTCGGAGAGGAAGACATAATTCCCTATATGGTGGGGTGTTTGGGTGGGCATCACACACCCAGTGCGGGGCATGCAAGTGTCTGAGCTCATTGTTGCTAGAGGTGGGATAATGAGGGATGTGGGAGCCCAGACTTGGGCTTTCCCAGGGTTTTTGATCCTTGTGGCTAAATTTGCAAATGGTGCAGAGTGCTCTCACTGCTTCCAATGCCAGAGAAAGCTGTGCCTGAGCAATCCTGTGCTGGCAACATGCTGGAATCATCAATGGTTGTGGGAGCTTTATCCCTTTGGTTGGCTTGGGCTGCCATGTCTCAGCTTCCCTTCTAGTTACAGATCCTGCCATTACCTTGCTGGTGTTGGATCAAAGGCTGTTCCTCAAAGGGATATTGTGTCCCTTTGATGTCCGTCAATAAGAAAAAATTAGTGTCCTTGTTTTCCATGGTGGTGGGAAAGCAGCCCCTTGCTGCTCCCACAAACCTGAGAGACACTGTTCCCTTCTCCAGTCCTGAAAGAACCATTTCAACCCCGGCTAATGGTTGTGTGGTGTGAAAGCTGGGCAGGTTGGGTTTTGTCTTTTGTGATGAGCTCCAGATGAGCCCTGGGTGTGGGGTTTCTCTGCAGACTGCAGTTCTTCTCCTCCGTATTGACGACATCGTTTCGGGGCACAAAAAGAAGAGTGACAACCAAAGCAAGCAGTCTGCAGCACCGGAGACAGCCCAGGAGTGAGGTTGAGTCTGTCAGGGGAGAACCAGCTGCCTTGACCTTGACATGGGGAAGAGCTCAATGCAGTGGCATGCTCTTGAGGCTGAGCCTGGAAAAGTTTGTTTAAAGTCTGGGAGGGATGGAAAATACCCTGGATATGGGGAAAAGGCAGTGGCTGTTGGTGTCCCTGCACTGGGGGACACTGCTCCTGGGATGGGGGTTCCAGACTGAAAATACTCGTTGCCTCAAAATAAATACATTGTTTCATGCTCTTTCTGTGTTGAATCCCCAGGGTAAGGGGGTGTGATGGAAAGCTCTGTCCAAGGGCTGGGCACGGTCTTGGGGCAGAGTTGCAGTGTGGGGGTGGCTTGGAGGGGCTAGGACTGCCAGGCTGTTGCCATCAGCTTCTCTCTGCTCCCACAATCCCTCCAAAGGTTGGGATCTGTGGGCAGTGGTGGGTGAAACCGGACGGTTCCCTGGTGAGAGGTGTCCCTGAGCCCCTCTGGGCCCTCGACCTTCGTGAGGGGGCAGGAGCAGCCCGAGCTGCATGCGCTGGTGTGCGGCTGCCGCAGCGCAGGAGTGGGGGCAAGGAAGGGGCTTCTGGCACCCGCACTGGGACGGGCTGGACAGGCGGGTCGGGGTCAAGCCCAAGAGGTTTAGCGAGGCCAAGGGCAGGTGCTGCACCAAAACACAAACAGACTGGGGAAGAATGGATGGAGAGCAGCCCTGAGAAGAATTTTTGGGGCATGGGTTGAGAAGAAGCTCAGCAGGCCGTGGCAACGTGCACTGGGGGCCCAGAAACCAAACACTGTCCCGGGCTCATCCCCAACAGCGTGGGCAGCATGTGAAGAGGGGATGGGATTCTGTCCCTCTGTTCTGTTCTGCTCACCCCCTTGCAGAACTGCCTCTACCTCTGGATCAAGTCCAGAGAATGAGATACTGGGAAGAAATTCCTGCCTGTGAAGGTGGTGAGGCACTGACACAGGTGGCCCAGAGAAGCTGTGGCTGCCCCATTCTTGGCTGTTTTCAAGGACTGCTGGGAGAAGGCTTAGAGCAACCTGGTCTAGTGGAAGGGGGTTGGACCTAGATAGTCTTTAAGGTCCCTTCCGAACAAAAGCTGTCTGTTACCTGTTATTCTATTATCACTTTACTCCGATTCTGCAAGAGCCCACAGAAGCAGAAATCCCCTGTTGTGAGCCTGGCTGAAGCGATTTACAGCTCACTGCACTCAGCAGGCAACCTGGCTTTGAGCACAGTGGTACTAGCAGGGTATCATGGGGTGATTTTATGATGATGCTTTATTCCCTTATCGTTGGCTTTATGCTCAGAAAATGAATACTGTAGCTTTAAGATGGACCCCGCGTGTGGGGTGGGGCGCCTTGTTCAAGCTGGCGCTCTGTTCAAGCTCTCTCTGGGTCCTCTGGACAGTGTGGACCATGATGCTACACTGTTCATTTTGTTGGATTGAGGGATTTTTTTGCTGCTAGTGTGAAGCAAAAAGTTTTTTCCCTTCCCCTAGCCTGGCAGCTGTACCGGGAATCCTCTTGGCAGTTTTTTTTCTGCAAACTGTTTCGGCTTGCTTGGTTTTTTTTCTTTTTGGGGTGGTTGGGGAAGCTGGCGGGAGCACCCCGAACCCTAGGCCTCCAGAGGAGCTGAAGCGACAGGAGAAGGTACATTTAAATCCACTGACTTCAGCTGCTGCAAGACCCACGCCAGAAGTCTAACAGGTTCCCAGCTGCTGTGAACTCTTTTCTCCTCCTGTCCCCATAGAAAAAGAAGGGCAGTTGCTGCCTTTGCCTCTTGGCCATGTGGCAAGATGGGGTGTAAGTTTCAATTTTTTTTTGCTTTATTTCCTTTTTTTTTTCCTGTGCCTTGCAGGCACCCTTGGGTCTTCTTAAATTTTTGTTTGTTTGTTTGTTTGTTTTTGTTAATAAACGGGTTTTTTCACTTTCATCCCCTGGTATCCATTTCTCATTGGCAGAAAAAAAAGGACATATTGAAGCCCTCTCTCTTTTGAGGAAAACACTCATTTTAGAGTGTCTTTCTCCTAGAATTTGTCTCTAAACCAAGACACAAGGTGGTACAAGGAAGGCTTCTGTCATGGTGTTCCTTTTATATTATTACAAAATCCTCAAAACCTCGACACACCTGTGTGGAGAACAACAAAAAAGAACAGCAAGAGCACAGTTCTCTGCTCAGCAAAACACATCCAGGCTACCCAGAGAACACCATCAACAGAGACCTCCCTTAGCACCCCTTTTGGGCAAGCAGCAGCTCTGACATCCTCTATCAAATCAGGCCTGTCTGGTGTTCTCACACCAGAGTGTGAGAAATGACACTCACTTTTAAAAATTTCAAAGGTTTATTAAAAACCTTAACAAAATACAACAAAGGACTGAATAAGGAAAAAAAGAGTGCTGCGAGTTGGCGATCTGGCAGCCACGAGGTCATCTACAAACAAATGGTTGCTCCGCCTTTTATAGTCCTGGGGTTGCATTAGGCAACCCTGGCCTCTCCCGAAGTCTGCCAGTCGACTCTTCTTTGCCGTTTATTGGTGGAAGCTACTTTCTTGCAACTTGATTGGAGGTCAGGTGTTGCCATACCACACCTCCTAGTAACAAGCCTTCCCTCCTCCCAAATGCCCCATGCAAGGGGCACAGGTACACCAGCACTTTTCACATGTCCCGCCTACCAAGGCTGTCTCTTAGCAACCATAAAGGGGTAAAAGGGGACTATAAGGAGAAGAGAGAACATCACAATAACATAACTACACATCAAAAAAACTTGTTTTAATATACACATAAGAGTCATGCCTTAATTGTGAGAGCCAATGACAACATTACCCATAAATAACAAGAGCAAGCTCCGTCCCACAGGG
>WAAE01000436.1:0-20838 GCA_013400495.1 Nicator chloris
ACCTGGAGTTCTGTGTCCAGCTCAGGTGCCTGGAGAGGGTCCTGAAGAAGATCACAAAGATGGTCAGAAGGTTGGGACACCTCTCCTATGGAGAAAAGCTGAGAGAATTGCGGTTGTTCAGCTTAGAGAAGAAAAGGCTCCAGGGAGACCTCAGAGCAGCCTTACAGTACCTAAAGAGTGACTACAAGAAAGACAGTGAGATTTTTTTTTTTTTTACCAAAGCCTGAAGTGACAAGGAGTAATGTGTTGAAAAGTTTATAGATTCAGATTAGACATGGGAAAAATTCTTCACTGTGAGAGTGGTGAGATATTGGAACAGGTTGCCAAAAGAATCTGTGGATGCCTCACCCCTGGAAATGTTCAAGACATGGCTAGATGGAGCAACCTGATCTTGTAGGTGTCCCTGCCCATGGCAGAGTTGTTAGATTACCATTAAAGGTGCCTACAACCCAAATCATTCTGTGATTCCATGAGTGTAGCAATGACTAAACTAGCCCCTGGTTTCTGACACTCCTTTCCACTTCCTCTTAGAGTAGCAGGAATATATTTGCAAATGTCATCCTTGCTTCAGGGGCATGCAACAGGTAGATGCTTCAACCAAACCACAGTAAAATATTCATATTGGTTTGCAATCCATGAGCCCACAGACTGAGACCTGAACTTCTGAGCTGTACTACTTACTTGTGACATCTACCTAAGAATTTTGTATTCTGGCTGCACTCTTGGAACATTGGAAAGATCAGGTCAAACTGAGGGGTGTGTGTGAAGTGTGTGGGAGTGGGAGTCATTTCCTGAATTTGCCTCTTCCCACTCACTCTTGGACAGGAAAGAACATATGTTGTGACTACAATGGGATTATTCACTAAGTATGGCAGGATCAAATTGCTGTTTTGAAATAATCTTTCCTGTATTAGACATGCTAACATCCAGGAAGGAAAAAATAACCTATATGAGTACTCAGATCATCCTCCAAGATGCAGGAATGGCACCAGTTTTGACTTTTGTTATTTTCTCCATTCCTATAACATCTCATGAATTTTGGTCTGATTACCAGAGTAAAGTTCAAGAACTTTGGGGAAGGCCAGAGGGTACATAGCCAATCTATACAATGGCAGAGTTTATGCCAAATATAGTTCTTAAATATGATATTATTTAATTTTTTTCATTATATTGTTTGAAGTGGAGCCACTCAGTCTGCCTTGTGCAGTCTGCCAATTTTTAATCATGGACTGAAATTTGAAATGCTTATTTTATTGGGGCAAAAATGCCAACATTAAAATATTATTATTAATTTTAAAATAATGTTTTAGTTATTTTGCCTCCAAAATAGATTTTCTGTTCACAAATTTAGAAATGAATGTAACTTATTTATTTTCTTGCTTCTCTAAGAACATAAGATGTAGGTTTTTGTAACAAAGTCTTTACATGATTATAGACAGTGTATCCTGTAGACACATTATACCCACAAACACGATGGATGTATGGGCTATTTAACCCAAACTAACCCATTATGTCAAAACATTTAACAGCTCTTTGTTTTTTTTCTTCAGTTTAGTGGAAGTTCCACCTGGTAAATTCTTTGCTAGGCAAACATATTCCATCGCACACTTTCCTGACGTTGCTCTTTAAAAGGATTCTTTTTACCAGTGCATTTTTATATTTAATGATTGCCAAGCCATCAAATGTTTGGGTCTCAGAATGACCTCATTACTTAACTTTGGCTTCACTCCGCTTCCATATTTGAGGTTGAAACAAAAGACAATTGAGTAAAGAACTCAGCTCACTATACTAAGGATTGCCTTGACCTTGAAAGCCCTATATTTCCCCTTCATGCCCATCACCTACAATTTTCATGCAGACTGCTTTACTGACTAAGGTTGTTGTTTGCTCAGTAAGATACTTGACTAGGTCTACCTCATTATCACATCTTCTATCACATTTAGATCTACTGCTGTGACTCTATGGATCACATTTCTTCAGCAAAGCTCTAATGATCCTGGCAATTATAAGGTAGGTTATACTACTGACAAGGCATATTCATTTAAACATCTTAAATATTTTAGGAAGCCTTACAGAATTTTGCCAGTGCCTGAAAATCATCACTTATGTAATGGTACAGAGGATATCTTTGCCTGATAAACACTTCACGTTTTGGCTTACCATGACAATTTTTCACTCAGGGCTAAATGCAATCCATTACCTCATCTTACTGCTATTCTTAACTCAGGATATGCCCTATGGAAGTCACAAAAGTGATAAAACCTTAGATTTTCTTACACAGTTTCCTCTCAGTCCTTCCAGACTTTGAGAAAGAAAACCCAGACACACCAAATGGAAAAGTTGGGTGAACAGGTAGAATTTTGCAATTAATGAAGAAGAGAGAGATTAATCTTGAGAAATATCGGCTTTCATGTGAAAGACACACCTTTATGAAAAAGTGTAATGTTTTCAACTGATTTCAGCAGTTTCCTGTGACCACATACCTGTAGTTCCTAGAGGACTATGTTTATACCAAACAGAGTAACCACAGCAGGGCACCATTCTATCCATGTGGTTTTGTGCAGGAAAGAGGCATGTGAGAGATGTTTGGACAGCAACTAGAGCAAAGAAAGCATTCACCAAGAAGAAAACAATAAGGAAAGCTGTGTGTAGATATGCATCAGTATGTGTGTGTCAGTATTACTCTAGGACATAGCTGCACAGGATACACCTTGGGACTAACAGTGCAGCATCCTCTCTTGAGCTAAGTCCTTAGGGGCTTCATCCCAGAAAATTAAGCAGTGAGAATTCTTCTCTTTCTAATTATTTTATGTAATAGCTTAATGAACACTAACATGGGGTATTGGCAATGATTTTTTGAACACACTCACCACCTTGGGGAGATTCTGACAAAATTTCCACCACACCCGAGATGCTATTAGTATTCTGGTGAGTTGTATTCTTCTTCCACCAGTTAAGCACCTGCTGCTGTGAACAGAAGAACTTGAGAGCTATTGAGTTAAGAAGAAGGAATGAACAGCAGACTGCTCCTAGCTTTCCAAAAGGAAGGGTCTTGGTTCTCTGCCAGGACAGGATAGAACCAGTAATAATACTGATTCCATAGATCAGAAGCCAGATTTGTCACTTGCCAGCAGTATACTGGGAGAAGCATGCTGGCCCAGATCCACAGTCATTGGCTCCACAACCACATTTTGCTGAGAGCAGTGAAGTGCTTCCCTGTCTGGACTAGCTTACGGCTTGGTGATAGGGCCATTGCCTGGGAATAAAGAGAGGGAAATTTATCTGAAAGAGAGCTGAATTCAGATGTCCAGCATAGTGTAACAGTAGCATTCAGCGTCAAATGTGTGTGGCTCCTTGTATTTTTGGACAGACCTTCCATCTGTGTTCCATAAAAGCTGTTTTAAAAAGTATAAGTCCACAACAAATTATTGCCACTGACAAAGAAAAAGAAAAAACCCTTCATGTTTGAATTCCGAGTAAAGACACAGATCTGTGCCTGACAGTTCTTACTGGCTAAGTCCAAACAGGCCTTCCTTTTGGGGGGAGGCTTTCTGGTTCTTTGAAGTGTCTGACTTCCTCCTATCACGCATACAAATTATCAAGGTACTAAAACTATTTTAATTGCCTTGACAGGCCCCCTGCATTTAAGGCTTTGCAACATTTTTGTACAGAGAACAAAACCTCAGTGTCAGGTACCAACATCAGTGAAAATTTTACAATGACTAATATTGTTTGGAAATCTAACCAGTTGAATATAACTGTTATAGAACTATGTGGGACCTGAGGGGCAAAATCTCTTCCAAAGTGAATATAGTTTATGCAGCTTGCAATAAATATCATTCATAATTATAATTCCACTTTTATCAAACGGACAAGAATAACTTGTCAAAAATATTTTAAGGGCCTTTGCATGATCTTCTCATAGCTATTAACATATTCTTGACAACTGAAAGTTATAAGGTAGTTAGGTAGACATAGAAATTCAGCTAGATATTAAAAAGATAATTTAGAAGTCCAATCACAATTCCCTTTTGAGGGGTAAATTAAACATAAACCTGCTGAACTCACAGGTTTTGATTGAGTAGAAAAAACCCCACCCAGAATAAGTGTCCCTGCATAATTGATCCAATTTCTTGTTATTGAATATTTCTTTTTAAAAATAACCTTTTTCCCATGAATTATGAATGCTCAGCATTCCTGAGTTGTGCTATAGGCAGTTCATGCTCATGTAGTAAACTGAGCTGCTAATACCCATTGCCAGTATGCCTTGTTCCATTTCTGCTGCTTCCTAACATAAGAACCCAAGAATTCATCCTTTACTACAGTAGCAGCTCCTCATCCCACAGTCTGATTAGGTTCAAATGCAGAACCAGACCCCTTAGGAGAATTTGGGGTACTTCTTGCTGCTTCCTCACTTGAAAGGTAATACCATTTCTTCTCAGGAACAGGCTGGTATTTAACTGTCAGAATGCTCCTGCCTTCTTCTTTTTGCTTCGATTTCCCATACTTAAAAATTAAAAGAAAAAGAAAAAAACTATAAAAAACCCCAAACCCCAACAACTTTTTCTTAGTTTTTTATGGGGTAGCCTTTTAAAAAAAGATTTTGTTAAGATAGCTAAGAATGAGTTAATGTTGAACTCTTCTAAAGCATCTTTCTACTTTCCTGAAGTTTGTAATGAGCAATAATTCAAGCACCTTGTAGCGCTCAGTCCTTGGAATGACGTAAACAGGCATTTTTCATGTTTCTCATATATGGAATGAGAAACAATGGACCTACAGTTTTACATGCTATAATGTGGGCAAAGTCCAAAATTCACAGCTAGTGATACCAAGAATAAACTATATGGCTATCACTCCATATTTGTTACTAGTTAATCAAGATTATGATCTCATGCAAATAAACAAGATGGTTTGCTGTCATTTGTGTAATTGTGACATTGCTGTAAGACATTGAAAATCTTTATAAGTTTTCTTTTTTGTCCAGACAATAAATCAAGACCAGAAAGATAAAAAATACTAATGTGAGATAATATAAGAAAAAGAATAAATCAAGACACTTTACTTGGAAAAGGCAACCTCTATTTGCTGAAGAAACTCCTAAATTTGTCTGCATAATGACTTAAATTTATTGTTGAAAGAATTTTACGATATAATTTTCCCTACTTCAATCTTTTGAGATAGATTGGATCATTTTCATAGATATTCCAGATGAAAAAATTGTGCAATACCAGACTCCACCAGAAGGAAGTCATCCCCAGGCTACAGAAGTCCCTAGACACTGTTACCACACTCTAACAACAGAGCAGAATAATTTAATCCAAAAATAAAGCACAAGATAAACAGTAAAGGAGCAAAACTGGAGCCCATGTCGGACTCGATAAGTAAAAAGGTAAATTATGCAACTTAAATCAGTATGAGGGAAGCCTTGGGCATCAACTGAAAAGTGAGCTTCATCCTAAAGAGGACAATAGACTAAATATGTACCTCTAGATGAAGTTCTCAACTTGACTAAAACCTACATGCTTCTACTTCCCCTCTTCCATGTTTTTAATGCTTCAGACAGATGTTCCAGTTGAGAAGACAGTGTGAAGTTTTAGCTTTGTCTTGTTTAGCTTTTTGTTATGAAAATTTTGTAATTTGATTAAAATTCTATTCCTCATAACTAAAATATATATTATTATATATAATACCTAAATTTATCTAACTACTTGTGGTCCCAATAGAGGCTACACAATTTCCTTAACTGACAAATTTTTATTTTGTGATAGGACAGTTCCCTTTCATACTGGCAGAGTCCTTCAATAAGATTATCAGTCGAAATGATCAAACTCAGACACAAACATCCAACCAAACCCAAACACACAAAGGAAGCATACAGAGTGTAAAATCAAGGCTGGGTAACTTGGGAGGAATACAGAGATATTGTTCAGTCATCTAGGGTTGAAGTTAAGAAAACTGAAGCCCAATTGGAATTGAACCAGCTGATGGATGTCAAAGACAACAAGAAAGGCTTCTGTAAGCATGTGGGTGACAATAAAAAGGTGATGTGGAAAATGGGGGCACACTGCTGAATCAGAGCATCTGATTACTCAGAATATGGCTGAAATACTGAAAGGCTTCTTTGCTTCAGTCTTTACTAGCAAGACTGTTCTTCAGGAATCCCAGATTCCACAGACCAGAATAATCTGGAGCAAGGAAGATATACCCTTGGTGGAAGAGGATGAGGTCAAGGAATACTTAGGCACACCAGACACATGTAAGTTCTTGGTCTCTGATAGAATTTACACACAAATTCTGACAGAGTAAAAGTGCTGTTGGCCATTGGTTTGACATTAGAGCCATTATTAAAGTCAGGCAGAAAGAATGACACCCAGACTTCAGCATGCATTGGCAAGGGGAGAGAAAATGCAAAAAACTATGAGCATATTTATCCCACTTGTCAGGGAGGAAGCTAAAGCCCAGTGATTTGGTGACTATTCAACCATAATATCTACTAAGTGTCTTCTCTCTTGAGCACTATCCAAATCAAGTGTTCTATTAAACAGCTTCTAACTTTACTTCTCTACAGCATAGCATCTTCCACTATTTTGCTTTTAAGTGCTGCTTTTAGGTGCCAGGGCAGATGTGGAGATGTGCAGAGGCCAGTCCGGGCATGGGCAAAGCAGGTCCTGGGCCATGGGCTGGGTGAAGGTAGAGCCCAGGAAAGGGGTCAGGGTCAGTCAGGGCTGGCTGGGCACAGAACTATCGAAGTTAAATGTCATGTATAGTAAATGAGCTCGCCAGTAATACACCAGAAACACACATACCTCTACACCTCTAAAAAGCCAAGGTCAGGATCCATAAAGGCGCAGTCAGCACATATCAAAGGCTCCCGCAATAGCAGTGCTATTGCAGGACTTGTAAACAACTTTTGCAGTGCTGCAGTGACTGGAGCAAACTGGGTTTTGCTGAACAAACCAAAGGAGAGTTGGTCCTTCATGCTGGCATGTGTGCTGGGAAATCAGTATCAGTGCTCATCAGAGCACTGTCCTGACAGAGATCTCTTCCTCTGATGCTGCCTCTGCAGATGCAATAAATCATTTTCCCCAGCTACTGTTTGTGAGAATGAAGCCAAGGGAAAATTCTAAATTGTTACAGGGTGACAATTCCTGACAAAGATGAGTTATAGTAGAGTAAAAAGAGCAAAGAAGATGGTTCCTGTGTCATTCTGTAAAGTGATGGATATTTTGAACTAAGTCATGTTTAAGAGCTGATGAGGAAAGAAAGCATTGGTTGTTTCTTTGTCTCATTCCTTCTTCTTTTAAAAGTCTCTCCAAATTAAAATTCATGTATAACATGCATGAGGTATGTATAGCACCCAGCTATGTTGTACTGTTTTGCTTTGTATGTATTTTGCTTTGTATGTATTTTTCTTCCACTAGTATTTCTTGAACTGTTTTTTTCTACATTAGAATTTTTTATTTTCAGATGTATTTCCAGCTTCAAATATTCATGTAAGTATCAAAAAAGGATTTGCATGTATTATTAATGTATAATGTTTGCATTAGTAGAGGGTTCTAGAGACAAAAAATAACAGCACATTTACCTTTATCACACATTTAAGAGTGGGCTGAAAGTCCCTTTTTGCTTTACTGTAAACTTATAAAATGCAAAATTATAATTGTTAAAATTATAAATGAAATTCAATGATGTAAAATCATTCCTTATTTGAAACATATTCTTGTTGCCTGAATACAGCATGGATCTACTAAATCCTTGTTTATCTGAAGGTATGAAAATAGATTTGATTCTAAGTCTACCATAAGAAAAACCTAGTAAAACTTTGACTATCAGTCATAAAAATACCTAGATTTTTTTTTCCCCTAACCCTCTGAAGCAGTCATGGGATTTTTTTAAGCTAAATCTGTACTCTGTCTCCCACCCACCCACTGTTTGATATGCTATTTGAAAAACTAATTGCTCATATTTTAAAACTTCTTTCTGGATGGTTATTTTTGGTGCCACCCACTTTACTTTGCACTTAGCATCAAGATGAGGAAGTGGACTTAAAAATTTATTCAGTAGGGAGTAAAAAATGTGAGGAAAAGTCTTCTAGAGACTTCAACTTCTTAAACTAATTTACCTGTCCTTGAACAAACTGACTGTAAGCCCTCACTTGGAAATTACATTACACAGATAAATTACCTTACATCACATGCACCCAGGCTTTTTCTCTGGTATATGTTTGTGAATTGGTTTTTCTTTTTTAATAAAATCCATCACATCTACCTGATTTCAGTAAGTTGTAACAACCCACCTGTGCTGTGAAAGAGCTATAGACAGAGAGAAAAAAAAATTATCAATGTTTTAGGCTACATGCTGGCTCAATTACTATTGATACAAAGAAAAGCATGTTAATTTGTCACAAAAATCACAACTTTCTCAAGAAGGCTACTCTATGCTCTTTTATGAGCCTTAAGGAAAAAAAGTACACAAGAAAATAAGGGCCATTTAAAAAATTATACCCAAAAACAACTGGCAAACATGGATTTGATTTTTGTAGCACATATATTATTTAATATGGGAAACATATTAAATATGATATTTAAATAATTATTATTTCTGTTTGGGACTGTTTTAAATTTTCCTACTCATCTTCTGTGTTTTGTGATTTGGTATACTACTCCCTTAAAACTTGTTTGGCACAACTTCCTTAGTAGTAGTGGATAAATTTGCTGAAACTTTGGACTGCCGGGTCTAACTTTCACGTAGTCCAGGAAAAGTAGCACGCAGAGGTGGCTAAAGACAGAAAATAAGAAAGCTACATTCCTTAGCAGAAGCTCAGCCGTCGAGAGTACAGAGGAAATGGCTCATCTAGAGACAATGGAAAGACTCAGTGACAAGATGATTCCAAATCACAATAGCACAACTGAAGTGTTTCATAACAGGTAGGGAAAGCAGGTTATAATGGTAGAATTGCCCAGGGCTTTCTTTGTTCAAAGCTGTAGTGTTATTCATAAAAAGGACTTTATAGAAGAATCTCCTTTTGGCTTATTAATTCAGCAGAAACTTAGAGCTGAACCTTGTTATAGTGGCAGGTATGTGTAATTTCCATAACATCTGTAAGTTGGGCATTGGCCACTGGTTTTCTTTGCCATATTGCCTTAATTTTAAAACTCATCGAGCTCATTTCTAGCTTTCCAACTTACTTGAATAGAATCCTTCATAAATGTAAAACTGTGAAGTCAATGAAAGAAAAGAAGTGGGTGGATTTGTGTACTCTTTTTTTTTTTTATATTTCACTTTCTTGATATTTTGATGGAAATTCCATCTCTTGGGAATTTGCCTCACAAATATTAGAAAAATAATATACCTTTTTCTTTCCCCTCAAGCTCTCAAGAAATTGAATCAGCAAGACCCAAATAGTTAATAACTTTTTCATATCACTTTCAATCATTTTCAAAAATCCTCACTTGTCACTGACAGCTTTGCAAGTCCTGTCAAAAAAGCAGACTTGACTAACAATTATTTTTTTTACTCTTTATACAAAGATAATTTTTCCTTTCTACTTCTTTCTCAGTCTATGTTGAACAAACTTTCAACAGTTGGATAGAGAACACCTAGAGATGATTATTTGATTACTTCTTAAGCTCTAGCAAAATGTCTTTACATGTATTTATATTTGTATCATCAGTAAGATTATTTTGAGAATATGGAATGAGTGGCATGACAAGAACTCGTGAAACAGAGAAGATTTTTGCAACCAAAAGTGCCTGAATTTTTCTCAATCAATGGAAAGCCGTGAGCAGCAAAAAGAACACTATCACTCTCAAACATTATTTAATATTTAGTTATCATCTTAAAAATAGTCATCTAGAAAAATTTTAAAAATAAACTAGTTAATGGGGAAAATCAGGCACCCCCAGAATTTAATTGATTTAATTGGTTTCAAGTGTATTTATTTTGATGACTCATGTTTTAGAGGGGTCTTTTTATACAAGAGAAAGGTAGACCCACACAAGTGTGTTGTTTTCAGAAGGTTAAGTGTAGATGACATGGACTCTACCTGGTTGATCTGAGCAACTAATCAATGTTTTCCCCTTGGATCCAGAATCACTATAGGGCTAATCATTATATGTAAAGACAGGTGGATAGGTTGGTCTTTTCCTTCTCTGTAGCCAGTAACATTTTCAACTATTTTCACTTGTGGAGTTTTCTCTCACAGCACTGACCTAGTACAGAGTTTACATCATCAGTCCCCTCTTTATGACCTGTATTTGGTAATTTTGTTATGGCATTGTTTCTAAATGTCTACAAATGCAGGGCCCTGATGGTATAAGTTTTCATTTCAAGTCTAAAATTTTAATTTATGGGATTTTAGAGGTTATTGAGTATTGTAAAAAGGAAAATGTTACACGTCATTCTTTAGGGGCCAAATAAACAGTCAACTAAACCATGTTATATTCAAATATAAAGAAATTATAGAAATATTTAAGAAAATACAAATTAAGCCAGGGTTTGATAGCATTATTTTGCCAAAAGTGAGTTTTCATAGATTTTTTTTCTACTAGGGAAGAAAGAAAGGAGAGAAAAAACAAAGAAAGGAAGATAAGGATAACAACATTATCAGTAGTAGTATTATGGCCACTGTAAGTGGTCATGGTGAAGGAATAGAGACCAGAATCATAACTTATAGGAACCAGAATGGTGGGATTGTAAAGGACATTAGAGGTTGCCTATGGTGAGAGGAAACCTTGAGAAAGAATCAAAGTAGAAAATAAACATCTAGAGATGACAAAATTATGACAATATAAAACTGCATGCACAGTCTTTAAAAATTAGTTGGTGGCTGTTATCAAGTCCAGAACTAAACGAGTGGTAGCAATGGACTTGTGAAGAAAGTAGAGAACACTGAGCTTAGGCATTTTATGTGTGGTGAATCAGAAGAATTTAGCAACAGTCAGAATGTGGGAATGCCTAACTCAATTACTGGCTTGAATAAACCCAGTACAACTGCTGGGGATTGCAGGACTGCAGCCATAATCACGGGTTTCACCATCAGAATTACAGTCTAGAAACTGCTTCTCCAAATTAGTCTTGCATTTATGTGGTCATGTTTGTTTTGGCACAGCAACATGCAAACAGTGTACTATATATTGTTTCTTTAAGCCTTTTTAACAAATACATTACTTGTGGCTTTTCTGAAATATTCTAGTTGAGTTAAATTCTTTGCTAAAATGCACATTTCTTTATTAGACATATATCTATCTCTGTAATTTATCCATTATATAATTGTGCTAATGAGTTGTAAAAGACAAAGAAATTCTCATCTTGAGATATTAGATTTATTAATATTTTCATAGCTCCTGCATTTCATATTCATGTTCTCAGACAGTAAAATTGTTGCAGTTTAGAATTCTTACTATATTAAATCATATTGCTTGTTGTTTCATTGTAACTGGCAATTAAAAAAGCATTGGTCATTCTAGCTACACCTAATGACCAAAAAAAAGAGAAAGTTAAATACATATGTTTAAGTCACAACCTGGAGTTCATCTTTAGTCTAATCTGTAGTTAATAAACGACGGTTCAGGTTCAACTAGAAATGTAAAGTACGTCTTCAAAACCTGCTAATGTGTTCTTATTTTGTCAGTTGGTTGGTTTTTTTTGTTTGTTTGTTTGGTTGGTTTTTTTTAATTTAAACCACATATAACAGCTTATTTCCAAGTAAAATAGCTCTCATTTGTTCTGCTTTTCCATATCTTCAACTTTTCTCCTGCCTTCTTCTGCTGAATTGACCCCCACAGAAGCCAGGGGAGACGCAAAAATAGCTCTCCAAACCAATAGATGAAATTCAACAGGAGAGAACAGGAGTAAGCGATAGCAACCATTTAGTCAAGGTTTGACCACTTTTGCTTCAGCTGCAGTGTGAAAGCATGGCCAGACTGCCCTCACTATCTTCTTCCTGGTTTCGTAGTGATTTTTTCTCAAGATCTTCTTTGCCAATAACTGGGATCTATATGGGCAAGGCATCATTTTGTCAGAGGAGATCTGGTAAAGGATGTCTGGTTTCAGTCAACGTTATCTAATGCATTCAAAATTATTTAAGCAAGCATACACTGAGAGACTGCTAGCTGAGATTATAAATAATTCTATAACCAGTACCTTAGAAGGCTTAGTTATGTCTCCTCTTTTGTGCCATCCAAGCTAAGTGTCTTAACCGCAGATATTTTTCTTTTCAAATATGTCATAATTTTGAAGATTTTTCCTATTAGATGAGGATAATGGAACAAAAATATCAGAAAGATATAGTGAAAAAGACAAAAAACCCCCACTATTTCTCTTTGTTAATAACACCTACACTGCTCATAGTTTGTGCCTCAGCAGGCCAGGTCTTTGGGAAAGGTTTTCAAGAGTATTCATATATTCATGAACAATGACTTAAGCCCTACAAAAGTTTTGAAACCTTAGAGGTGACTGAAAGAGTCTTTAAGCTATTATTGCTATTTCCAATAACTCTAGAAATTCTGGAATAATTTCAGAAGCTGGAAGAAATTTAATGCTGTGTCAGTATTTAAACTGGATGAACAAGATGAACTGCCTGAAGATATTCTATCAGGCTGACCTTGACGCTAAACAAAATAGTAGGAGAGATGCATTACATCAATAAATAGTAAAATATTACAAATGCCATTCAAACCAGTCTTCTGCTAAACAGGTTCTTTCAAGAAACATGATTTTTTTAAATGAGATTAAAAGTCGAGTTGAAAAAGTAAGTAATATCAGTGTATGTAACCAAAGCTCAGTCAAAGTTTTGACTGCGTATCAAGGACAATTTGATTAAAATCTAAACCGCTACAAATTTAGCACAGTGAACACCATATATATTATCCATTAACTAAGTGACATACGTCAGAGAAATCATCATCAAGCAGGTGTGCTTTTAGTGTGATCCCATCCCATAGGCAATGCTTTCATAATATTTGTTAATGAGTTTTTATCAATGACCTGGAAGATAACATAAGAATATCATTAACAAAGTTTGCAGTTACCAGGAAGAACTAGAGTCTGGCAAATAATAAAGAAGAAAAGTTATTGACAAAGGGCAGTCTTGATTGCCTGATAAGCTATAATCTTGCAAGTGGTATGTGTTTTGATTTGAAAAAGCAGAGAGAGAAAGAGGGAGACTGAAGAAGAAAGGACATAAATGATACCAACAGAAGAGGAGATGCTAACACATGAAAGAGTAATTCTGGGAAGAGCAATTGCGATGGTCCTACTCTAAACTGATCTGAGCTTGACATGAAAGTCTGTGTTTTGAAAGGCTCACAAGACCCTTGAATTTAGTAAAAAGGGGTTACTGAGCAAGAGTAAATAACATCTATGTATTTCTCCCAAAGTAAACTTTACTAGAATACTCAAGCAAATTCCTTTGCCTGCAGTACAAGAAGGATTAATATTTGAAAAGAGTTCAGAGAAGATTTGTGTGAATAATTAGAGTATAAGAAAACATGACTCATTGCAAAAAAATCAAGGCACTTTATGTTTTGAAGTTATGGGGTGATCTTGGCCTGCTTAGACCTATGTGAGGAAAAAAAATTATAAAAGGTTGTTCCAAAGGTCATGATTTTGCTCCAGTAATATCGAAGTTGGGCTAGCCTGATGTCCTGTGTCACAGGTTGAGGTAGCTGACCACACTGGCCCATTTTGAACATGTAACTTGTAACATGTAACATGTAATCATAGTCATGCAATACTATGATTTCAAACCAAACAGAATTACAAATTGAATTTGAATAATTTGAAGTAAGGTTATAGATTGTTAGACTTCTGAGGCTTTTGTAAGAGATCATATTTTAAAAGGTTTGTCTTGACTGAAGAGGACCTACCAAGCAGGAATGAAAACTAAAAGATTTGTTAGACTATAAGAATAAGGAGGCTTAGTTATGGATGGCATACTTAAAAAAAAAAATATATACGTATATATATATATATATATATATATATCTCAAAGGACTATTTTTTGGGGGAAGCAGAATAGCTGTGAAAAAGATAATGTTCTTTTCTGGTTCTTAGTCAAACTTTTTTTCCCCCCAGTTATTTCCAACACTTAATTCTTTGGAATAAGGAGGAATGAGAAAAACAGTTCAGTTACAATATGAAATAAACCACCTCTGTTCCAGATTCCAATCAAATGTGGATGACTATGTAAAAAATTAAATCAGGGCAGATGATCACTAATTTTAAAGAGAACAAGTAATTAATATTCTTAGCTCTGCTCTGAAAAAATGGAATAAAAATAAGTCACAGCTGGTGCCTGAACTACAAGCTCAGCTTCATACAGATACACAGAGGCAGTTTCAGAGAGAAATGCAACACCACATCTGCAACAAGAGGCAAACGGTTAGTCATGTTACTGAATAAATTGAAATTACTGAGCCGAAGAGGATACCTATTGATTTCAAAATATTTCAGTGCACAGAAACACAGGAGGAAGGACAGTATCACCATCAACTCTTGCTCAGTTGCAGGATGTTGCTTAATAACTTGCCTTTCTTAGGATCTTTGCTTTATGATTAGAAAAGCTAAATTCAGTTGTTTCAACTTTCTGACCTGTATGGATGGAGAACCACTCAGAGATGTCTGCAGAAGGAATTGACATGTCCATGAAAAGCTGATGATGAATCTGGGCTCTTGTTTAGATAAGGAGAAGCAAAAGGAAAAAGTAGTTGACAAACATTCAAACTTTTGTATGTCTTATCCAAGCCTTGCTGGTCTGGAAGCAAGACTGGAAATAACACAAATAGAATTTCTTCAAGGATTTCCAGAAGCACTTGGTTTTGGCTTGGTCAGTAGCACAGCAAGAATAGACTTCCTGGGATATTTTGGCATTGCTGTTTCACATTTCAGATATAAACAGAACATTTGAGTTTCCCCTGCCCTGCCCTGCCCTGCCCTGCCCTGCCCTCCCCTCCCCTCCCCTCCTCTCCCCTCCCCTAACAACTTCCAAACAATTTCCAAACAACTCAGGCTCTGGTTCAGCTACAGATTAGGACAAAAGCTTTCATTTGCTGGAAACAGGGTCACCAAATTACCTACATGCTTTGCCAAAGAAGATTGCTACACACCAAGGTCCATAACTCTAAAAGCAAATAGTAAGATTTGGTACAGAAAGAAAATGGGAAGCTAGTGAATATTATAATTCAGGAAAATATATTTCTCCTTAAAACTATTGTACAGAAGCTCAAATGCATACACACAGAGTCAGATCCCATCCCCAGCTATGCACACACTGTTCCCATTGAAGTTAGAAGCCACACACATGCATCTGAGGGGAAAATGGGGACTCAACAGCTGGATGTTTTAGTTTAGCCACATTAATTACAGACCTCAATGAACACTGCATACAACTGAATCTCTGACCACACTGAAAAGATCAGCCTTGTAATGTCATTTTCGGCTCATGGATGGCAGACAGTGATGTCTGAGGGAAGAGAGACACACTTTTGAACACCTGTTCATTCTCTCCTTTCACACTGGCATTGGTACCCATCCTTCCTTCACCAAGGACTAATTGTTACATACATGGCCACACACAAAGCCTGCCTGGCAGACAAAGAACTCATAAACCAAACCCTGTAATCTGCTTTGATGGCAGCACTCAGAGCTATGGATGCAATTGGGATAGTGGCGTTGCTGACTTGGCAGGAGTTTCTTTAGCTGCTTCTGTTAACATTTCAAGATTCGGCTGCCACCAGGCCTTCCCAGCTGCCTTCTTTCACTGGCTTAGTTCAAAGGCCCAAGTGAATTGAGTGTATATAGACTGGTTCAACTTTGTTCTACTGTGTGTATACACACATACAATTAGCTGCATTTATTGAGTTGAAAGTGGGCTGTTATTGACAGTCTAGAAACTGAAAAAAATTTCAAACTTGTGATAATAAGAAAAAAATTAAATTGATAAAAAAGTGATATTATTAAATATTGGGCAAAAAGGATGTAACATAAAATGTGAGACATAAAATGAATACACAGGAAGTGTTCTGTATTTCTGGGTGTTGTATGAGGCCTTAAGAAATGTTCACCAGAAAAAACTTAATATGCTTTTTTACATACAAGAGAATCTGACATTATAAATTGGATTTGGTGTCTTTGACAAAAAATGTGCATGTTGGCCTGAAACTCTAGTGGAATTACAGCAGGTTGGATTCTGTGATTCATTAACTGCTTGTTTACCTTTTCCTTTGCTTTAACAGACAACACCAAAAATATTTTTTTGAGAATGTCCCCCATTTAAAAATAGAGAAGATTTAAATTATTCTTCCCCAGGAATTTGTACCACTGTACAGCATTGGAAGAGTTACTTTTTAACATCAATTTTGCTTTGTTTGCCCAATGTTGAATACACCCTTGAAAAGTGGAGGACAAGGTGAAAGTGCCTTCAGAATACAAAAAATTAGCTTGGCTCATCTTTTTTTGGAGAAAATTTGAAGTCAAAAAGACATTTTACCAACTGGAAATCCTATCCTACAAAGTCAGAAGGCTATTAGCATCAAGAGGAATGACAGAGCATGGGAAAGCATTGCTGTCACAAAAGTGTATATCAAGGGATATCAGCAGCTAATAACAGTTTTGGGAGGGTAGTTAATTCAATTGTGCCCTAGTTGATTTTGATTTCTTTCTCTCCCTGAAATTATTTTACATATATTTAGATTTTAAATATTTTTTCCTTCTGCATCAGAGATTTGAAATGTTTTGATTTATTGACTCCAAGAAATATGAAATACTCAGACTCCAATACAGGAGATTCTGTGTCCCCAGGTTGAAAATCTTGCTCTATTTTGTAAATTAAAAATAAATTATTGTCTTGTAATATGCTATGAAATTAAAAAATACAAAACCAGTTGTATTTCTTTAAGGAAAGATGCTGTGGTTTTCACAGCAAGGAATAATTGCCAGTGCAATTAAAGTAACAAAGAAAATAATAAAAGAATGGACGATGGCTATAAAATACTTGCAGCTGCAGTATTTCCATTTGCTTGATGCAGACCTCTCATTCCAGATGCTGGCTGAGTCCTCACCCTCACTCTGTGATCTTTTATGAGTGTGATTCATTCATTCACTTCTGTTCTCTACACCGTTAATGGAATTGTCATCCCTTGAACCCGTCTTTGTGTAACCAAGGTTCTGTATTTTCTTTTGCTCTCTTAAAATAACATTCAGCCAATGATGAGAGCACCTAGATTCTTCATCTCTTCATACCTCCTCCACTGTTCTTTACAAAAGGCATTGGTACGTGTTCTGAAAAGACTATGAAAAGAAAAAAAGAGAAAAAATTGAATAGAATCTGCTGACCAAATAGATTTCCTAAATCACTTGCCTTTTGTTCATTAAATATATTATAAATATAACATAGATTCTTAATATATACTCATATATAAGTATAAATATATTACAGATTTGCTTAAATAATATTTCTTTTAAAGATGTATTTCTTGTGTATATCACAGTACAAATTCACTAAGTACACTTTCCTCAAAATTATATTTTCCATGATATGGAAACATTTGCTTTAAGGCTATAATCTTTAGTATTAAAAACCTGATCATTACGTAATGTTTGGTCCCTGATATAAGTCTGAAAAAAAAATTAGTTTCTTATATTTTAGCAAAACATTTATAAATATTTAAATCATGGCTTTCTTTACAGGAAATTATATTTTGAAATAATATACACAGATATAATGAATGTACATAGAAATACTGAGAAAATTAATCTTAAAAATAACATCATCAAGCTTTTAATTTTGGTAGAAGAAGTCAGGGTAAAAAGAGCAAAATATTTATAGTTAAATTCTTCTTGTTGTCTTTTTGCCTGTCTTTTCTCCATGGAGTATATTTCTGATGCAGTAATATCACATGTACAAAAACATCCTCTGCTGTAGTTTGGACAAGTCTGCTGAAGGCGTGGCTACATGTGAGGAGGGTAAAGCCTTGTAGAAATATCCATGTTAACTTTAAATGAGTTACCCTAGGGACTTGGTTCAGAAGAGTTTTTTGGTGGAATCAAATATTATGGGGAAAAAACACACATTCTTGTCTTCCAGTACACATTTTAGCTCATTTTGGACTGGTTCTTATAGCTTCGTCGCACACTGCCTACTCTGAGTTTACATTTAGTGAGTTTAATGCTTCAATGGACAACTCGTGTAGGATAACATCCTATGGCTCAGCCCAAGTCTGCTCTGATGAATTTTGATTCAGCATGTGTTAAGTTTGGACTGCATCAAATACCTTGACACAGATGACAGCACATGGCACTTTTAATAGCACAAAAGGGAGGAAGGATACTGCCTGCCCTTCAACCTGGTCAAGAAACTGCAGGAGCAGATGGCAAAGAGATTTGTTGTGCTGACTCTCGCTCTAATCTCACTCCGTCGAAAGTGATGGGTTCATATTATACAGTTTTATAATTTCTCTACCTCAACTGCTATCTTTAACTAGGATTCTGCAGCTAGAGAGACACAGGGATTTTCAGTTCAAGATGGTTCATATCCTTATTTAAAGTAAGTGAATTTTAACTCAGCTACTGACTTGGTCAGGAGCAATGTTGCCAACCCCTTGATATTTTTGAGCAGTTGCAATGTTCTCACCACCTGCTGGGTCTCTATCTAAGATCTATCCACAATGGTACATAGGTATATCAACTATTAATTTTTACTTCATAAGAAGTAAAATAAAAATATAATAATAAATAAAAAAGTATTTTTCTTTTAAGTAATTGTGTATATTATACTAACTTTATTCTTAATCTTTATCAATCCACATGTATAAATATTTGATGATCGTACTCAAGCATATGATTAAATCTCATATCTGTATTGAAGCATACTGATCAATATTGGATTCTCATTCACTGCAGAATTATTAAGGATCCTGCGTACACAACATATACCATTTTCATCATGAAAGGATGCTATCCACTATCATGAGGCATGCCATGCTTTGGAACACAATTCTATCTCAATATCAAAAAACAGTGCAAGATTTCAAATTCTGTGGAATTGTAAATGGCATTCATCTCAACCAACTGATGCAGAAGGCAGGTACATCTGGGTTACTCAACTAGATTCTTTTTTTGGAGAGCAAATGGCATTACTAAATCTTACATTTATTATGATATTTTAAGTCTGTTAATCAGGGTGAGATGAGGTGCATCCTAGGAACAGCTGTTTCTCATAGCAGTCTGAAAAAGCAGACTGGAATACCATTAGATATAGATTTCTACAACACAGATACTATACTAGAGACATTTTTACTAGAGACACTTTAGAGACATGAAAACTACCATTGTTGTCTGACTGCAAAGGCACTTTCTGAAACAAGGAGAGAGCTATACTAGTCTCTTATGTACATTAGATAGTTAAGTTTAATAATCTATTTACCCTGTGATTTACTTCAATTCACCCAACCTACCTATTGGTCATATTTTTTTTCCTATGAATAATGCAAATCATACTCCTCTTTTCACACCTCATAAAAAAAAAAAAAAAAAAAAAAAGAAAGAAAAAAAACCCCGAACAATGCAGCTATATTTCTGTATGCAAGAACTAATCAGAATAAACTAAGTATAATGAATTCTGTGTAGCAGACTTTCACAGAATCACAAGGTTGGAAGAGACCTGTAAGATCATTGAGTCCAACTGATGCCCCAACACCTCAATTAGACTATGGCATTGAGTGCCACATCCAGTCTTTCTCTAAACACATCCAGGGATGGTGACCCTACCACCTCCCTGGGCAGATCACTCCAGTACTTTATTATTCTTTCCATGAAAAACTTTTTGCTAATAGCCAACCTATATTTCCCTTGGTGCCGCTTGAGACTGTGTCCTCTCGTTCTGTCAGTTGCTGCCTGGTGAAAGAGACCAACCCCCACCTGACTACAATCACCTTTCAGGAGGTTGTAGAGAGTGATAAGGTCACCTCAGAGTCTCCTTTTTTCCAGGCCAAACAACCCCAGCTCCCTCAGTTGCCGATGTTCCTCAGTAGTGTCCCACTGGACGCTGACCCCGGCTAGCTGGTGAGGAACAGCGCCAGTTAAAAAGGGCAGCACTCCACCCTGGGCTGTCACGAGACCCAGGGTTTCGGTCTGCTCCCCGTGGCTTCTTGTCCCCGGGATGGGACCTCCAAAGGCAGAGCGGCGATGGCAAGGAATAAGGGAGAGACTCTCAGCAGGGGCAAAGTTCAGTTTATTGAACCCTCTCAGGGAGAGAGTCCTAACTCTGAGGGAGCCAGCTGCTAAGAGCCCAGTCAAATGCAATACAACATCTTAAATAGGGGGGTGTTACAATGGGTGTTAACAACAAACTCTCCAATAACAGTAAAGGGGTGGAGATCCCCAACAATAACTGACATAACNCTTCATAAACTACAACACTCAGTCATTCCTCATTGGACTTGTGTTCTAAGGCCCTCACCAGCCTCGTTGCCTTCCTCTCTGGACAGGCTCAAGCACCTCAACGTCCTTCCTAAACTGAGGGGTCCAGAGCTGGACACAGCACTCAAGGTGTGGCCTCACCAGTGCCCAGTACAGGGGAAGAATGACCTCCCTGGTCCTGCTGGCCATACTATTCCTGATACCGGCCAGGATGCCATTGGCCTTCTTGGCCACCAGGACACACTGCTGGCTCATGTTCAGCTGCTGTCACCAGTATCCATACGTCCCTTTCTGCGTGGGCACTGTCCAGCCACACCGTCCCCAGCCTATAATGTTGTAGGGGGGTTTTGTGGCCAAAATGTAGGACTCAGCATTTGGACTTAATAAATTTCACCCTATTGGACTCAGCCCATCCATCCA